>JAZKJV010000402.1:0-600000 GCA_037367405.1 Ottelia alismoides
TAATTCCCGAGGATCTCAAAATAGACAAATCTTTCTACTACGATCCTGAGACATATGCATGGTCACACCCCGGAGCAACATTCTCTGAATATCTTGACCAAATCATCCCAAATCGAGAGTGCTCAAACATTCGGGAGACTGAGAGAAAGCACGCAGACCAAGCACCGACCAAGGAGAATCTCAATGGCTATTCATCTGGATACTCAAGTGAACCGACACCTTCACGACAAAATAAAAAGAGAGTCACCTTTGACCTTTCGTAAGAGGAATCAGTTGATGATCCCTCATCAGGTCCGGAAAAGATGGTGTACATTAGTGAAGGTCTGTTCGGCAGCCCTAAAGCCATATCTTCGCAAGGATCCAAAATTCAATCCTCGTTGGACAACTCCCGTTCCTAACTACTACTCATCCAAAGCTGATGCTCCTGCATTCTTCAAGTACACTGGAATTCTTTCGTATGAGCTGACTGAGACCGGTGCTTCTGAGCATTCATCCGAGGACAAACTGATTGACCCCAAGAAGGAACGAATTTTGAGAAAACAATTGAAAAAACAAAAAGACCAGAATACTTGGAGTATGCCCACTTTCAATTACTACTCCTCTGAGGATAATTCCGATAATGGATATCTTTCATCTGACTCAAACAATTCATCCACTATCCATCATAATTTGTCTGAGGATGACACTGACAATTGTTGGGAATCATATGCCTCATCTCCGACTCATCATTACGATCTCCCACCGCAGGCTCACAAAAAGATTAGCCGAAAACCGCCTTAATCATCGGCTACCCACCCTCCCTCCCGACCACATCGGCCTCCGTGTACAGCTTCTTCCTTTACTTAGGCCAAGGCCTAAGTATAGGGGGGAGACCGATGCCATCTGTATATACCATTCTTCTCCTAACTCCTAATCGCTCCATATCCACCCTTCTTCCATACTTAGGCTGTTCAAAGCCTAAGTATAGGGGGAACCGGCATCCACCCGTATATACTCTCCTCATTTCCTGACCGCTTTTCTTTTCATTCTTTTTCTTCTTTTCTTTTTTCTTTCTCACTCTCTTACGCTTAGCCCGAGCTATGTCTTCTTTACGCTTCTTGTGCTCTGAGGACACAGCACTCGCTAAGTATAGGGGGGTCTGTATATATACTTTGTATATATTTTACCCATATCTCGTACTTTCGCGTAAGTCTATATGTATTTACGGGGTGGGTACTAACTGAAAAAAAAAAGAAGGACACTGACTTGCCCAAATTTTCTGAATAAAAAATGAATAAAAAAAAGAGGCTTCTTATTCCATTTTCTGCATAAAAAATCCCTTGCATAAAATGTCAAAAAAAATATGAAATGTCTGCATTTCACGCACCTGCACTCCATCCATCACCACATGCATTTGCACCTGTGAAAAGTCATTGGGTTCTGAACCGAGTTATGAGCCGAAACCGAGAGTGGTCTGGGCTTGACTTTAATCCACCTAATTTTCAGAGGAACTTCATCGAGAAATAGAATTTTAAGAGCTTCAGGTCTTTTTGACTTAATTCCTTAAGTTCCACATGACAATGTACAGCGTTTGACTCTTAGTGTCTAACCTGGTCTCTTCATTCTGGGTACCACTCTGGAATAGGGAATTAATTCGCACTCTCGCACTATGCACTTAGCTCAACCCAAACGGGATGTTGGAAGACTGTGTGAGTCTCTTTTCTGGTAGCGTGGAAATCTAAAGACCGGAGTACGAGTTGAAATAAAGCTTCGGAAAAGGGATGGACGGCTGGGCACAATTTTTCTAAGACCCCAAAAAAATGTACGGAACAAAAGATTCTATATCCGTAGGGGCACAACAAGATCCAAGCAGAACCACCAAAAACTCCAAATTCATAGAAGCATTCTACCAAATAAAAATCCGACCAAAAAAGGTCCAAGCTTCAGAAACCTGCAGATCTTGGTGGAGACTCGGCTACACTGGCTATCTCCACAAGGAGAGGTGACTACACTGGCCACCCTCCAATTCTTTTCTCTTTCTTCTATCTTCTCCCTCATTCGATTGTGAACACAGCGCGACAGACCTTAGAAGGAAATACCTGACTCCCGGAGGACGAGTTACTGGAGAGGAGAGGAGCATGGTAGTCCGGCATTTTGAATGGGAAGAGCTAAAACCCTTCACACACATGAGTCGGTTATTCAATGTTCATAGGGTATACTTTGGGAAGAGGATTGATCTAAGATGACTTCTGAGCCGAAACTGTGTCAATGATATGTAGAACTTAAGGGCTGTTGATTTTGAAATTCTAAGTCTCACAGAAGTTCCGCCACATTATTAATCCAAAGGTCGAGTTTAGTTTCACTTTCACCTTCAGTTCATGGTCTTGGTATGGAACCCAGTCTCATCTCACTTCATGGCATTTCTTTTTGATGCTCAGGGACGAGCATGGTTTAAGTATAGGGGGATGATGAATCTCGGATTCACCATTCTAAGTCTCATTAATTAAGCTCAAGTCCCTCAAAATCAACAATATTTCTGCATTTATTTTGCATAATTAACATCCGGGCATGATTGCATAAGAATTGCATTTTAGCATTAATTTCTGCATAAAATAAGAAGCCAAAAATCCAAGCCAAAAGTGACCTGTGAATAGCCTAACTTCCCCTATTTTTAACTCCTTCATGCTAACACCGCATACCACAAACTCACTTCCACTGTGTACACATCACTAACAAGAATGAATAAAAAAATACAAAAAAATAATTAACCTTGTTAAGTGGACCAAAAAACTCAAACCCTAGTTTCAGGATTTTCGGACTAAAAGCCACATATCTTCCCCATCCAGTGTCCGATTTGATCCTACTCACTTTTGAACTAATGCACATTCAATTACCTTCAAAACAAGACCAAGTTCAAGTGAATCGGAGCTCGTATGTGAAAGTTGGGTTTTGGGCCTCTTTTGTACATTGTATTTTCGCGGCTTTTTGACCTGTATTTTATGTGTATATTTTCTTTATTTATAAAAAATCCAAAAAAATTAGATTTAGATGTCTTTTATTTATCTTTGAGTTTTTCTTATTTTTCCAGATTTTTATCGTGTTTAAAATTGACAAAAAAATTAGAAAACCCAAAAATCAAGGTATTCTATGTACATGGGATACCCCAAAAATTCACTTTTCACATTTGACCGAATTTGGCTTTGATGCCTTCATGAAAGTTGTATATCTCGTCGAGACGAGCATTTTTCGTGAAGAAACTTTTTCGATCCGAGGTCATTTGCTATTTCTTTTTGATTTTACAAAATGATTTTTTTTTCGAATTTTCTGGTGCTGACACGTGGCAGCCCCAGAGGCCGCCACGTGTCAGCGTTTTTTGTGGTTTTTATTATCTCGTTTTTATAAAAAAAAAATTATAAACGACGCACGTGCGTCGCACGTGCCTCGCAGGCACGTGCTCCGCACGTGCCTCGCCCCATCTCCCACCTCCGGAACCGCCGCCCCGCTTCCCTCGCCTCGCCAACGACCTCCTCCGCAACTCCCTCGCACCCGCTCGCTCTCTCTCCTATTTAAAGGCACGCCGCCCTCGACGCCAACTCATCCGCCGGTTGCATCCCTTGCCACGGAGCTCGGTGGTGACAGCCCGAGCTCCGCCTTCTTCCCGACGAGATCCGGCATCTTCATCGACGCCGCGGCAGCCCACGGCGACTCCGTGCCCTTCCTGCCCAGCTCCGGTCTACCGTCGAGCCTCCCTCTGACATCGACCACCATCGTCATCTTCTCCGGCCACTTCACCGCCACCGACAACGACTCCACCTGCATCTTCGTCTTCATTGACTTCGTCGACTCCTCCGCCACACCGCTCCGCCGTCTTCGACCCGCTCCTCCGACGCCGTCAGCCATCGCCAGCACCAGGAGGCTCAAAGCTCCGCCTTCGTCTTCGACCCGCTCCGGCACCGCACCGGAGCCCCACTCGCTTCTCCACCGACTCCGCTGCTCCCTCAGTCGGCCGTCACCAACGCACCAGCCGCCTCTGACGCTCCGCCCCGGCCTCCAGACCAAGACCTCCGTCTGTCTTGGACGATCCGCCGATATACCTCAACTGCCCGAGAGACGGTGGTGACAGCACCATGCTCCCCCCTTCTCCGGCGAGATCCGAGGGTTGATCAACCCTCGTCGCAGCCCACGGCCAATCCCGATCTCTGCGTTGTGCTACTGCTCCGGGTTCCACCCCCGTCGAGCCCTGCGACGTCATCATCAACCCCTAACACTTCGTCTTCGACTACCCCGTCCTCGACTCCAGATCTCTTCTCCGCCAGCTCCGAGCTTCAACCGGCCACCTTCGACCAACAACACGTCATCGTCGGCCCGCCTTCGTCTCCCACCGCTTCATCGACAACGCCATCAACCTCAACGGAGCTCCCCGTCTTCTTCGACCGTCCACGACACCAAATACCTCGCCCAGGAGCATCACGACCACCACCAGCTTCGTCAACGACGATGCCTGCATCAACCTTCTTCTCCGACGCACTCCGACGTCCGCCGCGTCACCGGAGCCACACCACCACCTCCAGCGCAAAGCTCCGCCCCGACACCACCGAAGGCCGGGATCGAATCCCGAGGTCCCTCGCACGTGCTCCGCACGTGCGTGGGAAACGTCATCAGCAAATAACCCAAGTCACGTGCATTGCACGTGACGTTGGGCAAATTAAAGAGACGTCCCTGGGGAGTCCACCATTTCGCCGCCAAGTCCCTCAAACCAAGGTCACGTGCAACGCACGTGACCCACTTGAGAAATTTCAGATTTGCCCCCTTTATAGTAGGTAATTACTAGTAGGTCCCCGTCTGCACTTTTATTTTTATTTTATTTAATTATATTGCACGTATACCCCTGTGTTCTCTAGTCATTTTAGAACTGTTCCCCACATCATTTTATTTATTTAAAAATAACATTTTGTTCATCTTTTAATTCTCTACATTCTGACATGCTGTGGATATTTTTGTGATTTACGGTTAATTAATAAATAATTATTTTGTGGAAATTGAGATATTTTACCCAATCTGTGCTCAGAAATTTATAGTTAATTAACCGTTGATTTAAAAATTCCCCAAAAATCACGTATCGTAGAGATTAATTTGATTAACATTGTGCCCAAAAATCATTGCATTTGCATGCATCATTTGCCCTGTAAAAATCATTTTGTGCATTTCAATGTTTGATTTTTTAATAGGTATTGAACCCCACATTTTTGAGGTCTAGGATTTTTCTAAGATCTATTACCTAGTGATAGAACTTTAATAATTTTAGTTCTCGAAAATACGTAGGTTTAATATTTATTAAAATTAAATATTGAAAATCATTCTGTTTGCAACTAAAATTCGTAAAAAATTCATATTGCATCTAAAAATTACAAAAAAAAATACAGTGCACTTATCTCATCATTTTTTACATCTCGGCCAAGTTTCGTAATTTTCGGACACTGTTTAAACGTATTTTATATTTTAGTCCCTAAAATAGGTCGGACTTGCATTTTGCATCTCATATTGCATTGAAAAATTCCAAAAAAAAAAACCGCCTTGAAAACCGAACTAAAAATTGGATAGACATTAATCTAGGTTGTTCCTTTGCCTCCTTGTGATCGACCTTGGGACTTGCCCAAGTAAAATAAACATAAACCACGAGATTAAAATTGAATCATTATTTTGTGGTTAATTCTTGACTGTCTCCGATCGCCGCCTACAACGAACGACTTCATTAATTTCACGTACGAAGATTAAAAACAATTTCTTAACGTGGCTTTTGCGGGCTCGTCAGTTTCCCACGTAAATATTTTCCTCTAGGACAAACGAATATGATGAGGAGCCAGATCTCCAATTTCATGCAGTTGTCGAATGAATCATTGTACGAGGAGTGGGATCGATTCCACGACCTTACTGAGACATGCCCTCGTCATGAGAAATCTTTGAAGGTGCTAGTACAAAATTATTTTGAAGGACTCCAGCCAGATGTCTAGGACCTTGTGAGCATCACATGTGGCGGCATTTATCTAAGTCAAGATACCGAGCTTGTCTGGTCCAACATTGAGGGGATGGCAGAGAACTCGCGAGTAATTGACTCTACTCGGGCATTCCAAAAGTCCCCTTAGCCACCACATCATTGAGAGCATCAAAAGATGGCGAATATCCCAGACTCTGAATCAAATACCAATATAGGATTGATTAGTGAGAAACTGATGTTAGTAGATGTGATTCAGAAGCAAGTTCAGGATCTGCAGCCGCTGCGCGAGTTGGAGAAACTCTCATCACTTCCTCAACAGTTAAGCGATCTGATGAAGAAGGTGACAGACTTATTGCTTCAGTACCAGCAGTCTCACTCTTCTTCAACTTCTTAACCTGTTCGAAGATCTTTACCCGCTCCTCCCACCTGACAAACTCACTTCGTCCAGAGCAAGTCAGTTCAGCCTACTAAGACTCCACAGATTGATTCGCATAAGGACTTGTCCAATGCCGATCCAAGCCAGGTCACCAGCCTTAGAGATGTTGATATTGAGCCTCAAGCCACTCTTGAGATCAATAGGATATGGTACGCTCCGATTCAACTGTTGTCACATTATACTCCTCAGATCTTACACAAGCAGCAGTCGCAGTAGTACAACCATCCGCAGCATGGATGCCGCATTTTCAGCACAGCCAGAATTACACGTTGCAGCAATCTCACCAGCAAGCCTATCAGAGACCACATTCTTTTCACCAACCTGCTTCGCATTCACAGCCTTACCATTACCACCAGCAACTGCACTCTTCATACACACCTTAGAGATCTCCTCAGTTATACGTTCTGTAGCAGCACACTCCGAGGCAGGAGAGAATAGAGAGCCAGAGTTACCGCACTGAGCCTGAGATATCTCTACAGGCCCTGGCACTAAATTGGATCATAGACATGCTGAGCACGCTCCAGAGCGCACATAAAACCAAGATGGAGAAGGTTAATCACCGTCTGGATGAGTTAACCACACCCACTACCACTCTCCTAGCCCAGCCTCAGATGAATATGAACAACGAAAGGAGGCACCCAGATCATGTAGACAACACGCCAGGTACGATCTCTTTTCCTGCATTCTTATCTAACTTCATTTGTCTCAAGAGCAGTAGATCACAACAAGCATCAGATCAGGAAGAGGAGAGAGCACAGGATGAGAGCAAGAGTCGATCCATGATATGCATACTGATGCTGAGGAGGAGGACTGCGATGATGATAAGGATCAACATGATGTCTAGCTTGACGATAAGAGAGGAGCGATGCCAAGACAGTCGACATGGACCTAGGCAAATCAGACGATGATACCACGCCAGACCGTGCAGACACTCCCGAAGCTGATGTTTCTTTTCATGTTTTAGAGAGTTTTGCAGATACTTCTGAAACTCTTGATGTGAATGTTGATCCAGTTTTTAATAAAAAGAATTTTATTTCTCATGAGTTTGTTCCTTTTCCTGATGCTTTGTATGGAAAAGGAAAGACAAAACCAAAAATAACATTATTACTCCAGAGACTGAGCGACTATTAAAAGATTACATCTTTCTAAAGATTCCACTCCATGATGTCTTGAATCACTTCCCTACACTCAAACAACAGCTGAAGAATTGATGTACTACGTGTAGGAAGAAGAAATCACGTACAGAAAAGCATGTTTTGATCAAGGCCACATCCTGCACTATTCAGAATAGACTACCAAAGAAGAAGAAGGATTCAGGAGCACACGCGAGATTTCAAAAGCCGTATTCGATCGCACTCTATTAGACAATGATTCCTCCATCAATCTCTTACCTTCTTGTTTACTCGACAAGCTCGAGTTAGGTCCTCTATACAAATCTCGCTCGATACTTCAGTTTATTGATAGATATGTAAAGAGGCCTAGGGGCATATTGAGGAACGTTATCGTAACCATACAGGGTCTGCAATTCCTAGTTGACTTTACTTTCCTGGACATGGATTACCCTACACAGTTACACCTTACCCCAATCATTCTTGGGAGGCCTCTCTTGGAGACCGTGTAGGCCCACTTCTATTATGATACAGGGAAGGTATCTTTTCGTGCTGAGGGCAAGAAGGTACATATAGAGATGGTGAGAGAATCACTCACATCTAGTGTCTCATCTACAACCAGTTCCGATGCCTTGAGTTCTTTAGCCACCTGTGATTACATGGATGAGGTTCGCTTTGACGACCTTGAGAGGTATCAAGTAGAGACCCAGGATATCCTAGCAGAGGATGGGTCCAAGACTACATCTGGCAGTTCTTCTGATAATACCCTTTATTTTAGCATGGATGGTGATGATCACATGGAGCAGAGAACTAATGATTTTATTGCAGACATTTTAGAGAGTTCATACAATTTCTCCACCTCATATGATTTAGGGATTGAGTTCGATTTAACTTAGTTATATTCCTCTAGTCATTCTGAGGAGTAAGTCGGATGATGTTTTAGACATCTTCTATAGTCTGAGTTTAGAGCATATTGAGATGGTGGATAACCATATTGCAGACACATCTACAACCAACACAGATCTTATCACACAAACATATGATGGTACAACAGAACTAGATCTTACCTTGCCAAAACTAAAGACCTTGCCACCAAACATGAAATATGCTTTCCTTGCGGGTCCAAATAGCCAGTTTCTGGTCATTATCAATGCATATTTGATAGAAGAACAAGAATCCCGTCTGATGGAGATTCTTGAGAGAAACCGCAAGGCTATTGGGTGGACTGTATCCAATCTCTGTTGGATAAATACTACTTTGTGTTCTCGCCATATCTATCTTAATCATGATAGAAGACCTTCTAGAGAGTTTCAGTGTAGGTTGAATCACAAAATTTACACGATGTTGTCAAGAAAGAGATCACAAAATGGAGTGACGGAGGGTTTATTTATCATATCTCCAACTCTGAATGGGTTAGCCTGTTGCATGTTGTCCCGAAGAAGTTAGGAATTCAAATGGTTAAGAATGAGAGTGGAGAGGAGATTCCAACGAGAGTAACCACGTCATGGTGGGTGTGCGTTGATTACAGGAAATTGAACGTCGTGATGAAGAAAGATCACTTCCCGTTACCTTTTATAGACCAAGTTATAGATAGGTTGGCAGGGAAGGACTACTTCTGTTTTCTTGAAAGTTACTCCGAATATAACCAGGTTACAATTGCTCTTGAAGATCAAGAGAAGACCACCTTCACATGTCCCTTCGGCACGTATGATTTTATACGGATGCCCTTTGGATTATGCAATGACACCGCTACATTCCAGAGGTCCATGCTTGCCATCTTTGCGGACATGGTTGGTGACTTCCTTGAGGTCTTTATGTATGATTTTTTGGTCTACGGTGAGTCCTTTGATGACTGTTTAGCGCACCTAGACCATATTCTTCAAAAATATTGTGAGATAGATCTCGTTCTGTCTTAGGAAACGAGCCATTTTATGGTTACAAACGGGATCGTGTTGGGGCATGTCATCTCCAAGCGAGGCATGGAAGTTGACACTGCCAAGTTGGATGTCATCAAACATCTCGAACCACTGTCCAACATCAAGTAGTTACAGTCTTTTCTTTGGCATGTCGACTTTTACCGAAGGTTTATCCAAGATTTCTCTAAGATTGCCAGACTAATAACTGAATTATTAGGAAAAGACATTGAGTTTTTGTTAGATGACAAATGTCTTAGTGCCTTCCTCACTTTAAAAGATAATATTAGCAGTGCTCCTATTCTACAGCCACCTGATCGGTCTCTACCCTTTGAGATCATGACAGATGCTTCAGATTTTGTGGTCAGGGTTGTATTACGACAGAGGAGGAATGGACTTCTAGTTGCTATCCACTATGCCATCCACACTTTAGATGATGCTCAGCGAAATTATACATTGATAGAGAAAAAGATGTTGGCAGTGGTATTTGCTTTGAACAAATTTAGATCATATCTTATTCGCTCAAAATTACAGTGTATACAGATCATTCAGCTATCCGAATTTTGATAGAGAAGAAGGATTCTAAACCACACCTTCTTAGATGGATTCTTTTACTTCAGGAATTTGATTTAGACATTAGAGATAAACCTGGAGTAAAGAACGTGGTAGCTGATCACCTCTCCCGATTAACAATAGAGCAGCCTTCAAATGAGTACATGCCGGAGATTGCAGAGAGATTTCTAGACGAGTGTATCTTTACAGTTAGAGAGCTTCCATGGTATGCAGACATAGTGAACTTTCAGGTTACACAGAAGAGTCCACAAGGATGGTTGAAAGATCGAGTCGACAGACTCATTTCAGAGGCACAATACTACCATTGGGAGGATCCGATTCTTTTTCGTAAGGGACCGGATTGTGTTTGCCGGTGATGTATTCCTCAGGAGGAATATAATATTGTCCTCACTCTGTGCCATTCTTTAGAGACAGGAGGACATCATTCAGGGAAGAGGACAGTGCATAAGTTACTTTAGAGTGGATTTTGGTTGATAACTCTTACTAGAGATGCTTGTACATTCGTGAAGAGTTGCCCGGATTGTCAGAGAGCTGTAGGGACAGTTGGTGCTAGAGATGCGATGCTTATGCGACCTGTTATTATTTGTGAGGTCTTTGACGCATGGGGCATATATTTTATGGGATTGTTTCCCTCTAGCAATGGTTTTGGGTACATTCTTCTCGTTGCAGATTATGTTAGTTGATTGGTGGAAGTTATACTCGCACAAACTGCAGACAACAAGACAATGTGCAGGTTCCTGAGGGAACATATTATTTTGTAGATCGGTATTCCATGTATTCTCATTTCAGATGGGGGTAGCCATTTCATTAATAAGGAGGTGAAAAAGCTAGTTAAGAACTATGGCATTGATCACATAGTAGCTTCTCCTTACCACCCATAAACGAACGACACGGAAGTGAAATCCATTCTTCAGAAATTAGTACAACCGGATAGAAAGAACTGGTCACAGCTTCTAGACCAGGTTCTTTGAGCATATCATAATGCATAGAAGACTCCCTTAGGTACTTCATCATTCAGACTAGTTTATGGGAAGCCATGCCATTTGCCCGTAAAGATCATGCGCAAATCAGAATGGGCTATCAGCGAAATTTCACTTGAGATGCAGAAATCATGAGCCAAGAGGAAGCTAGTTCTGAATGAGCTACTGGAGATTCGAAATCACGCATACGAGAACACATTTCATTTATAAGGACAAAGAGAAGAGATGACATGATAGACATATTCAGCACAAGATCTTTGTTCCTGGGTAGAAAGTATGGTTGTTCAATGCATGATTGCAAATTTTTCCTGGCAAATTGAAGATCTAGTGGGAAGGACCATACATAGTTAGAACGGTGCACGAAAATAGTAGTATTGAAATATCATATGTGTCACCTGGTGCAGAGCCGTTTGTAGTGAACGGGCAGATGCTGATGCACTTTGTGGAAACTACTGATCATCTGGCCCATGTTGAAGTGATCTACTTTGTACAAGATGCATGACTACTCTTTCACTTCATTCCATCATGTACATAGACCTGTGAGCCATGCGATTTTTCCTGGAGTACAAACCTGTATATTCTTCGTAGACTACAATCGTCCCCATTTTTTGTTCGTCTTATATGCTTAGGATACCATATCCTAACTATTGGGGGGACCGATTGCTCACTGATTCTCACATTTCGATTTTGATCTTTTTACGTTTCTCTTATTTTTCATTTCTTTTACACTAATCATTGGTCCCTAATTTTGGTCACATTCTTTTCTATACTTATGATGCCTTATTCTAAGTATGGGGGGACCAAGTGATTTCGTTGATTTCATTCTTCTTTCTCCTTTTGTTCCTTTGTTTGTATATTCATTTTCCTCAATCACCTCATTTTTGTCTCTCACTATACCTACGATGACAAGATCGCAAGTACAGGGGGGGTCGATTGACTTCTATTATGTTATTCTTTTTCACCCACTTTTACTTAGCACGAGTTATGTCCTCCTTTTTCTCTTTAGACGCTATGAAGACATAGCCCGAGCTAAGTATAGGGGGTGCGTATATATTTTATACATACTTTTATCCATAACTCGTACTTTTATGTATTTTCTATATCTATAAAATCCATAAAAAGTGGGTGAGGGTTAATTTAAGATCCACCTATTTATCTATTTAATTATTTATAAAATATTTGTAAATAAGTAGAACATGCCTAAAATCCTTATTTAAAATTCTTAATTTAAAATATGTATTTAAATTTTGTATAATGCTTATTTAGAATCATATATACTAAAATATAAGTAAAATTCATTTAATATTTTTTAAAATTCTGTGTATACAAAATGTGTAAAATACATTAGTTATTTAATCCAAATAAAATATGGATAATTTATCTTGTAAAATAATTGTACATAAACTCGTTTATAAAAAATGGAAAAATTCGTAAAAAAATGCAAAATATAGAATCATAAAAAATACAAAATCCTTAAAATCCATAAAAAATAGTAAAATTCAGAAAATATACTTCACAATAACATGGTTGCATTTGCATTAGCATTTTTCAGAATAAGTTTGGTTTCTAGAACTAAAGATTGAGAAAAGTTTAAAGGATGGAGCTTGATTATGGCCTTTAACTTTCATTGTAAGAAGCCTAGTTAGGAACTGGAATTTAGACTCTTCAGGTCTTTTACTTAAATCTTTGGGTTCCATGAGACCATGTTTGGGAAGTCAACTCGAAAGTGCCTAAGAAAAACACTTGGTGACATCCGTTTAACTCTTCATCAGTGATCCAATTTTGGACACATGCACTTTGCACTTAGCTCGACTTGCATGGGATTGCGAAGGGCAATCCATTTTAGTGGTGCATTCTCATCCTTGTTTAGTGGCACTGACGTCTAAAGACGGGAGAGATTGGGGTTGCAATACTTGCTTCGAATGAGGAAAGGATCTGCTGATATAATTTTTCCAAGACCTCAAAAAATTGACCGAATGAAAAGATGCTATATCCGTCGAGGCACAAAAAGATTGATGCAGTGCAAGCAACATTACAAAGCCAAATCAAAGAAGAAGCCACCGAATACAAATACGACCACAATGGTTCGAGCTTCCACCAAAAAGCCTGCACATCTTAGTGGAGACTTAGATACACCGGATGGGCTTCACAAGAAGATGTGTCTATATTGGTCGCACTCCAGTTATTTTCTCATTCTTCTACTTTCTCTCTATATTCGATTTTGAACACAACAAGACCTGACCTTAGAAGGGAATACCTCCCTCCCCGAGGAAAGAGTAGCTGGATGAGGAACAAATGGGAGTGTATTATTGGGATGGGTGGTTTCTTTGTTTCTTTCTAGCGGGAAGAGCTAAAACAATTCACACACAGTACAGATTGAATTCAAGGTTGACAGAGTTAGAGATATGAATGAGTGGATCTGAACTGGCTATTAAGGTGAACCTAAATAAGGATTTGTGGAACTTGAGGACTGTTGAGACTAAAATCCTAATCCTAGTTAAGGATCTGACAAAATGCTTATTTCAGGCCAGATCGAGCTCTGTCCTTTGTCTATTCTCATGAATTGGTTTAGGAAAACAAATTCATTCTAACTTTCTTTCTTTTACCCTTAATTTTCAAATAAGTGTTTGCTAAGGGACTAGCAAAGTTTAACTATAGGGGGTTGATGAGTCCATGATTCATTAACATTCTTTCTGCATTTTGTATTAAAACCCTTAACAAATACATGTACATATCCATTAATTTACATATTTTAACAAAACCCTACTCATGAATAAAAATACATTTTTAAGCATGAAAATCATGAAAATAAATAAAAGAATAAAAATAAAGAAAACCCAAAATAAGGCAAATTGTAGATATGTATATATGTACAATGTGATTAATAAAATGTATATAGCTAAAAGATATATTTATAACCTAATCCTCGATACCAAGTCAGCATGGATTGGTCGACAAATAAATAAGTAGGGTGAGATAAGGAAAGAAAATAAATGAAAATAATTAATTCCATAATCTAGACACTCTTCATTAATTATCTAATAAATATTAGATCTTCAATGATTTTTAATTAGTTCATATAAACATAGTTTTCACAAACCCTTTTCCTAATTATTTCTAAAAATGTATAGAAAAATATAAAATAAGTTAAAAATATATCTTGCATATATGCTAAGAAATCCAACTATTAATTGTCAAAATCTCAACTTCTGACCATCATAACTTTCTCATACAAACTCCAATTTCACTCTACTCACCTCTAAAGTTCATAAGAATAATATTATCTAATTAATGAATGTGATTTCACTAAAATCGGAGTCTGTTTGCAAAAAGTTGATTTTGGGACCTAACCACAACTAGGTTTCTGGGCTATTTATTTTATCTAGCACATATTATTTATTGTTATAATGATTTTATATTTTTAAATTATTTTATGATATTATACTTTAACTCTAATTTATTTCATAGTTTTTGGAGTTTATTTATTATTTTAAATAAATCAAAAATCCTATTTTATAGGTAAATTTGGACTACATAACTTATACCTATAGTTATCAATATACTTAAATTAATTTATTAAAATCCACAAAAATTAACATATACTCTATTATTTATTCTAATAAATAATAAAATATAAAAAAGGTAAATTACTTATTAAGTTATTAAATTGTAAATCCAAAACCTATTTATCAATTATTATTTATATTTATTTATTAATAAAATATTTATATTTTATAATTTATTTACTAATAAAAAATAAAATAATTATACCATAATTAAAATAAATAAATTATTTACATTTTTCATTTTTATACATATTAAAATAACTTTATGTATTATTTAATACATAATTTATAAGCTATTTACACCTCTAGCAAACAAGGTGTTGACATGTGTCAGCACCTGGTTCATCTTCTTCAAGAAGGTCGTCTGTTCATGATGTTCTAACAACCTGACTTTAACTTTTTCTACACGCCACCTTCTTCATCCTAATTTCGATCCAAACCCTCCATCACCTTCTCCTAACTACCACCATTCACGCCTACCTTAGATCTACAACTAATCTCCCTTTGATTCTTCTATAAAAGCCCTTCAACTTCCTATTTCATAACTAACTCCTCCTAACTCCAGAACTAACAGACTGACCCCCCTCCTTCCTCGCCTCATTCTAGCTGCCTCCGGTGGTGACAGCGCACAGGTCCACCCCGCGTGGAAGAAGGATGTCCGGTGGAGGGTTCCAAGGCCCCATCTCGCCTTACATCGTCGCCTTCATGTGTGTCCAGCTCCGGGAAGCCGACTCGTTGAGCAGTGACCTGTAGAGTTATACACTCAACAAATCACAGATATTCATCCATCTTTTCTCAGTTTATTTCTCGATTCTCGTGCATAGATTATGTTCCTTGATCTCGCAATTAGCAACTTAAAACCACATTCTTAAACGCCTTCCTTTAATCAGCCTTAAAATCTATAAGAAATCTCCCAAAATCGTTTCCATATATCTCCCATTTTCACTGAGTATTATCTGGAAACTCAACATTATATCTCCAAGTTCTTAACTTTCTTGGTCGATTTCATTGCAAATCGAGCACCCAAATCCTTCATATGCAGGTTTTCATCAAATTTGGAGCAACGATCCATATATCTAGAGCGATTTGATGAAGAAGAATCAAGCAAAGGAATTTACGAATCCAACCGTCTTTTGTAGCCCAATCGTCATCTTCATCGGCGCCCAACGGCTAACACGATCCACCGCAGAGCCAACTCACTCGCAGGAGAGCTCGAGGGGTGAAGGTGTCACCTCTCTAGCCTTGCAGGAGGCCCAATCAAGTAGCCGTTTGTCGGGAAAAAGTTAGAGAAGAAGGCGGCGTTGTTGCATCTGCAAGAAGGGGGAAGAACACAAAGAACATCCCAGGTCTACAGGATACTGCCACGAGTCCCTGTTGGATGATCCATATCGCATCGCAACTTCTAATCTCAGCTGTCCCAGCGAAAGGGTGGAAATTTTGCCTATTAAACCCAGACGAAGTTCCAGAACTCATTCCTGCTCCAGCAAGTTTCTAGATTTACTTTTATGTCCCTGCATAGGGACCTAAATGCAAAACTTTTATTTTTCATTTCATTTTAGTCTCATGGACCATTTTGTAACAGAACTTTATTTCTTTTTTTACACTTATATACTTGTATTCTAAGATAATTATGGATATCTTTTTTATCTTATTTTTCCTCGAATTTTTTAGGGTAGTGCCATAACTATTTGATGAATCTTAGATTCATCACTCTAAATCTCATTAATTAAGGAAAAATCCCTCAAAATCATTGTCATTTCTGCATTTATTTTACATAATTAGCATTCATGCATGTTTTAAGAAGAATTTCATGTTATCACTCATTTCTGCTCAAAATAAGAAGTCAAAAATCCCAGATAAAATTGACTTGTAAATAGACTAAAATTCCATGATTTTTAACTAATTCATGCTAACTCCGAATTACCCAAAACCACCTCCACTGTGTACATATCACTAACAAGAATAAATGAAAAATACAAAAAAATCACTAACCCAAATAAGTAGACCAAAAACCAAACCCTAGTTCTAGGATTCCGGACTAAAATCCTCATATCTTCCTCATCCAGTGTCCGTTTTAATCCTACTCGCTTTTGAACTAATGTACATTAAATTGCCTTAAAAACAAAACCAAGTTCATGTGAATTGGAGTTCATATGTTAAAGTTGGGTTTTGGGCCTCTTTTGTACATTTTGTATTTTAGCGGTTTTTAACCTATTTTTTTATGTACGTAATTAAACTATTTTTTTATTTCTTTTTCATTTGTCTTCTTTGATAAAAGTTTTAATAAAATGCACAAAAATCGAAATTCGAATATAGCTTGAAATCAAAGAAACAAATTGAGTCCAAGTCTTCACTAACTGTCTGTACAATGTTGGTCGTTTTCGTATTTTATTTTATTTCTTCTTTTTCTTATAATAAATATCCAAAAAATAGATTAATGTGTAAATAATTATTTTTGATTTTATCATTTTTTCCGGATTTTTATCTAGTTTAAAAATGAAAAAAAAATTATAAAATCAGGGTGTTCTATGTACATGGGATACCCCAAAAATATCACTTTGTGCAAATGATCAATTTTGGTTTTGATGTCTTCATGAAAGTTGTAGATCTCATAGAGACAAGAAATTTTCGTGAAGAAACTTTTTCGATCCGAGGCCGTTTTCATTTTATTTTAGATTTTACAAAGTTTTTATTTTCTGAATTTTGTGGTGCTAACACGTGGCCGCTCCTGGAGCCGCCACGTTTTTTGCGGTTTTATTAATTAGTTTTTATTAAAAAAATTAAATGCATGTGCATGTGCATGGCACATGCCTCCCAGGCACGCGCTACGCACGTGCTCCACCTTGCCCCCTCAATCGGCTGCCACGTGCACCCATTCTGGTCGCCCGATCTCGGCCGATCGGACGGCCTGGGCTCATCGATCCCAGAGCACCGTCTTCCCCGAAATCTCCGCCGCCGCCTTCGAATCCCCTGCGATTTCATTATCTCCGATCTCCGCCGTATCTTCGTCTCCCCCAACCAATCTCCACCGCCCTCCATGAAATCTCCAATCTCCTCGTCAATCTCCTCCGTCATCGGATCTTCCCCAATCTCCTCAGATCACGATCCCTCCTCAAATCCCCGACGAAACCCAGTCGAATCTCCAGGAGATCACCTACCATCGCTGGCCAAGACCCCCTGCACTATTTAAACGCCGTCGCGCCCCACCCCAACCTTCATCCGCCGATTCATCGAGAAGGGGGATCCTCCGCTGGAGGTGACAGCTCCAGGCAATCATCCACCAACCTGCGGTGAGATCCGAAGCCCTTCGAGCTTCGCTGCAGTCGACGATCTCCGTCCATCACTGCCAAGCTTCGGCCCCTTCGCGCCGTTGAGCCAACGTGCCATTATCTCCGACTTCAACTACCTCCGCAACGCCATCTTCCATCATCATCAACATTCCTCAACCGCCTTCACGTCGACTTCTTCTCCGAACAACTTTGCCACCTCACCAACAAGGACCATCTTCAACGCCAACGATCGCCTTCGCTCTCCAGGCTTCAGCAACTACGCATCATCTCCAAGCCGCAGAGCCATCACTCCTTCATCGACAACGCTACCACAAACGACAGCCGGGCGCAAGGGCCAGTCAAAGCCCTCCATCTCTCCAAGCCATCAGCGGCCAAGGGCCAAGCCCCGGCGTCGCAACGCCCCTCGCCGGTCAGGTAAGAGGCCGAGGCCCTCCCACGTGAGGAGCACGTGCAGGAGGAATCACCAACGTCAGCAGAACGTTAGCCTACTGGAGTCACGTGCGTTGCACGTGCCCACTGGGCAAATTACATAAACGCCCCCGGCGTTCCTCCAAATCCCGTAGAAGTCCAGTCCAAGGGTCACGTGCTGCGCACACGGCCACTTGGAATATTTACAAGGCGCCCCTCCGGAGTTCTCCCATTCGCACAACAGCTCATTCGACCCAAGGTAGGTGATCCCTGGGAACTTTTGCAGAGGACCCCCCATATTTATTGGTAATCACATTCTTGCCCTCCTTTGCATTTTTTTATTTATATTTATTTTAATATTGCAGAGATACCCCTGTATTCCCCTCTTGGTTTTGAACAACTACTTTGCATCATTTTACTTATTAAAAATTGGTATTTTGTTCCTCATTTAATTCTTTACATTTTGACATATTGTGAACATTTTTGTGATCAATGGTTAATTAATTATTAATTGTTTTGTGGAATATTGCTTATTATGACCCTTTTGTGCTCTGAAATTTGTCATTTATTAACCGTTGCTCTAAAAATTTCCGAAAAATCATAGATTGTATAATTAATTGTGGTGAACATTGTGCCCAGAAAGAATTGCATTTGCATGTATAGATTGCCCCTGTAAAAATCACTTTGCATATTTTAATGTTTGATTTTTAATAGGTATTAAATCTTGTAATTCAAGGTTTAGGATTTTTCTGAGATCAATCACCTAGTGATAGATCTTATATAATTTTATTCATTGAAATATTTAGGTTTAATATTTATTATAATTAAATATTGAAATTTATTTCGTTTGCATTTAAAAATTCATAAAAAATTCATCTTTCATCCAAAAATTCCAAAAAAGTTACAGTGCATTCATTTCATCATACTTTGCATATTGGCCTAGTTTCATATTTTTTGTACATCGTTTGAGTGTAATTTACATTTTAGTCCTTGAAATAGGCTGAAATTGCATTTTGCATCCTTTATTGCATTTAAAATTACAAAAAAAGACCGCCTCGAAAACCACGCATGAACTTTGATAGACATAATTCTAGGTTGTTCCTTTGCCTCCTTGTATTCGACCTTGGGACTTTCCCAAGTAAAATAAATATTAAAACACACGATTAAAAATTGACTAAATAGTTGTGGTTATTTTCTTGACCGATTACGATTGTTGCTACACCGAAACGACAAATTATTTTTAATGCACGATAATACATGACTATATACATTTTAAATAGCGCAATCGAGGACTCATCAGATGGCGCCATTGTCGTGGAGGCAAACGGCTTAGTTTTTTGTCTTAAAATTTTTTTTTCGGTTTTTCGCATTCGGGTAGTCTGACCCCCAAATTTTTCACAATAAATTCAATTTTTTTTCTTTCTGCATTTATTTTTAGCATTTGTTTTTCTCATTTTATTTTTGATTTATTTATGTTTGAGTCACTCTCTTACACCATCTCTCTTATTTTTGTTGCGAGGTACCCAGTGTACCTGGAGCGGTTTTTGGAAATCGAAGCATCTTCACTGACTTCCGAAAAAGCCACAATTAATTTAAGATCGAGTCGAGTCGTGAGAGAGCGTAGAGTCTAGGATTTTATTTTCTGCAATTTTTAAATTTCTGTAATTAATTGCTCATTTATAGCAGTGTCCATTTGAACTCTTGCGTGTGTAAAAAAGATCTTGAACTTTTTTTGTGGTGTGTCGTGGCCTGTTTCACTCTCCATTGAGGGTGGGTCCTGACTTGAGTGGCGCTTAGGATAGACCTGCACATACGGCTCTTAGAGTAATTTATATTTTGATTGTTCTCCTAAGACCTAATGCCACACTTCACATAAATTGAGACGCACATAGATCGTTCAATTTAGCCAAATTTAACTCAATTCTTCCCCACTAATAGAACTTTCTATTAGGTGCGGTTTTTCGTCGGCTTGCATCCGTATAGATTAAAATTTCAATTCTTGTATTTCATCCCACATGGAGATTGCGAGGAATCGCTGTAAGTCTTCTAACTGAGCATACATCATTGTTTTCACGTGCATTAGCTTTTCCCGAACTTCTCCATCTTGTTTTGTCACATAATTTTAAAGGAAATTGAGACTGGACGGTAGACGTGCATTTGTGCACACTTATTTCTTCAGTGATCACCTAATTAAAATTGGGACTGGTAAATATAGCTGATTTCAAAATAACCCATAAAATCAAGAATTTTTGCAGGAGAGCAACCCCGACCTTGGATGCTTTTATT
Organism: Ottelia alismoides; assembly: GCA_037367405.1. Lineage (NCBI taxonomy): Eukaryota > Viridiplantae > Streptophyta > Magnoliopsida > Alismatales > Hydrocharitaceae > Ottelia > Ottelia alismoides. The sequence goes on from JAZKJV010000402.1 coordinate 20,536, forward strand.
TTTTTGAGTGAGCGAGAGACGACACTAAAGGCTAGAGCCCAAACCTGGATTTTCATATTGACTACTGATTCTACCAAAACCGATTAGCTACTTCTCAGCGAGGATTTAACGGGTAGCCTATAAACGATCCAGATTTCCTTAGCAGAGTGGGTGGTTTAGAGGACAATGCGCAAGGCTCAGTCCTCAAGTAATGGGTAGTCGTTCTACGGTCCGTACTAACTCCCATACTGGATGAAAGTAGGTGCAACTAGTCATAAGAATTCGAACCAATCATTAGAAAAATTTCCAGCACCTAACAGCTCGCTAAATTCTTTCCAAGATTGTCTTGTCACCAATTAAAATTCAACAGATAATAGTCGAACGCTTACGGCTTCATTGTGTGAGTTGGTAAAACTGGGGTTTGATTTGCATTTGCATTGGTGTGCGTGAACCAATTTCGAAGATCAAAAGCCGTACATTTGATAAAATTTCTTTTGACTATCCCGTGCAATCGCACCGAGATCAACCATGATGATTCATCCTCAACCTCCTTTACCAAAAATTGGACAATGGTCTGAGTACCCATCAGATCTATATTATGAAAATGAATTTGTCTCGGTTTGGCCCAAATGAACTAAAACCTCTTCTTTCAATAATCCTCCAACATTTCCGGGAGACTTTCACCCGTGGATGAATCAGATTCCCGCATTGAATTAGAAGCAAAATTACTTGAATCATTCAACCACACACGACCAATTACCATCTTGGACTAAACCATCTTATTCACGATTTCTCGCAAATGAACCAATTCAAGATCAAATTACTTTTGAATCTCATGACTTGCCAAGAAACCAAATCCAGATGGAAAGACCTGCACTTAACGATTATCAGAGTTAGATTGACCGCAACGATCAGATCCTTATTGACCAACCTGAATACCGCTCCTTCGATCAGCCTACACATACAGAGGATCAAATGGATGATATCAACACATATGCACCATGTATGATTCCAATATTTGAGGATACGATCAATCATGACCATGGAAGTAGACTCTACTCAAACCAGGATTACATGATCGAGTCACGGCTTATTGAGTACGAGACATACACATTCCCGCAAAATCCTTCTACTGAGCAGCCTCCTTCCATAATTTTTGAGAAGAAATTTTCAGAAAATAATGATCATACATTGGATATTCGAAGAAACTCTCCTCTTAGCACATACAGGAAAATGGAAGATGAAATCATTAAACACACACCAACTTCTCCCATGATTGATCATGAACATAATTTTGACGATAATATTTCAAGGATAAATAAGAGATTCGAATTAATGGACGAGAGATTTCAAAAATTTGCCGACTGTTTAATTTCACTCTATGGGAGTTCGGACATAAAAATGGATGAGGAAAAGATTGGATCTAATGTTGAAAATTTTGAGGATATTCAGGAATCTAGGGACGATTCTGATAGCGAAGCCTCTAAATATTACTCCCCTAGGAATGACTATGCCTCTGGCTCTTACTCTGAACAACAAAGTCCCTTCTCATCTACAGAAGACACCACATCACCACACCACACAGAAAATACCAAAAAATGGAATATTCAAAAACACCCAAAAAATCAAAAATCCAGAAAAAATCATAAAAATTGAGACTGAAGAAGAACTGAAGAATTTGGATCCTGTTGTACGATAAGCACTGGAAAAAAGATTGATGTTTGAACATCCCTTTATACAGGCCATTGAACACTTCCACGACCTTAAAGGATTTGTAATGGACAAATTAATGATGAAAATGTCGGGCAGGATAAGAACAAAGACTGAAAGACATATCTTGTCAATGGCCTCCTCCTTGGTGTTGAGGAGATAAACCAAGAGCCGCATAGTGAAGCGGTTGCCCAGATTTGACTGTATAATCAAAGATAATTTTCACCCATGCTCGAGTTGATGACGATTCACCGATCAATATCCTCCCGACCTCTGTATTTCATGAACTCAAACTCGGACCGATCAGTAACATACGAGAGATTGTTCAATTAGCTGATCGATCGATAAAGCAGCCAAGAGGAATCATTTCTATCATCAGGACTTTCCAAGGTGCTCCGCTCAAAGTGGATTTCACGATCATTGATATTGAGCATCACAGAGAATTCATCCGGTCTCCAATTATTCTAGGAAAGCCATTCTTAGCATTAGCTAAGGCAATTATTGATTGTGAGACTAGGGAAATCAATTTTACAGTATTGGAAGCACTTCGATCTCAACAAATCTTTGAGGAACCACGATTTTCTGAGGCAACCAACGAAGTCCTCAACAGCCGTAACCATCAAGCGGTAAACGAGCCCTACCCCGTTGCTACATCCGAGATAGCGGTTGTTGATGAGACTATTGGTTTAGAGAATCTCCCCCTGCTCCATTCCTAGCTGCTCTCACCATGGAGAATCAAATATATGAATCATATGATCCAGAGACTTATGCATGGTCGCATCTTGGGTCAACCTATTCTGACTATTTGATCACATCTACTCGACACAGGAATGCTCCAACATCAAATTAATTGAGAACGAACATGCAGAGACTATCCCCAGTATTTCAATTCCTGCAGATCTCAAAATAGACGAATGTTTCTTCTACGATCCTGAGACATATGCATGGTCGCACCCTGGGGCAACCTACTCTGAATATCTTGACCAAATCATACCAAATTGAGAGTGCATCAACATTCAGAAGACTAAGAACAAACACACATGACGATCACTGACCAAGGAGAAGAATTCCAATGATTATTCATCTGGATACTCAAGTGGACTGATACCTTCACGAAACAAGAAAAAGAAAGTCGCCTTTAACCTTCCGGAAGAGGAATCATCTGATGATCCCTCCTCAGGTCCGGAAAAGGTAATCTACATGAGAGAAGTCTGTTCGGTAGCTCGAAAACCATCTCTTCGCAAGGATCCAAACTTCAATTCTCGTTGGACAACTCTTGTTCCTCACTATTATTCATCCAAAGTTGATGCTCCTGCCCTCATCAAGTACACTGGAATTATTTCTTATGAGCTGACTGAGACCGGTGCTTCCGAGTATTCATCCGAGGACAAACAGCTTGATCCCAGAAGGAACGAATTTTGAGAAAACAACTGAAGAAACAAAAAGACCAGAACATTTGGAGTGTGTCCACTTTCAAATACTATTCCTCTGAGGATAACTCTGATAATGGATACCTTTCATCTGACTCAAACGCTTCATCTACTATCCGTCATGATTTTTCTGAGGATATCTCTGATAATAGTTGGGAATCATATGCTTCATCTCCTTCTCGTCATTACGATCTCCCACCGCAGGCTCACAAAAAGATCAGCCGAAAACCGTCTTAATCATCGGCTACCCTCCCTCCCTCCCGACCATATCAGTCTCCTTGTACAACTTCTTCCTCTACATAGGCCAAGGCCTAAGTATAGGGGGAGACCAATGCCATCTGTACATACCACTCTTCCCATCTCACGATCATTACATTTCCACCCTTCTTCTATACTTAGGCTAACCACATCCTAAGTATAGGGGGAACCGATACCCATCTGTATATACTCTCCTCATTCACATACCCTGATCGCCTCATTCTTTCGCTCTTCTTCTGTACTTAGACTGTTCACAGTCTATGTATAGGGGGGCGGACGCTGTATCTTGTTCTTTTTCTTTTCATTTTTCACTCTCTTACACTTAGCCCGAGCAATGACTTCTTTACTCTTCTTATGCTCTGAGGACACAACACTCGCTAAGTATGGGGGGGGGTCTGTATATATACTTTGTATATATTTTGCCCATATCTCATACTTTCGCGTAAGTCTATATGTATTTATGGGGTGGGTGATTAATTTGAAAAAAACAAAAAAAAGAAAACGATAAAGAGTTTTGTTGATTGTGTCAAACACAAAAATTTTTGAAAAGAAAAATGGCTTCTTATTTTTTTTGGCATTAAAAAAAACAAAAAAAACAAAAATCCCTTGCATAAAAAAATCAAAAAAAAACACAAAAAATGTGTCTGTATTTCACACACCTGCACTTCATCCAGCATTTCATTCATTTGCATCTGTGAAAAGTCTTTGGGTTCTGAATCGAGTTATGAGCAGAAACTGAGAGTGATCTGGACTTGACCTTAATACACCTAATCTTCAGAGGAACTTCACCGACAAATAGGATTTTAGAAGCTTCAGGTCTTTGACTTAATTCTTTGAGTTCCACATGACAATGTGCAGCGTTCGACTCTTAGTGTCTAACCTGGTCTCTTCATTCTGGGTACAACTCTGGAATAGGGAATTAATTTGTACTCTTGCATTATGCACTTAGCTTAACTCAGACGAGATGTTAGAAGACTATGTGAGTTTCTTTTCTGGTAGCATGGAAATCTAAAGACTGGAGTACGGGTTGAAACAAAGCTTCAGAAAAGGGATGGACGGCTGGGCATAATTTTTTCTAAGACCCCAAAAAATATACGGAAATAAAAATATTCTATATCCGTACGGGCACAACAAGATCCAAGCAGAACCATCAAAAATCCAAATACAAAGAAGCCACTACCAAATAAATATCTGACCAAAACGGTCCAAGCTTCAAGAAATCCTACAGATCATTGTGGAGACTCGGCTACACTGTCCAGCTTCACAAGGAGAGGTGACTACACTGGCCACCCTCCAATTCTTTTCTTCTTCTTCTAACTTCTCCCCCCAAATTCGATTGTGAACACATCGCGACAGACCTTAGAAGGAAATACCTGACTCCCCGAGGACGAGTTACTGGAGAGGAGGTTTGCATGGTAGTCCGACATTCTAGATGGGAAGAGCTAAAACCTTTCACACACATGAGCTGATTGTTAAATGTTCATAGGGTATACATTGTGGAGAGGATTGATCTAAGATGACTTCTGAGCCGAAACTGTGACAATGATGTGTAGAACTTGAAGGGTGTTGATTTTAAAATTCCAAGTCTCACAGATGTTCCGTCAAACTAATAATCCAAAGGTCGCGTCTAGTTTCATTTTCACCTTCAGGTCATGGTCTTAGTATGGAACCCAATCTCATTTCACCTCATGGCATTTCCTTTTGATGCTCAGGGACGAGCATGGTTTAAGTATAGGGGGATGATGAAATTCATATTCATCACTCTAAATCTCATTAATTAAGCTCAAATCCCTCAAAATCATTGGCACTTCTGCACTTATTTTACATAATTAGCTTTCATGCATGTTTTAATAAGAACTACATTTTATCACTCATTTTTGCACAAAATAAGAAGCCAAAAATCCCAGATAAAGTTGAACTGTAAATAGCCTAATTTCCCTGATTTTTAACTAATTCATGAACTCCAAATGATCCAAACCACCTCCACTATGCACATATCACTAACAAGAATAAACGAAAAACACAAAAAAATCACTAACCCAAATAAGTGGACCAAAAACCCAAATCCTAGTTCTAGGATTCCCGGACTAAAACCCTCATATCTTCCTCATCGAGTGTTCGTTTTAATCCTACTCACTTTTGAACTAATGTACATGATATTTCCTTCAAAACAAGACCAAGTTCATGTGAATTGGAGCTCATATGTGAAAGTTGGGTTTTGGGCCTCTTTTGTACATTTTGTATTTTAGTGGTTTTTAACCTATTATTTTATGTACATAATTAAACTACTTTATTTTATTTCTTTTTCATTTGTCTTCTTTGATAAAAGTTTTAATAAAATGCAAAAAAATCCAAATTTGAATATAGCTCGAAATCAGAGAAACAAATTGAGTCCAAGTCTTCACTAATTGTCTGTACAAAGTTGGTCGTTTTCGTATTTTATTTTATTTCTTTTTTCTTAATTAATAAAAATTCAAAAAATAGATTAACGTGTAAATATTTATTTCTGATTTTATCATTTTTTCCGGATTTTTATCTAGTTTAAAAATGACAAAAAATTATAAAACCCAAAAATCGGGGTATTCTATGTACACAGGATACCCCAAAAATATAACTTTGTGCTAATGGTCGATTTTAGTTTTGATGTTTCATGAAAGTTGTAGATATCATAGAGATGAGCAAAATTTGTGAAGAAACTTTTTCAATCCGAGGCCGTTTGCTATTTTTTTAGATTTTACAATGTTTTTATTTTTTGAATTTTGTGGTGCTGACACGTGGCAGCTCCTGGAGCCGCCACGTTCTTCCATTTTTTGAGGTTTTATTAATTAGTTTTTATTAAAAAAATTAAATGCCCGCACACGTGCATGGCACGTGCCTCCTAAGCACACGCTACGCACGTGCTCCGCCTTGCCCCCCCCCCAATCGGCTGCCACGTGCACCCATTCTGGCCGCCCGATCTCGGTCTATCGGATGGCCAGGGCTCATCGTTCCCAGACACCATCTTCCCCGAAATCTCCGTCGCCACCTTCAAATTCACCGCGATTACGCCATCTCCGATCTCCGACGTATCTTCGTCTCCCCCAATCACGATCCAATCTCCACCGCCCTCCATGAAATCGCCGGTCTCCTCGTCAATCTCCTCCGTCATTGGATCATACCCAATCTCCTCCTATCACGATCCCTCCTCAAATCCCCAATGAAACCCAATCGAATCTCTAGGAGATCACCTTCCATCGCCAGCCAAGACCCCCTGCCCTATTTAAACGTCGCCGCGCCCCATGCCAACCTTCATCCACCGATTCATCGGGAAGGGGGCTCCTCCGTAGGAGGTGACAGCTCCAGGCAATCATCCACCAACCTGCGGTGAGATCCGAAGCCCTTCGATCTTCGCTGCAGTCGATGATCTCCGTCCATCGCTACCAAGCTCCGGCCCCTTTACGCCGTTGAGCCAATGCGCCATTATCTCCGACTTCAACTACCTCTGCAACGCCATCTTCCATCATCATCAACGTTCCTCAACCACCTTCGTGTCGACTTTTTCTCCGGACGACTTCGCCACCTCAACGACAAGGACCATCTTCAACGCCAGCGATCGCCTTCGCTCTCCAGGCTTAAGCAACTATGCATCATCTCCAAGCCGCACAACCTTCACTCCTTCATCAACAACGCTACCACAGACGACAGCTGGGGCTCAAGGTCCAGTCAGAGCCCTCCATCTCTCCAGGCCATCAGCGGCCAAGGGCCAAACCCCGGCGTCGCAACGGCCCTCGCTTGCCGGGCAAGAGGCACAAAGCCCTCCCGCGTGAGGAGCACGCGCGGGAGGGATCGCCAACGCCAGCAGAGCGTCAGCCTATTAGGGTCGCGTGCGTTGCACGTGCCCGCTGGGTAAATTACACGAAGGCCCCTGGCATTCCTCCAAATCCCCTAGAAGTCCAGCCCAAGGGTCACGTGCTACGCACGTGACCACTTGGAATATTTACAAGGCGCCCCTCCGGAGTTCTCCTATTCACGCAACAGTCCATTCAACCCAAAGGCACGTGACCCCTGGGATCTTTCCCCCCATATTTATTGGTAATCACATTCTGGCCCTCCTTTGCATTTTGTTTATTTATATTTATTTTAATATTGCAAAGATACCCCTGTATTCCCCCTTGGTTTTGAACAGCTAATTTGCATCATTTTACTTATCAAAAATTGGCATTTTTCTCCTCTTTAATTCTCTACATTTTGACATATTGTGGACATTTTTGTGATCAATGGTTAATTAATTATTAATTGTTTTGTGGAAAATTGCTGATTATGACCCTTCTGTGCTCTGAAATTTGTCATTGATTAACCGTTGCTCTAAAAATTTACGAATAATCACGGATTGTAGATTAATTGTGATGAACATTGTGTCCAAAAAAATGCATTTGCATGCATAAATTGCCCTGTAAAAATCATTTTGCATATTTCAATGTTTGATTTTTAATAGGTATTGAATCTTGTATTTTCAAGGTTTAGGATTTTTCTGAGATCAATCACCTAATGATAGATCTTAGATAATTTTATTCCTTGAAAATAATTAGGTTTAATATTTATTATAATTAAATATTGAAAATTTATTTTATTTGCATTTAAAAATTCATAAAAAAATCATCTTGCATACAAAAATTCCAAAAAAGTTACAGTGCATTCATTTTATCATACTTTGCATCTTGGCCAAGTTTCATACCTTTTGGACATCGTTTGAGTGTAATTTACATTTTAGTCCCTAAAATAGGCTGAAATTGCATTTTGCATCCTTTATTGCATTTAAAATTACAAAAAAATGACCGCCTCGAAAACCGCATACGAACTTTGATAGACATAATTCTAGGTTGTTCCTTTGCCTCCTTGTGTTCGACCTTGGGACTTGCCCGAGTAAAATAAACTTAAAACCACGCGATTAAAAATTGACTAAATAATTGTGGTTTTTTTCTTGACCGATTCTGATTGCCGCCTATAATGAAACAAAAAATTATTTTTAACGCACGACAATACACGACTATATACATTTTAAATAGCGTAATCGAGGACTCGTCACTACCCTAGAAACATTTCTTGATATTTTTCACGGATTTTTATCGCTTCTTTTTTTCGATTTGATTTTTCGGAGGTCGTGTTTGTTTGTAGCTCTTTTCTTACATTTTCAAGAAGAAAATAAAATCTCAAAAATTTCATCTTTCCTCGAAAGCTGCAATATAGTTATTCTTCCTCCTCGAGTTCGACTAGGAGGAACTTACCTGGATAAAAATTAGTATAAGGATAAAATAAGAGAGAAGATGATTCTTTTACTTCATTCTTTCTCTCTCTCTCTCTCTCCTATTTTATCCAGATTTTGTTTGATCGATCGAAATCCTATTTCCACTATTTTTTCTACACTAACGACATCTTTTCTCAAGTAAAATCGTGGGCCAGATTTTCAATTCATCATCTCCCCAAAATAAGAATTTTTGAGTGAAGCTTAGTTTTAGGTCAAGTCTACTTTAGTATTCCCAGATTTTATTTGGTTATCTCTTTTTAAGTGTTTTTCTGAATATGGAAACGTATAACGAATTTTCCAATTTTCTTTTTATATAAGTCTAATAAAAATGGAGGAGGAAAGCGGAAAAGCCGATGCGCGATCAAACAAGATGATGCATGTAGAGATAGAAATGCTTACCTTTCTGCAGCACTCTACATGCAGGGTGATCCACACATAAATTTAAAGGAAGAAATAAAACTATTCTGTATGATGCATGAGGAAATCATCCTAAGATGAGCAACATCTATGAGCGGGAAGAGCTAGTAGTTAATTAATTAGATAAGAGACCTGAGTCTGGTCTTAGATGCTAATCGGTGCCAACCACAGTGGGTTCCGCAAGCATTGTATATGGTCTCTCTCTGTGCGTGGTCTTTTAGCCAATTAAATTACTTTTTTCTTTATTTGACTAAGTCCATATTCGATCTATAGGAATATATATTCTATTAGGGTGTTTGGACCTTAGATAATTACCAAGCTCGAGCAATAAAAGTCCTAAATATAAGGGCTAAATCCTTGTGAATCAAATAGAAATTAAATGCAGAAAATCACGAGAAAAACTTGGTGAGGTCCCTTGAGTGCACCGGCACTCGGCGAAACAGACCCCGAAATAGGTCAAGTATCCAAAGAATGTCCCAAAGTCTAAGTGTCTAAATTATTACAAAAGTTTTGGCAGAAATAAATAACTCTAACGAAAATAAATGCTCCTGAACTTTTCTATTCCTCCTATGTTGGTCCCTCCAAAGAAAATGGACTGAGTCGTACTACGACGGTTCCTCACACAAAAAGTTGGGTAAAATAAGGTCAGAACAGTTATGAAAAAAAGACAAAAACAGACAAAAATTGAAATCAAACTACTAAGTCATGCTCCTCGATAACGGCGCCATTCTGATTAGAGCCAAACCGACTTGAGTTAAGTACAAAATTAATGTCACTGCGACCCAAATTGATCAAGCAAATCAATGAGAAAATCAAACCACTAAAAGATGAAACAATCAAATGTAAGCGGTTTCGCTACTTTTATTTACTTGGTATAGCGATCAGGCTCGAACATCAGGATCACAATTAAAAGCTAAGTTGTGAGATTTCAGAAATAAAAAGCTTTTTAGTGGTTTTTAGTTTTTCAAATTTTTAAATTTTCCAATAAAGAAAATAAAAATACTTCACACACACTTTTTTTGTATTTTTCTAAAGGGTCAAAGTACTCATAAACTTACAACAAAAATATTTTTGGTTGTTATGTGTTTTATATTATTGTTGGTAAATTTTTATATAATTTTTAAATATTTTTCAATTTTCTAAAAATCTAACAATGATAAAAATAACAAACAATGCACAACTAGGAGTAATTTGCAAATTAAAAATTATTAAAATGCCCAAAACTCCTGGGGTGAATTTTTTGATAAAATATATGTAACTATCTACAAGTAGGGATTGAGATCACTATTTTTGGATTTTTCTACAATTTTCTATAATTTTTATCAGATTTCGAGTATTTTGTAATTTTTCGGTTTTATAAGGTATTTTTAAGTAAAATAATACTAGAGCTAGAAGATACTAAAATACAACTTCCCTAATTTTAATAGAATTTTTGGGTGATTTTCAAAATTTTTATAATTTTAAGATAAACATGATACTTTTTAAGGGTTTTTGAATTTTTATTAATATAAAATAAAATTACCACACAAACATTATGCAAGCAAGAGCTGCAAGGTATTTTTGTAGAATTTATATGGGCCAATTTATTATTTATTGCATTAAATAAAAGACATGTAGTTAAAAACACTATACAAGGACCATTGTGCAATTATTTTAAGTTTATGGGCCTGGCATATAACAAGCAAGAAAGTCCAGGAGTTACATACGCAATTTTCCAACAACCAGCTCACATGGGTATATATGCAAAATTCAAAATATAAACTTTATTCCATAACAAGCAAAGAGTTCAGACCATATAATGCAAATAACCCAAATACTCATGTGGGGATGTACGTGGACTCGACCTAACTGGACTAGAATGCAAATAAAGAATATGTAGGGGTCAACTGTTAAAGTTCTTAACTACTTGTTACATTTATTTGACTGAATGCAAATAGCATAAAAGACAAGTAAAAACTGAAGTTTACCCTTGTAGAAACGGGTAACATGTGGCTCTGGTAAAATTTGACGACGAAAGGGCTCAGCAGCAGCGTACGATCCTGATGTTCGTTGGGACGTGGATCTCACGGATCAGATCGCAGGTAAGCATGCGTGTCAGATCCATGTCAAAGGTTGATCTAACACTCAGAAAAAGGGCATGAACGTAATACACAAATTTAATCTGAGGGAGCATCTCCCGATCTGACAGGCGTGAAGACTGTTGGAAGAACATGTAATGGGGGAGCTTCGATCAAAGATGGGTAGCGAGTTGTTGATCGGATCGGACCTCCCAGAGGTCTAGCACTTTTGCAACAGTGCTCTGCATCGAATGTCCAGCTCTGATGGATGAAGTGACGGTCGGATGGTCGGTACAGTGAAGCTCCGCCTGGAGCTGCTCAACTGGGTCCATTGAAGGGCCAAATGGTGCTCCCCTAGGCTTCTGCACCTATAAGGAAACTCCAAGCTAGGAAAGGAAGCTTTGGGTGATGTTATTTTGCAAGAGAAATAGAGGAAGAGGCGGTAGATGATGTTCGACCTCAGGTGGAACCAAAAGAAGGAGATCTTGCGCTAATCCGGCTCCGATGAGTTGTTCTAAGGATCGTCAAGTCACGCTAGGAGATGATGGGTGAGTCGACGTAGCGATTTGTACGGGAAGAGGTGCGTGATGGAACTCTAACACAGTGATGGGAGAAGGCGAAGTGTGGCGGTGGATATGGACTGAATCGAAGGGAAACAAGAACTAGAAGCGAGATAAGGGCTACCTGGAGTTGTTGATGTGCTTAGGAACTTCAGGCGAAGCAGTCGGTGAGGTTATGGCCTCAACCAAGCTGCGAAAGGCCAGGAGTCTTATCGCGGTGGAGGACTCCGGCCACGAGCTGAGCAGATGCGATCCGGCGCTCACTGGATCACCAAAGTGGTCCACAGAGGAGCTGTTACTATCCTAGAGGTGGCTATGGGGAAATAGTGGTGCGAGGAACGAGTGACCGAGCTCGGGAAGAGAAGGAGATTATTTATAGGGGAGAGTTAGGGTCTAGAAAGATCGGAATATTCACTGAAATCCTAGGATGATAGGTTACACCTAGGGATCTGTGAGGATCATGGGTCATAGGAGGATAATCGGGCGTAAGAATCGATGCGAATGGATGTCTGACCCGATCGGGAAAAGGGGGAGAAGAAGCTCCAACGAAGCAGGTTGTCAGGTCGGGTAAGATGGAAGGAGGGGTTGACCATGGTCAACATTCTGACGTGGTCCAATCAAAAATATCCAGGCTGATAAATGAAAGAATAATGAATAAAAACAACAAATGATTTTAAACTAAAAAGTGAATAAAATAAAAAATGTTTACTATCTTACAAACAATTTTTCCATGATTATTCATTATTTATATGACATCATATATACAATATGTATTGTATAGTGTACTATACGTAGGTATAATATACCAATATATTGTATACTCGTATTTTTATTTTATTATTTTTACAAAAATATAATTTCTTTACATTTTATTTATTTACACAACAATTTGAGGAATATAAAATGATTTTTATTTGGTTTTAATAGAATAATTAGACATGTTAGTTTGATAGGTGTTCTATACACAATATACATTTGTGTATTTTGTACAACGATTTTGGTTTTTTATTTTTTTACGAGGTGTTTTCTAATTTTTATTTCATTTTTATTTTATTATTAAGGGTATGTACAAATTTTTTAAGGATATATACAGAATATACATGTAATATAATTATTTATAGGTACAGGTATTAAATGGCTCTACAAGGACCCTATCTCCTCCTACTTTCTTCCTTGTCGATCAGGCCATGGTTTGACTTTCTCTCAGGGTTTGGGTCATTTTGTATTTATTCTAAATACATATTTCTTTTTTTCCTCTTTATTCTTTGTTTTTTGGAAAATATGGGTTAATTATGCAATATTAACAAAGACATGTACAATGATAATTTATTGTATTTACATATATATATATATATGTTTTTGCTAAAAGATAAAGCTAAATCAAAAGAGTAAACAATGAGAATCATCGATTCATCATATACCTATACATAATAAACTACATTATATATACCATATATATATATTATAAAAGTAATTAAAAATAAAAAAATATTTTGGAAAATTACAAACATTTTTCATTTTATTCATTTTTTATTTTGAAGGCATTTGTTATTTTTTATTAATCAAGTAACTCCCTGCAATCTGATCGGTCCACCTTAGACTTTTAACCACGGTTAACCGTCCCTTCTCTAGGCCCAGACTCGGATCCTCGTTGTCGGACTCCATTTCTCCCAAATATCGTGCCCGACTCTAACCTCTATCCACCTTGAGATTCGGACATGAGATTCCTCTTTAATCCGAGATTCTTACGGATCCCTAAGTTGGTCTGAATCTCCCTATGGTTTCACGCATCCCCTCGATCCTTATAGACCCTATGACTACCTATAAATATTCGTCTCCAGTCTCCTCACTCAGTAGCTCGTCCCTTGTGCCACCTCTGCCCCTAGCCACATTCTGGAGAGTGACAGTAACCCGGAGAGTAGCTTTGAAGCTAGAATCGACACTTGGAGGCTCATAGCTCAGAACGTGGTCGGAGATCCCCCACGTGAAGCCTCTTCTTCCCACCACAGTAGGATAGAGGCAATAACCTCGACTCCACCTACGCCTTGCTCGTCTTCCACTTCCAACAACTCAGGTAACTTTCAGTTCTGCCCATTTCCATTAGTCACTTCGATTTCGAGCATCAGCCATCATTCACCATTTTAGATCCGGCAACCGTAGTCTGAGCTCCACGAGCACTCTTATCTGCAACGATCTACATTGCATCCCACCATCACCCTTCTCACACACCATGATTCCCCTACATCCCGCTCATCAGAGCAGGATTAGGATAGGCCTCCTCCTCCATTTTTAGTAGAGACCATTTGAGCATCCCACTGTCGCTTCTTTGGTTTCCTCTGCATAATAAACTTCATCTAGGCATCACCATCGAGAAGTGATTACCCTTGCAGGTTCTGGACATGCAAGATGCTTGAACCGAGCCTCAACATAGTGGCGGAACACCCCCAGGTGCTGCACCTCTGCCTTATCTATCTGACCTCTCCGCCTAATCCAAGATCACCGGTTAACGCGGAGCATCATCACAAAGATGTCAGACCCCAGAGCGACTCGATCAGACTTACAGATCGCCTCACATCTTCGATAGAAGCTTGCCAGCGCCTAGTTCTTCCAAGCACCTTCAGGCCTGTCAGATCAGAAGGCTCCCACCCAGTTGTGATCAGGATCGTTCCTTCATGCCTAAATGATAACTGTATGATCACTTGCTTTGTTAGATATGAGCCGCACATCCCAGACATTCCTCCAGACGTCAAATCCTTTTCCAAGCGCGGATCAAAGCCGTATGCTAGCAAATAAACAGAGACGTCAGTTCCAGCCATGTGTACCCTCCCACCTATGAGGGTATATTACACTTTTTACCCTATCATTTCTTCTATTTTTCTTAGTCCAATAAAAATATAATGTAGTTAAAAACATTTGCAATAAGAACCCTGTAGTTTTCATATTTGCATATTAGTCCGTCCAATCGAGTTGAGTCCACATGCATCCCCACGTGCTTTTATGGGAAGTTTATAGTGCATGTCCTGAACTTCTTATCTATTACTGAATGCTTTAAATATTTTGAGAAATTGCACATATACCCATGTTCATCTAGATTCACGTGGCGCGTATGTGCTTGCTAGGTTAATTGCATAGAGGCCATCGAACTTTAATACTTGTTATCTGCTAGACCCTAAGAGTCAAAATAAGTACAGACGGGTCCCTATAAACTATTTTTAATTAATTATCATTTATTTAGTGCAATAAATAATAAATTAACTCTAAAAATAGCCCAAAATTTACTAGTGATTCCTGATTGCTTGTAGTTCTTGTGGTAATTTTTCTTGTTAATTTGCTTACATTTATTAATAAAATTTAAAAAATGCATTTATTATTAAAAATTCAAGAAAGTCCCTATTTGTTTTAGAAATCCATAAAAATTCAAAAAAATATCTAAAAATTCTTTAAAAAAATATTGTAGTTGCCTTTTGTTATCTTTTAACTCTTGTAAATATGTTGTTGGAAAATTCCCTGTAAAGTATAAAAATTTGCAAGACACATGAAAAATTATAAAAATTATATAAATCATAAAAAATCCAAAAATTTTGATTTCAGTTCATGTTTGTATGTATTATCCTCTAATTTATTTTAAAAATAATCTTCAAGATTTTTGAGCTTTTTACTTATTTTAAATAGGCAAAACAATCCTAGTTGTGCATAGTTTCTTATTTTTCTCACTATTTGATTTTTAGAAAATTGCAGAAACATCTGAAAAATATATAAAAATCACCAAAAACACTATAAAATACCTAAAATCCAAAAATAATTTTACTTTGATTTTCTGACTATTTTTGAAGAATACAAAAAGATTGTGTGCATTCATTTTTGTCCTTGTGCTTATTTCTTTCATCTTGAAAAATCAAAAACTTGAAAAACAAAAAACCACTAAAAAGTCCTTTATTTATGAAATCTTCTACTTAGTATATAATTGTGCTCCTTGTGTTCGACCCTGATCACTATACCAGGTTATTAAAAATAGCAAAGCCGCTTGTTTCATTTGCTTGATCTCTTAGTGGTTTATTTTCTCGTTGATTATTCAATTAATTGGGGATAAAACGACATTTGCTCAATTAGTAACTTAACCTTAGTTGATCGGATGCATCATCAGAATAACGTTGTTGCCAGGGAGCACGTCTAAGTAGTTAGATTTCATTTATTTTTTATTTTATTTGCTTCTCTCTCTTATAATTATTTATGATCATCTTCTGTTTTGATTTTCGTGCGAGTTACCGCTTGGAGGATGAGTCGGTTTGCTTTGGAGGGACCCGCACCTGAGGAGGATCAGATGAAGCAGCGCTTGGAGGACCACTCTGGTGGGCACCGATTGGAATTTAAAACAGGACTCAGGTCTCTTTTCTGATTAGCTAGCACTAGTTCTTCTCGTAATAGAAGCTATCACCTAAGGACGGTTTCCTCATGCATCATTTAGATTAGTTAATTTCTATCTTTAATTTATGCACATATCATTTTGCATGTAGACTACTAGATCAAGATAAGCATTTCTTACTCTATATGTATCATTGATTTCAACACGCATCGACTTTTCTGTCTTCCTCCCCCTGTTTTATTGGAGTTAAATAAATGGGAAATCGAAAAATTCGTTAGACGTTGCTCTTATTCAGAAAAAGACTTATAAAAGAGATAAACCAATAAAATCGAGACTGCTAAAGCACACTTGACCTAAGATCGAACTTCAATCAAAAAATTTTTTGGGGAGAGTAACCCCCTCTTTATTTGATTTTACTGCTAGGAGTTGAGCGACCCACACACTAGGATAGAGTCACGCCTGAACTTTCTTCATTCTATCGATTCTAACAAAAACGATTAGCTATTCTCTAGTGAGAATTTTTGGGTAGCTGGTAAATGGTCCAGAATTCCTTAGTAGAGTGGGTAGTTTAGAGGACATTGTGTAGGCTCCGACCTCAAGTAAATTGGGTGGTCAGAAACAGTCTACACTTACACCCATACTAGTTGGAAATAGGTGCAACGAGTCATAAGAATTCGGGCCAGTCTCTAGGGAGAATCAATCTCCTAACAACTCGCTAACTCGCTCTGTATGATTGGATTATCGCCTAATAAAATTTGACAAGATAAAGACAGAGTTTTCACGGTCATCATATTATGTTGAGAAGGAGAACCGGTGCTTTGTTTTCTCATCCTGCTTTCAATCCAGATCAAATCCTCATAAATCCCCAGATCAAGATGATGGGAAGGAGGTCTCTTAGGTTGCCTCTGGCAGCACTGCTTTCCACTACTCCTTGTTCATATAGGGTAGCTTCAGAGAGCTCAGACCCGCTCTTTGAACTCGAATTCACCTCCACCTTGTTCCCCCTCGATCACCCTTCTTCTACTCCCGAGGTATAGTCAGACAGGCCATCACATCTATTCATTCATTTGACAACACATGATCTAGGGTCTTTTGCCTTTGCAGAGACCGGAGAGATGGTCAGTGATGACAGAACAGATGACCAACCTCAGACTTCATCGTTCCTACTAGATTAGGCGGCCATCAACAACACATTGCTAGCTTCCGTGGAGACCATGCAAAGAAAGATCAGGGACCAAGGGATATTCATGGCATAGGTGAGGAGAGAAATCACATATATGCGAGCCGGGCGAGAAGAACCAGAGAGACCGGCCTGTGGTGGAGAGATACCACGCCAGGAAAGTTGAGTAGACGACATATGCCAAGAGGAGCCGAATGATCCAGCCAGATTAGCCTGCACCATGAGGCAAGTGCACAACCCTGGTGCAACCCTCACACATCAATGGATCCAGCTTCCAGCCATCCTGGGCAACTTCGAGCTTTGCCCCCAGGTGATCTGTCTACTGCCCAAGTTCCATGGGCACGCCACCGAGGAGCCACGCCTCCATCTGCAAGAATTTGAGATGATCTACAACACCTTCCATGACAGGATGGTGGACGAGGACACCATCAAGTTGATCGCCTTCCCGTTCTCCTTAGTTGATCAAGCATCCTACTAGCTGAAAAACTTGGGGAGGGTGGTCACCACTCGGGAGCAGCTCCAGATCGAGTACTTGAACATGTACTATACACTCGGCTAGACCAATGCAGCCAGAGCCATGATCAGCAATTTCACCATGATCCCTAATGAGCAATTTCATGAAACATGGGATCCATTTAGAGAGCTCAACGACAAATGTCCCCACCATGATATCAGCAAGCCCAACCTCGTCTAGAGTTTCTTCTGCGGGCTGAAACATGAGATACATGGGCTAGTGAACGCCTCGTGTGAAGGTTCCTACTTCGCCAAGGATGAAGACCAAGTCTGAGCCATTTATGAGGAGATGGTCGAAAACTACATTGTGATGTCCAAGACTCGGATCTACACTCAGGGGAAGCCTCCCCCGCAGGCGGTTTCATATCAGAGGATAGAATGCATTGAGGTCGATCCTTCTACCTCTTCTATGACAGTAGCATTAGCAGACTCCTCAACTGCCGATATGGGTATCATCAGCCAAAAGTTGGACCAAATATAGATCATTGAGAAGAAAGCATGCCAGAGCCTTGACAAGCTCAATAAGATTGATGAGTGATCGTGATTCATCCTCTCAATATCTTGATCTTAGCAAAATCCCCGAGTAAAATCCCAAATAAATGTCCATAAAATCAATAAATTAACAAAATGACTCTTATAAATAAAACACATTAATTATTGTATATTAGATTGTGCAAAATAAGTTAACAATAAAAAGCCACAAAATTAAAGAGTTTTTCACCTATAAATAGCCCAAAACTTCCTGTATTTTTTATTATTTCATTTCAACTCCTATTTAGCTAATTCTTTCTCTAACTTGTTCATAAAAATGTATATAAAAATACAAAAATATAAAATAAATTTCACCTCAAATAAATACTCCTAGATCCCAAAGAGAAAAGGCCATAAAATCCAACTTCCCGATCAAATTCCCGCTCTGTATGAACTCCAAATTCACCAAATCACTTTTAAATTTAAGTTAGAATATTATCTATCCAACGGAAGTCGTTTCACTAAAATCGGAGCTCGTTTGTAAAATATGGGTTTTGGAACCTAGGTGTACATTGTATATTATGTATATATTCATTCTTTCATAATTTTTTATTTTATCTTTCTTCATTACTAAAAAATACAAAAAAATCATTGTTGTGTTGTATCTTATTTCTTGTATTTTATTGTATTCTTCTGTTGTAAATATCTCTTATAAAAATATATAATTCAGAAAAGCAAAAAAATGTACATAGTGTTTGTCTTATTTTGTAAATTCCCTACTTTTTTCTCTTTTTATTTTATTCTCCCTTTTTAGTAGCCTACTTTAATTTCATTTTATTTAATTCACATTCTCTTCCCTTTTTCCATTAACCACCAAGTCTTCTTTCAACCTCCATTCCACTCCACGATTCTTTTAACCTCCCATTCAAACTCCACCTTTCCACCATCTCTCTAACTCATATTCTTCTTCTCTTTTTATTCTTCTCCACATCCAAATTTTTTCGCATCCGCCATTCTAATAGAAAAAAGAGAGAGCTTGGAATGTTTTGTTGGTGACAGGGGCTAAGCATCTTCCTCAAGCGAAGATCTCCTTCAGGCGAGATCTGTGGAGCTCCGTTCCGTGTCACGAGTTTCTCATCGAGCTCGCGTAGCTTCTCCGATTTTTACTTCGCCAATCGGATCGAAGCGAAGACAGGAGTCCAACGTAGCTGCTCTACAAATCCGACGAACATCAAGTAAGTATTTCTCCTCATTTCTCATGTTATTTTATTTCATCTAACATTTTTTCATTGTTTTTTTATATCACATCATACCATCGCTACCTCCATCACCTTCTTCATCATCCCTCTCTACCACTATTTTTTGATTTCTTTAATTTTCTATTACGTTCAAAAAAAATTTTAAAAAAAAATAATTAAAACAAAACAAAAAAATTGAAAAATTAAAAAAAGAAACAGGAGGAGGCAGCCGCCCGCCGCCCCCTCCCTCCAGCACCACCGGTGCCGCTGCTCGCAGCCGCCCTTGGCCGCCTCTCCCGTCGCAACCACCTCCTCCGTCGAGGTGCTTTGCCCTCCGCGCCACCTCCAATCTGCCTCTCAGCCCCTAGTGCCATCAGCCCCGCAGCTGCACGCCACCCGTCCCGCAGCCCACATCGCCTTCCTCCAAATGCGAGATGCCATCGCTGCCACCCACGGCCCGTAGACCACCAGCCCAGCCACCGCTGGTGGTCGTCCTGCACGGCCAACTTCCGCTGCTGTGTGCCCCCCCAACCTTCGGGCCTTAACCGCCAAATCGAAGAAGAAGGTTGTGTTGCCCTTTTCCAATTTTTTATTTTTTTATTGTAAAAATGGCATATTTTCCCATATAGTTTAAGTAATTACAAAAGTGACCTTATGCAACATTTGCATTGCATTTTTAATGTCTGAAATTGCACGGATAACCCTATATTCATGTTTTAATTTGGACCTCAATATTGCATCGTTTATTTAAAAGGAAAATATCATTGCGTTGAGAAATTAATTATCTACGATTTGGTTATTTATTTATATTTTTTTGAGGTTTGGGTAATTAATTAAAATTATTAGAGTGAAATTCTGCATATTTCACCCAATCAGTTGTCTTAATTTCATATCTCACTCACATTTGCTCGAAAAATTCCACAAAAATCCGGAATGATGTCTCAAACTATGTTCTAGTTACTTTCCAAATTTCACCTCTATTGGAGTTATCTTGTACTTAACTAAATTGTAGAGTGATTTTAGTAATTGATTTTTAATTAAATCCACATATACATCTATTTTACGAAATTTCAAATCTCTTGGATTCCTTATATAAATATCAATTTGAGATAATTCGCATTCTGGATAATTCATTAATGTGGATTTATTAGAAATTAATTACTTGCAGACATTCTGGTTTCACTAAAAAATCCATAAAAAATTCAAATTTTGTCAGAAAAATCCAAAAAAATTAATATAGGATCCTTGCATCATGTTTTAGTTCCAGTAAAATTTTCATAATTTTTGCATTTTATTTGTATGAAACATTGCTAAAAAACCCATAAAAATCTGCATTTTTAATTATTGCATCTTAATTCCTAAAATTTCAAAAAAATGTGTTTTGTACTCACCTCTGGATTAGGGTTTTAGGAAAAATACAATTTGGCTAAATCTGATTAATTTCGTATTAAAATTAATTTGGCCTAGTTGTGTGTTTTCTTATTGTCTTAATTCACCCGCATATTGCATTTCACATTCATTTTGCATTAAAAAAATACAAAAAAATCCACGTGGAAATTTAGACCTAAATTTTTGAATTAACCCGAAGTTGTTCCT
This sequence comes from Ottelia alismoides, assembly GCA_037367405.1. Lineage (NCBI taxonomy): Eukaryota > Viridiplantae > Streptophyta > Magnoliopsida > Alismatales > Hydrocharitaceae > Ottelia > Ottelia alismoides. Next base: position 41,592 of record JAZKJV010000402.1, read on the forward strand.
TTGCCTCCCTATGTTCGACCCAGACATGCCTAGGATATAAATTAAAGTCGAGACACTCTTCACGGAGATCTTCTCTCGGTTCTGAACGATTCGCTAAGTACCCCTATTAGAACGAACACAAATTAAATACGTGCTCAATGATCCATCAATGAGCTGGCCCAAACTTTTTGTGACTTGAAGACCCAGATCATGTGTCTCCGAGAGGCACAGACAGCTTCTCAGCAACATTGCAGGTCATGAGGTTATCTAGAGCAGTTCTTCCCAACCCTTCGCCTCGTATCATCAGGTTCACCACATTCAGGCAGAGCGGAGCCAGCCACTCCTGCTTTACCAGTTGCTACCACCACCCTCCTCAGACACTCAGTTGGTGGTGTAACATCCGGATCATTCCTTATCATCCCTTCCCCCTCCGGTTAATGATCAGCAGGAGTCGTTGATTGAAGTCAGTGGGATCTTGTACTCCCAGTACCAACTGCATCCCGGGGTCCGCCGTGACCAACTTGGCTTCCGATGATCTATTGGAGGCACTACATCCCAGCAGCAGCCTCCAGCACAGGTAGGGTAGGGCACCCAACCAAAGTAACCCCAATACTCCCAGCAGCAGTAGCACGATCCTCGATCCTAGTGTCAGGGCCAACAGTGGAGGCAGCAGCATCCTCATCCACGGTACCCCCAGCCTCTTCCTCACTCATACTAGCAGTAGCAGAATCTACCTCATTTTTAGCGAAGCAACCCATATGATTCTCATTCACACTCGTATGAGAACCCAGCCCTTGATGATCTTGCTCGTATGCATTCCGAACAGCAACCTATCTTTCGGCGAGAGATGGACGAGTTCTGGTAGGAGATGAGAGAAATAATCAAAGGCAAGGCCATCATACCTGCTCAAATTGAACCTAACCTAAACAATCTGAAGAGGAAGTATGAGCAGGTACAGTTGACAGAGACCACCTCTCCTAGTGACATTTTTTATGACATTCATTATTTATTTAATGTTTATTTTATGACACTTAGGAGTGGTAGGAAGCCAATCGGCAGTGACTCGTCTAGGCGACACCACGATGTAGATTCTAGGGCATCTGACAAAGTCAGGAGAGGTACTGATGCTACTAACCATGATGATGATGGTGGTATTGATGCCATCAAGGAAGATGATCCAGACGATGGTGTTGATGTCGTTGTATCTCCAGTTGCTGATTGTGGTGCTGATGCCACCAATTTACCTGATGCCAGGCTAGAGCGGGGTACTAATTTCATAGGTTCAGATGTTGTCGGTAGTGCTGAGGCCACCAAGAGTCTTATAATTGTTTTGTCCTTCCATGTATCAGAGGATGTTTTTAGAAAAATACAAAAAATGGAAAAACCACAAAAATACAAAATATGAATAAAGGAAAGGTTTCTTTATCTCTTTAGGATCCATCTGTGGTGATTGATGATGCTTGCATAGATTCCAGCATTTTGCATGCCCAGAAACCTACTCCTGACCCTCATCCTTCTGAAGAGGGTCCCTCTATCCCCTTCCCTCAAGCACTTCTCTTAGGGAAGGTCCCTAAATCAGAAAATCCCAAAAAGAAACAGAGTTCAGCGAGGAGACGATAGACAGATTCCAGATCTAGCTAACTCTTCAGGAGGCACATAAGCACATACCTCTTTTCCAGAAGAACCTTAGAGAAAAGACCACCATCTATAGGAGAAAGAGGAGAAACCACAATGCAGAAATACATGTGCTCATGCGTGCCACTTGCTTCGCCATCCAGAACCGATTGCCAGCCAAGAGATCTGATGCAGGAGCTTCGTATGTAAGATGCCACTATCATGAGCAGCAGTTCGATCGGACTCTATTAGAAAATGAATCCTCGATTAACCTCCTCCCAGCTTCCTTGCTCGACCGATTCGATTTTGACCCCCTTAGACAGAGCATGACAGTTCTCCAATTCGCAGATAGATCTGTCAAGAGGCCGAAGGGGTTAATAAAGGATGTTGTCGTCACAATTCAGGGCCTAAAATTCCCCACGAACTTCATTGTGTTGTACATGTAGATACTTGAATGTTTGACCGATACCCCCATCATTTTAGGTTGACCATTCTTGGCGACAACCAAGGCGATGTCCAATCATGATAGCAGGAAGGTATACTTTCACGTCGAGGGAGAGAGTATACAAATAGAGATGATTAAGGAGATTGGAGACAGAGATTCAACTTGCTCTAAGCATATTTTCGAGCAGATGACAGATTCGAAGCTAGACGTCCACTAGGATTGTGATTTTGTGATTACAAATGATGACGCCATTTGGACATACCTGATTTCCCAAGCTCTTATCACACCTTCAGAGACTGCAGAGCCACAGATGACAGTTGATGAGAGTTTGGATACCGCACTCATGGCATAGGATACCTTAGAGGATGATGATCGTAATTTGGATAGCGAAACAGATTATGTTTCTTGTCATTCAGATTCAGATCCTTCAGGCTTAGACACCGATTTTGATTGGCAGGATTTTGATGATTATTTACCGTGTCTGATGTCCACAGAGCCTACAACTAGGGAAGATATTGAGCCAGCACAGATGATAGACACGATAGAAGGTCCATCTTCGTCCGAGTCAGAGATCCAACGAGAGTTATCCCATGTAGATTTGATAGGCTTCACTCAAACTTTTCATAGACTAGATTTGCTAGCTATCACATGTCCAGAACTGAAGACCTTGCCGCAGAGCATGAAGTGCAGATTCCTTGCGGGTGAGCTTGAGATGTTCCCAGTCATTATCTCAATGGATTTGACTGAAGACCAAGAATCTCATTTGATGGAGGTTATTGAATGAAATCGCAAGGCAATCAACTGGAATGCAGCTGATCTCCAGGGGATAAGCTTGTCTCTGTGCTCCCACCTCATATATCTTGAAGATGACGCCAAGCCATCGCATGAGTTCCAACGGAGGCTGAACCCGAACCTTTGAGATGTAGTCATGAAAGAAATATCTAAGTTGTGGAGCGTTGATTTTATCTACCCCATCCCTGACTCCAAATGGGTTAGTCTTTTGCATGTGGTACCCAAGAAGATGGGTATCACCACAGTTGTGAATGAGTCTGGAGAGGAGATAGCTACCTGAATACGCACTTCTTGGATGGTCTATATCGACTATAGACAATTGAATCAGGACACCAAGAAGGATCATTTCCCGCTACCATCTATGGATCAGATTATCGGGATGTTAGCCAGGAAAAGTCATTATTGTTTCTTGATGGGTACTCGGGATACAATCACGTGGCCATATCCTCGAAGACCAGGAGAAAATGATGTTCACCGGTCTGTTTGGAACATATGCTTTTAGAGGGATGCCCTTTGCTTTATGTAATGCTCCAGCTACATTCCAAAGGTGCATGCTTTCCATCTTCTCGTACATGGTGGGCAACTGTTTAGAGGTCTCCATGGATGACTTTTTGGAATAAGGTGATGGGTTTGATGCTTGTCTTGCATTCCTAGATCGAGTACTTCAACGTTGTGTAGAGGTCTGCCTAGTCTTATCTTGGGAGAAGAGTCATTTCATGATGACTCAAGGGACGATCCTTGGTCACAACATCTCCAACAGGGGCATGGAGGTTGACCTAGCCAGGTGGATATCATCAAGAAGCTCACTCCACCAACCAATTTGAGACAGTTGTGGTCTTTTATGGGGCATGTCGGTTTCTACCGATGGTTCATACAGAACTTCAGTCGAATTGCCAGACCTCTTATTGATTTACTCACAAAAGACACCGAGTTCCTTGTAAATGATAAGTCTCTTTCATCCTTTGAGACCCTCAAGAATTTAGGTTGTTCAGGCTCCTGTCCTTCAACAACCCGATTGGTCTCTACCATTCAAGATCATGGTGGATGCTTATGATTTTATCGTAGGGGTTGTGCATGGACAGAGGAGGGATAATGTACCATTTGCCATTCATTACGCTAGCAGACTTTGGATGCAGCTCAGCGGAACTACATTGTGATTGAGAAGGAAATGCTAGCTGTAGTATTCTCTCTTGATAAGTTCAGATCATACATTCTGGGATCCAAAATGACTATTTACACAGACCACACTGCCATATGATACCTAATGGCAAAGAAGGATACCAAATCCAGATTAACCAGATGGATCCTTCTACTCCAGGAGTTGGACATTGAGATTACGGATAAACTTGGAGTCAAGAATGTGGTGGCATATCACCTCTCTCGATTAATAAACCCTGAGGATTATGATGAGACCACACCTATTACAGAGACATTTCCAGACGAGGTGAATCTTGCTATCACCTCGCTTCCATGGTATGCTGATATTGTGAACTATCTTGTTGCTAAGAAAGTTCCATATGATTGGCCTAGGCAGCGGCTTTAGACATTCCTCGTGAAGGCCGAGTCATACAATTGGGGGGATCCCAGCCATTACCATGAAGGGGGGATAGTGTCTGGCATCAGTGTATTCCTCAGGAGGAGCACCATAGCATCCTCACCTATTGCCACAAGCTCGAGACATGATGACATCACTCTAGGAGATAGACAATGTAAAAGGTTCTCTAATCCGACCTTTGGTAGCCAACCGTATTCAAGGAATCAGATGAATTCGTGAAGAGATGTACTAACTGTTAGAGAATGTGCACTTGTCGATAGAGAGATATGATGCTGATGCTGCTCATTCATTTCTGTGAGGTTTTTGATGCATGGGACATCGATTTCATGGGTCCATTCCCTAAGAGTCAGGGATTTGAGTACAGTTTTAGTTAATGGATTATGTGAGTTGTTGGGTTGAGACCATCCCCGCTTGAGCTGCATATGCAAAGATTGTTTGCAAATTTTTGAGGAAGAATATCATTCACGGTTCGGGGTACATAGAGTCTAGATTACTGATGGGGTGATAACAGGGGAAAGATCAAAGGATCGTACAGTTTCCAAGGCGAAACCACAGTCGTTGTGTTGACCACTCTTAAATCCCTAGTTAATCAGCAATTAACCCACAATATATATAAAGGCATGAATAACAAAATGTGATGTTAAAAATTTATTTTCTACCGAAAGATGCATAGTGATTAAGCATGTAGAGGTCGAACCACAGAGAGCAAAACGGGTAACCTATGGTTATTTATTTGCAACCATGTTTTTATTATGTATATACATATATCTTTTTGTGGGTTTTTCATTTTTATTTTTTTCAAAGGTATTTTTGTATTTTGCTGTTAATTTTATAATTTTATATTCCTTTTTTTATATATTTTCATATTTTTATATTTTCTTTTTCTTTTTAATATATAGATATATAGGACATATAAGGCTATATATACATATAAAATAATATATTTATACATACTAATAAATATAAATATATAATATAATATTTTTTGGATTTTTTACATTTTTTAATGTTTTCATAATTTTTCAGGATTTTTTTCTAATTTTATGGATTTTCAAAATCAAAAATATCCCAAATAAGGGATTTAATAAATACCGAAATTGATTTGAATTTAAAATTGTAAATAAGGTCCAAAATTATCCAAATCAATTTTTAATATATAAGTATTTATATAAAGAAAAAAAGAACATAAAAAACTATTTTTTGATTTATTAAGGATTTTTTACATTTTTATAAAGGTTTTAGAATTTTCAATTTTAGGAGTTTTCTTTTTCCATTTTTAGTGATTTTTGATCTCTAGTTAAAACACAGTAAAATAGACACTATATATTTTTTTAGGATTTTTAAACATATTTTTATATTTTTTGGTATTTCTACTCTAGATAAAATAAAAAGAAGCTTCTTTTGATTTTTAATAAATGAATAAATGCACAAAAATGTGAAACAAATATGTGGCATGAAAATACATGGCAAGAGGCATTTATCCCTATTTTTGCAAATTTTTTGGAGCACGGTAGGTATTTATAAAAATCAAAGGAAATACACAGAAATACATGACCTAGCAGGGGTATATTTGCAATTAAAATAAACATAAGGGGCCACAGTGTAATTTTACCAAAAATATACAACATAATTCATATTTCCTTGGACTTTTTGTCAATTAAAAAAATACCAAGGGGCATATATGTAATTTCACCACCTCACGTAAGACGACACGTGAGGTGACGTGGAATGGACGCAATAGCAAATAATACAGATATAGGGGCCTTTTTGTAAAATTTCCACTTTATTTCTAGCGTTACAATTTATTTATAGGGCTAAATGATAAATATAAAAAATGTGGGGGAAGTTGTGCAATTTACCTTATAAGGCACACAATCAGACGGATGCGGTTACTTCACTTGACATGTGACATCTCCTCACGGCCCGATGACATTTCGAGGATGCACATTAGATCACCGGAGGCGATCTTATGGTTGAGGTACGCTTCATCCAATGATGGCTGCTACAACTGGGACTCCTCGTCGATTGGGCGGTGGGGAGCGAGGGAGGAAGAATAAGGAACAACGTCAAGGCTGGCGAACTTCGATCTCCTCCCCCTCACATATCTGGTGATGGCTGGTGTCGCAGCGAGGCTCAAAACACTCCTGGCGAGGTTGCACAGGTGATGGTGTCCTCAAAATGGCACCTAGAGCTCTGGGTGATCAGGCAGCGTCAAGGAAGAGAGGGAGCTCCAGGTACCTCCTCTTCTGCAAAATCGACTCAATTGGAGTCCTTTGGCCGCCAGTACCTGCAGATAGATAAAACACACGAAAATGGGGGTCTTGGGGTCCTTAGTTAGTCGAAATAGGCGTGAGATGAGATGCAGGCGACGGTGCTCTGATGAGGCAAGTGGATGACCATCTGATCTCCAGATCGGGTGTCGATCTGGTTGAATGAAGGAATGTGGGATAGAGTAGAAGTAAAGGGGAAGAGAGTGGAGGTGGAATCGCGTCGGAAATATGGGACATGCACGGTGGGAATGTTCGCCGCAGCGGAGCTTCGGGGAACTACGAGTAGGGCATTTAACACTAATCTACTTTCCGAACGACTTAACTAATGGCAGAATAAAATTAGGGGATTAAAAGCTATCTAAAGAAATCGATAAAGGTGCGGCTCTTATACTTGAGAGAGCTTAGGGAGCAGGACCGCCGACGATGGTCGTGGGCGCACCTCCGTCCTCCTGGGTCCGATCTAAACCGCTGGTGTGTTCCTCCTATCACGAGGAAACTCCCTAGATGAAAGAATCGAGCTCCTGGACTCGGATAGTGACCAAAAAAGCTTTTGAAGATGAGGGTTTTTAATTACATGCAAATCTTAGCACCCTTATTAACCGACGAAATGGCGAGAATCATGTGCATGTACAAGAGATTTGGAGGCTTGGCGTGGATCATGATGAATCAGTGATCATATCGTGTGAAGGGGCCGACGGCGTTTCAATGATGGATCATGCCGGAAAACGGGATGAAATCGTGGGATCTGATGGTTCTAACAGGAGCAACACCTAGAGGTCGTGTTGATCAGGGGTCAACATTTGACGCGACCCCATTGGTCCGTGCTAAGCATTAAATGACAAAACAGGTTGATTTATTATAAAATAATTAATTAAAAATAGTAATCAACTTTATTAATTTTTAATTATAAAATAAAAAATTGTTTATTAGTTAATGTGGTGTTGTAATATGATTTTTATTTATTTGTTGATGTTATTACTAGTAGTTAATTTTTAAGGGTATTATTATAGGTATATTTATCTATATCTTAGCTATTTTTATTTTTATATTGTATATTTTATTTATTATTTTATTCTCTTATTTTATATATTTATAACTTATTTTTATGTGCATAAATATATTTTTGTTATACTTTTTTATGATCTATTTTGTATGCATAAATAAATAGGGATATATAATATGTATGTATACTTATAGGTATTTTGCCTGTACATTATTTTATTTTAATGTATTTTCTTGGGTTTCAATTCCTCTTTCTATTTTTAGTAAAATATAAATGATATTTATAGTATTATAAAAATATAAGAGAATAAAGAATGAAGTAATGAAATCCCCTTTTATTTATAGGTATTAACATAGGTGTTTCTCCTATATATTAAAAAAGACTTATTTTATTTTGTATCTTCTTTTTGGTTTTATTTTGATTTTAATATGTGTATAAGTTATAAATAATAATTACAAAATTATAAAAATATGGCTTTGAAAAAATAATAAGGAATGAATAACTTGAATATTTTGTTCGGCTATAGTGTACAATGGGGGTCCAAAACCTAACTTTCACATCACAATTCCAAAAAATATGAAACCACATCTCCAAAAAATATGAAACCACCTCTATTAAATAGCTTATGAAAAGTTATATACAATTAGAGGTGATTTATTAGAGGTGATTTTGATATATTTTGAGTTTTATTTTGAGATATGGGTCTGTGAAGTTGGGATTTTGACTTTTTATTTTGTATATAAAAAGTGCATTGTGTATTATTTTTGTACAAACTCAATTTTGTATTTTATTTAAATATTTTCTACAACTTTTATGTACAAAGTTTTTTGCTTTGATGTATAAATACTAAAGAATAAAATAGGTGTAAAAATGAATTATTGAACAAATAAATAATTGTGATTTTTATTGTATTTTTGGCCCTTATCTCCCCCTACTTTATTCCTTGTCGACCAACTCAATTCTTGACTTGCTCTTGGGGTTTAGGGTCATAAAATATCTTTGATATTTTATTCTTTTTCTTTTCTTCTATTTATTCTATAATGTTGGCATTAAAACAAAATTATTTATACAATAAATGCTATAAATGATGAATGTTATTTTGTACAAATTGATGTTATTTACATGCACTAGCTAGGTTTTTAAGGCCAAAATGATAGAATAAAGGTGATGAAATGGAAACTCATCACTCCCCTATACTTGCCTTTGTTAGTCCATAGCAAACACTTCTGCAATAAATATACAAAAGAGTAAAGAAGAAAAGAAAAAGAAAGAATAAATGGAATTGATTTCAATTATTAAACTTATCTTTACAAAATCAAAGTTTGGAGCTCATGTCAGAACTTAGTGTGAGAATGTGTGTGGAACCTGGTCAGGAACCAAATTTAAAACACAACAACCTTCGAGAGTCATAAAACTCGGTTCAAACCACCTCAATAGTCAGGTCAGAACTAGCCTACATCATATGCAAACCCTTATGACTATGAAGCTTACTTGTACAGTGTAAGCGATAGTTGCTCTCCCCAACTGAAATGACAAAGGAACTGACTTCTCCAGAACAATGATTCCCCAATCCAGCAATTCTTTCCTCAGGGAGTGGGGTATTCCCTTCTATGTTCAAGAGGCATCCAACTCAAGAGGAGGAGGTGAAGAGAAGAATGGATGGTAGCCAGTGTAGCTACCTATCTTGGGATGCATGACCAATGTAGTCAAGTCATCCAGTTGCATGCTTACATGGTATAACTTTGAGGTTCAAGCTTGCGTATTGACTATAAAACATATATACATACTCCTGCAGGAATTTTATTTTCAATCAGGCCTGTCCACTTTTTTTTGGAGTTTTTTTTTTCGACATACTATTTACAACAACATTTACATAAGGAGTTTTTCCTCTTGAGCCAGAAGACTATCCCTCTTTTGAAGCATTATTGCAACCCACACTCTCCTGTCTTTAGACCTCAGAGCTACTAGATTGGGTTGGGATGCACTTCCCTCCCTAGATGAGGATGAATGTTTCCACTCGTGTGTGTCTCAAATCGGAAAATTTATTCCCCTCATAACTCCAACTGAGTTGAGCCAAGTGCAAGGTACAAGTGTCCAAGTTAGGTCATGACCAACAAGAGTCATGCGTGCGTCTCGAAAAAGTCTAGTTAGTCAGTTGTGGTTACTTGAATCTAGCCCTGAGTCTCAAAGGATTGAGTCCAAATGGACCTGAAGTATCTTAAATCTAGTTCCCATAAGGTTCTAGTGAAGTAGGTGCGGTAAGGTCCAACCAAGCTCCAATCTTCGACTTTATTTGCACTAGTTCAATCATCAAGCTCAATCCGAAAGACTCTGAATGTTATTCAAATGCTATGTACAATGATGCAAAGAATGATGCAATTTTTCAAGGTTTTGAACTTTTTATGAATTTTTGAAAAGAAGATGCAAAATAAATTTCAAGAAGGTTTTGCAAATGTTATTTATGATTTTTGAAAAAAAAATGGCTAAGAAAATAGGTACAAATATTTACATGGGGATGCATCTTATATTTACAAGAGTTCGGTTTTTAAAAGATTTACAAGGGGAAAGTGATCACTTTTATAGACATATGTATAAAGAATTTTAGTATGGTGTGTATACTCCTCAAAGTTATTTGAAAATCATTTTACAATAGTTTTGAAAACTATAGTCCAAAATAATTTATACAAACAATTTTTACAACCATTTCCACACATTTGAAAATCATTTTTGCAAAGGTTTTTCAAACAGTATATATAGATTTTCAAATATTTTTCCAATCATTTTTCAAACCATTTGCAAATCGTTTTTCAAACATTTTTATTTCACGCAAAGAAAATACAATTTTGTAAACAAAATCTTTTTACAAAGGTTGATCACATTTTGCAAAATATTTTTCCAAACAGTTTTTCAAATGATTTTTCAAAAAGATTTTCAAACTATTTTTCAAACATTTTTCAAATGTATTTTCATTAATCAGTATGTACAAAAAGAAAGTTGTATGAGATATAAGCATTTTTTATTGGGAGATTTTAATGAATTTATCAGTATTTTTAGCCATAAGTATTATTACAAAAATACGAAAGTACGAGTTATGGTTAAAGTATATACGTAGTATAACGACCCACCCCATACTTAGCTTGCGCTATGTCCTCATAAATAGAAGAAAAAGAGAAGACAGAACTCATACTGAGTATAGAAAAGCCTAGAAATAACAAATGAAGGAAGGAATGAATGAAAAGTCGACCGTCCCCCCTATACTAGGATCAAATAATCATAAGTATAGAAGACTGTATGCAATGTAGGGAGGGTCAAGGGTGAGAATGAACAGATCGTATTCAGACTGTCTCCCCCTATACTTAGGGTAAGATAGCCTTGGGTATAGACAAGAAGAGGAGACAGGGGAGAGTATCAAAGAATGACATAAATCGGGGTTCACACCCCCTATACTTAGGACAAAGTATATCCTAGGTATAGCAAACTAATAGAAAGGGGTGATACACATAAGCTTTTTTTTTAACGAAAGTTGAAAATAAAAACAAGAAAAGAAGAAAAGAAAAAAGATTAAAGGAAAAGTTTTTGAGTTGCATTATCCGAATCTTTTGATGTGGATACTACTGTGGTTGTATCATCAGAGCGCATTGTTTGGATAGAGTCGACAAAGGCCAAGAAAGTGCCATGCTCGAGATAAGGCTTCAAGAATTGACCATTGACAACAAATGGTTGTGTGTCAAGAGAGAATTCCGATATTGCAATGCTGCCATTATCACACACTTCTCGAAATTGAAACAGCTCTGTCCATTTGCTTTTCAATTTGCCAAAGAATATCTTCAACTTTGCATCAAATAACCACACTTTCTTTCCAGCTTCGAATGTCTTTCATCTGATGTGCTGGTCGTGTTAGCGTTTCACCTTCCCCTTGTACATCAACGTGTTATCGTATGCATAGTTTCAAAATTCTAGGACCATGTTCAGATCATCTTTTCTTTTCTAACCACTTCTTTGTGACTCCAAATTGTAAATGTTGATAGCCCATAAAGATTTGTGAATTAATTCCACGTGCAGATGACATAGTTTCCCATATACAAGACGGTAGGGCGACATCCCCGGAGGGAGACTTGTAAAAGGTTCTATATGCCCACAGGACGGAGTCCAAGAGTTGGGACCAATTCTTTCTATCTAGCTTCACAAGCTTCTGGAGGATCGTCTTGATTTCTCTATTCGATAATTCTGCCATGCCATTAGTCTGAGGATGGTAAGGAGATGCAACATGATGCTCGATGCCGTACTCCTTCATTAGCTTCCTGACTTCTCTGTTTATGAATTTACTACCCCCATTTGATATAAGTATCTTCGGAATCCCAAACCGTGAGATGATGTTCTCTTTCAGAAACCGACAAATTTTACAGTTGTCTGCAGCTCGAGCAGGGATAGCTTCAATCCATCAACTCACATAATCAATGGCAAGAAGGATGTGCTCATATCCCTGACTGTTGGGAAAGGCTCCTATGAAATCGATCCCCCAAGCATCGAATACATCAGCTATTTGAATGATCTTTAGAGGCATTGAATCTTTCGCTGTGAGGGTGCCTTTCAATCTCTTACAGTCGGTTCATTATTTGACAAAGGTTGTTGCATCCTTAAATAGTGTGGGCCACCAGAGGCCATACTAAAGTACTTTCATTGTCGTTCTGTCTCCAGAGTGATGTCCACCAGATTCGAGCGAGTGACAATGTTCAAGGACACTATGATGCTCCTCCTGAGGAATACACATGCGCCAAATGCAATCTACTCCTTCCCTGGATAAATGTGGGTCTTCCCATGGGTAGAAATTAATAGCAGACAAGAACTTGTCCTTCTTGATTTTCGTCCAATCTTGTGGAACCACAATGGATACGAGGTAGCTCACAATATCAGCATACCAAGGGAGCGAACCCACAACCATAGTTGATTCGTTGGGAAAGGTACCTATGATGGGTGCATTGCTCAGTGGAGGCTCTTGCTGCTAAATTCTTGAGAGGTGATCTTCTACCACATTCTGAACTCCAGTCTTGTCTTCTATCTCCAAATCGAACTCCTGGAGGAGAAGGATCCATCTTATCAATCTTGGTTTTGCATCCTTCTTCTATTGTAAGTTTCGGATAGCAGATTGGTCGGTGAAGATGGTGACTTTTGATCCAAGCAAATAGGATATGAACATCTCCAGGGCGAATACCACAACTAGCAATTCCTTCTCTATCACGGTGTAATTACTCTTGGCTTCGTCCAATCTCTTGCAAGCATAATGAATGGCATATGATGCCTTATCTTTCCTCTATCCTAACACAGCCTCAACTGTAAAATCTGACGCATTTGTCATGATCTCAAAGGGATGAGACCAATCTGGTGTCTATAGGACTGGAGCTTGAGTGATTAGCTCCTTCAGATGATTGAATAAAAGGAGAACATGTTGATCAACATTAAACTTAATCTCCTTGCATAATAACTCTGTGAGAGGTTGGGAAATGCGGATGAAATCACGGATGAACCTTCTGTAAAATCCCACATGCCTCAGAAATGACATCACATTCTCAACTGTCTGAGGTGGCTCAAGATTGGCAATCACATCCACCTTTGCCGGGTCGACTTCCATGCCACGTTTGGAAATGATGTAACCCAGCACGATCTCTTCTATGACCATGAAGTGGCTCTTTTTCCATGACAATACAAGATTGACTTAATATCATTTCTGAAATACTCTGTCCAGGAGCTCAAGACAAGAATCAAAGTTGTCACCATAGATGGAGAAGTCATCCATAAACACCTCGTGAAAATTGCCTACCATCTCGGCAAAAACTACAAGCATGCATCTCTGGAATGTCATTGGTGCATTGCGCAATCCAAAGGGCATTCTACTGAAAGCATAGGTGCCGAATAGGCAAGTGAAGGTTGTTTTCTCTTGATCTTCAGGGGAGATTGCTACTTGGTTGTACCCGGAGTACGCATCTAGAAAGCAAAAGAACTCCTTACAGCTAATCTTTCCAAAACTTGATCAATAAATGGCAAGGGGAAGTAATCCTTCTTTGTTGCTACATTAAATAGGTAGTAGTCAACATATACATACCAAGATGTCGGTACCCAATTAGATATCTCCTCTCCTATGTCATTTGCAACAACAATAAGCCCTGACTTCTTCGAAACTATGTGCAGGGGGCTTACCCATTTTGAGTCGACGATGGGATAAATGAAGCCTGCATCACACCATTTTGTGATTTACTTCATGACGACATCCCTCAGATTCGGATTCAGTCTTCTTTGAAACTCACGGGATGGCTTGGCATCTTCTTCCAAGTAGATGTGGTGTAAGAACAATGCAGAATTTATCCTGCGGAGATCTGAGACATGCCAACCAAGTGCCTTGTATTTTTTCTCTAGAACCTCGAGGCATCAAGGTTCTTGCTCTGGGGTCAGCTTATTGTTGATGATGACTGGATACATGTTTTCCACACCCACAAAGAAAGCATACTTCAGACCTATGGAAGCGGCTTTAATTCCAGTTCTGATCTAGACAACTTCTCGGTTACTTCTAAAAACGTTGCTGGATGGAGGATGGTATGCCTGATCTTTTGCAGAGTTGTCGACCTCAGTGTGATGTTGAGATTATGTTAATATGTCGAACAGATCCATAATGTGATCATTGTGTTCGGGATGGAGTGAATCATTGGAGTCAAAAAGATGCATCAGCAAGTTAGACTATGTCTCCCAAATGTCCTCAGAGCTTGCGTCGATTGTGCTTTCTATGTCCTCCTCTAGAGAGAGGATTTCCTGTGTCCATAGATCATTCAAGGATAGTTGTGTATTTCTGATTTCTGTAATGAAGTGACAGTCTGCTTCATACGTCGCTCCATGTCCCATATCAGTTACAACTTTGGGCCCGTTGATCATGTCTATGGTAATTCAGTTGTTTCCAGAGTTGAAGGTGATCTTACCAGACCCATAGTCAACCACGGCTTCTGAAGTGTGCAGCAATGGTCGGCCCAGGATGATAGGAGTCTGGAGTAAGGGTGCGGGTGAGTCCATGTCAAGGACTACAAAATCAACTGGAAACTGCATGTTCCACACCCTCACCATAATATCTTCCAAAATACCTCGAGGTCACTTGATAGATCGATGAGCGAACTGAAGGATCATTCATTTTGCTGAAGAGGATATAGCTCAAATTCTTGTAATAATGACGAGGGAAAGAGTTTGATGGAAGAACCACGGTCAAGTAGTGTTCGCTTGAAGACTTGATTGAAGATTACGCAACTGATCAAAGGTGCTCCTTGGTCTTGCTTTTTCTGTGGGAGGTTACCGATGCCTGCAATGGTGGCCATGGTGGGAACGTGCTTCTCAACCTGTCGGCGTATGTTGTTTCATGATGGTCGAAGCTTGTTTGTGCATGCCTCTTTCAAACCTTTTCTTCATAGCTAGCATGTACTCCATGGCCTCATCAATAGAATCTCAACAATCAAATTATTAAGAATGTTTACAACTCCAAGAACAGATAATTCACTTTTCATTTTGCATTTTTTTGGAATTTTCTATTGCTTCAAGAAAAGGTATATGTACATGATTGAAATCAGAAATAGAGTTCTTATTTACAATAAAATCCTTGTCTACAATATGTTAGTCGCAAAAAGGAGTACATGTTGGAGACTGGGATACTGGTGCTGGTGGACAAGCAAAAAGTGGAGCATCTATTTTGTCAGCTGGTGTAGGATCGGATGTGGCTGGCAGCTCCTCCATGGCTGGCACGTCTTTTGGCGACAATCATCCTTTTGGTCTTTTTGTTTTTTTTTTGATTTTTTTGTTCTTTTTGGTAATGGAGATGGTGGCGAATGGCAGCTAGAGTCGCTTTTCCTTCTTCTTCATCACCCGCTCCTATAGCTGGCACAATTGATGCAGAAGATGACGATTCACATGAAGCTTTATTCCTCTCGTGGATTGTGGCAGATGGAGGCAAGGTCCTACTACTCCTAAGAGTGGCAGAATTAGATAAAGCAATAGTACAACCAACTAACTCTACAGGCATAGACTGGACATCACATTCTACCTGCTCTCTTCTCTTGAAGATGTTTGGGATTGGCTTCGACCTTCACTGGAATGGTAGTTTTCGTGGCATTCAGGTCGTCTAACATCTTTTTCATGTTAGCTAGGCCTTTGACAAGCTGGGCCAAGCAATCAAAGGTAGGGTTCACAGGATTTGCCTCCAAAGGTTCAACGTGTAGACCACGCTGCTACTAAAATGTTTTGGGATTGACGCTGCGACTACTGGTGGTGTTGAGGTGGCAGAGGAAGCTGGTACTGATGGTAAGTGGGAGGAAGGTAGTACCGTAGTGTCGAGGTAGTGCAGCCACATACTGGTAGTATGGCTGTGGTTGGCGATATTGTGGCCGCTAGTATTGTTGATTCTACCTCCATTTGTTGGGATACTGAGGAGGCTGGTGATACTGAGGCGCGGACTGTGAGGACTGTCCAAAACGACCATCCTGCAGTTGGTGGTATTACTTGTTGGCTTGTTGATGTCCTTGAGGATATCCAGTAGGACGAGCCAGTTGTGCATCATTGCTCCAAACAGCATTGACTTCTTGAATAAAGGGTGGTGGTGGGAAGGCTGGATAAGATGATGAAAGGAAGTCTGGCTGGTAGACAACCATTTGCTATTGCGGTGGGCCCTAATCAGGTGTCTTCATATAGTACACGTGCTAGATTGTCGGTGGTTGCTGGCTCGGCTGAGGTTGATGTGACGGTGAGGGATCATTTTTCTTATCAGCTGGAGCCTCTACGGAAGGTGTCACCGACTGGACTGAGCTGATGGTACCCACCAGCAGCTCCAACTGCTTGGTGATCTGGTCCAGCTTGTCTAAGTTATGCATCCTCTTTCCGATCACAGCAAGTTTCTCGAGATCCCGTGATCGCTTCTCGATGATATCAACTTTTGAGAGATGGCCCCCAATGATGCTAAGGTTGTAGCTCTCATCTCTCTCCGCCTCATGAGACGCTGCCTAATGGACTTGCTTCTGGAGGATCTGGGGTTGCTTCTGATATGCCTTGGATGAAGAGAGGGTGGCCTCTCCTTCGATAATTTCATCAAAAATCTGCCAAACTACATCTTCATCCTTGTTGAAATGTGATCCCCCACAGGTTGCGTCAATGAGCCTTTGGCTTTCTACATTCATCCCCCCGAAGAAGTGTTAGACCAAACTGGTCTTAGGAATTTCATGATGGGGACATTTCTCCTGCAGCTCTGTGAACCTCTCCCAGGCTTCATGAATGGTCAGGTTGGCTCCCTGAGAGAAGTTGTTGATTCTGGCTTGCATCTGGTTGAGCCAACTGAGAGGATAGAATTTGAGCAAAAAGGTGGACTTCAGCTCCTACCATGTTGTCACAACCTTCCCCAGATGATTGACCCAATATAGGGCCTTGTCCTATAGACTAAAGGGGAATACCATCATCTTCACTACATCCAGCAGAACACTGGGGTAGTGGGTACTAAGATAGATGCGTGAAAATTACGGCAGGTGAATGTATGGATCTTCACTGGTATTCCCGTGAAAAGAAGGGAGAAGATCAAGGAACTGAGACTTCAGCTCAAAGTGAGCATGCACCAGTGGAATGAAGATCCACTTGGTCATCTAGCTGTCTCCAGGGTTATAGGTCTCTTTCAGCGTGGGTTTCAGCCTCCCTTATTCTGGCTCTTCCTTTTCAGGGGTTCTCACGGGGGGTTGACATCCTCCTCCTCCTAATCCGTCTCCTCCTCCTCTTGCTTGTCTATTCATGACGTCATTTAGCATGTCCTGAAATGCAGTCTGTGCTAGGGCCTACTCTGTCAGCTGCTGCTGAATGGCCTGGATAGATGCCAACAACTGAGCGTTCACCTGATTCTGATCAGGCATCTGTCCTTGATCTGGTTAATAAGGTGGCTGTTGACCCTTGCCCTCTCCTTAAGGAGACATTTCAGGGTCTGAGTCTGAAGAGATGAATTCCATGTTCAGATCCAGGACTGGGATTGTCTTCTATCTCTAATGTGAAAAATCCCCAATCATACCACTTGCAATTGAATCCCAGATGCCAAGATGGATCTAGAATTAGGGTCAATTCCAGAGTGTTGTGAATGAAAAAGATATGGATTGTAATTGGCTCTCATTCACAACGGCGAAGATGGGACAAGAGTGTCCCAGTTTATTGCGTGCTCAAAAGGATGGGTAGAAGATGAGGAGTCTGGAGATTGACCCTCAAGGTACGGATCGCGTTCTCGGGAATCGCCTCGAATTATAGATGTGGTCGAGTCCATGGTATCGATGTAGGTGTCGGTGGGGTCTCGACTAAACCATCCATGGATCGACATCGTGAGCAAGAGGGAGATCGATGCAGGATGAAAGATACGGTGGTCAAAAAGGAATAAAATGGAGTATAAAAATAGTACAAAGACTTGAACCAAGCGGGGGTCAAGAGGAAGACACATACGACAAAATTTGCACAAATGCACAGGACTTTATTCTTTGAACCTTCTAGATCCGTAAAAACACAATACAAAATTGGGTTCACCAACTCATGCCATGTGAAGTCATCAGGGTTCGACTATTTATTATCTTTTCAATTTTATAGTTATTATTTCAGGCATATCGTATAACAAGTCCTTAGCACGCTAACCCTATAGGAGAGAGAGTACAGCCAAAAAAGTATCGTGTACTCGTCCTCCTCCTTTGTAACCTATATTCTACACTTTTTTGAGGTCCTTGTAACCCTTCTTGGATCCCTACTTAGCCAAAGAAATAGAGAGAGGAATCCGATAGGTGAAACCGCTACTTCAGTTCTCCTCGCAAAGTAATCACCTGTGAGCATGTAAGAACATACTCAGACGAAAACCATGAGACAGACACCCCTATGAAGGCGTGGACTACGCTTAGTACTTCAGACCACGTTGATGCTCCACACAAGGCGGGAGGAACACCATCATTGACAAGTCCCTACTCGATCACACACGATAGAAGTATCATTACTTCGAAAATCCAGGCGATACACAAGGCAGTTACAGACTGGGTTTTGGGCTCTAATCCTTAGCGGGTCGTGTCTCGCTCATGGGAGGGGTTTTGGTTTCCTCTTAAGGTACCTGAAAATAATGAGGGCTTTATGAACCAGAGATAATGATAGTCCAGTACGAATTTTTATTAAGGTCAAAGTTTATTTAGCAGTCCCCTTATTTTAATCTTTGGTTTTTCACTTTTTTTGGATCTGTTTTCATAAAATCGCCTAACATTTTGGTAGATTTTCATTTAAGTTCTAGGTGCTCAAAATCAAAGGGAGATAGCGAAAAAGTCGTGCAAGTCGATTCAATGGTGGAAATCTCACCATTGAATCTAATGATGCATGCTAAGTTAGAGGACTTACAGTGCTTCCCAGCTCTCTCCATACGGTATGCAAAACATAATTTTTGAACCTATTCTATATGGCGGTGTGCAATCATCAAAATCACCCAATATAGTAGCTACTAATCACCATGAAGAACCAATTGTTAGTTATTCAGAAATGAGACCAATGTCTGGTCTTCGATGTCAATCGGTGCCCGCCACAACGGGTCCTACAAGCGTTATATACGACCTCTCTTAGCACGCAGTCTAAAGTACAAATTACTAACATTATTAGTTTGACTAGATCCAATCGTAAAGGGCTATAGGAACAAGCATTCTTATCAGGGTTTTGACCTAGTTACCGAGTCAAACAACCTATGTCTAGGGGATCCATGCACACAAAACAAAAAAATAAGGCGGAAAACTCAAAATAGCAGAAAAATAAATAAAAAAAGGCGACAAACTGCGGAAAACTACGACGAGGCCCCCTGATGAACAGACACCTTGGTATTGGACCTCATTGTGGAGAGTAGAGTCCAGAGTGCTTAATTATTACATATCAAATTTGTCTCTCTCTCACCTCAATAATTACATGAATAAAACTAAATAATTCTATGCTAATTCCCTCTCGTTTCTTACATTATAGCATCTCAACCTGGTCACATAGTGAAGAAACCTCTGCCAAGCTTAGCTGCATCGACCTCCTAAAAAGACGTCCACGTATAGCGGGCACTCGCAACAAAGACGCAAAGAGATTGCATTAGCAAAAATAATCAAATTAAATCAAATTGAACTATAGACAAAGAATTAATTGAATAAAATAAATCAATGAATATTTACAGTAATAAATAAAAATAAATGACTATACAAAAAAATGACTGATAAAACTAGGCTACGCTCATTGCTCCCCGACAACGGCACCATATGATAACAGGGGAAAGATCAGAGGGTCGTACGATTTCACAAGGCGAAACCGCAGTCGGTGTGTTGACAAATCTAAAATCCCTGGTTAATCAGCATTTAACCCACAATATATATAAATCCATGAATAACAAAAATGTGAGGTTAAAATTTATTCTCTACCAAAAGATGCATAGTGATTAAGCATGTAGAGTTGAACCATAGAGAATAAAACAGGTAGCCTATGGTTATTTATTTAGAACCACGTCATTTATCATGTATATACATATATATTTTTGTGGGTTTTTCTCTTTTCTACAAAGGTATTTTTTGTATTTTATTTTTAATTTTATATTTATATATTTTCTTTTTAATATTTCAGGTTTTTACATTTCTTTTTCTTTTAAATATATATAGGATATATAAGACTATATACATACATGTATAGCAATATTTTAATACATACTAAAAAATATAAATAAAATATAGAATAAAAAGAGTTTTGACTTTTATATATTTTCCTAATGTTTTTGTATTTTTTCTAGGATTTTAGCTCATTTTTATGGTTTTTAAAAATAAAAAATATCCCAAATAAGGGATTTAATAAATACCCAAATTTGATTTGAATATAAAAAATAGTAAGGAAGGTCCAAAATTATCCAAATAAATTTAAATATATAAATATTTATATAAATATAATTAAGAATTGAAAAAAAAATATTTTTGGATTTTTTAAAGATATTTTAGATTTTTATAAAGGTTTTTAGTATTTTTCAATTTTAGAAGTTTTCTTTTTCCATTTTTAGTGATTTTTGGTCTGTATTTAAAACAAAGTAAAATGGGCATTACCTATATTTTTTAGGATTTTTAAACATGTTTTTATATTTTTTGGTATTTTCCACTATAGACAGAACAAAAAAAGCTCCTTTTGATTATTAGTAAATGAATACATCATAAAAATGCGAAATAAATATGTGGCGTAAAAACTCATGGCAAGAGGCATTTATCCCTAATTTTGCAAAATTTTTGGAGCATGGTAGCTATTTATAAAAACCAGAGGAAGTACACAAAAATACATGACCTAACAAAGGCATATTTGCAATTAAAATAAACATCAGGAGCCATAATGTAATTTTACTAAAAATATAAAATGTAATTCAAATTTCCTTGAACTTTTTATCAATTACAAAAAATGTCAGGGGCCTATATGCAATTTTACCACCTCACGTGGGACTACACGCGAGGTGACGTGGACTGAAACCCAATAGCAAATAAAACAAATGCAGGGGCCTTTCTGCAAAATTTTCACTTTATTTTAAAATTACAATTTATTTACAGGGCTAAATAATAAATACAAAAACTATGGGGGGAGTTGTGCAATTTATCCCATAAGGCACGCAATCGGACGGATGCGGTTACTTCACTTGACATATGGTGTCTCCTCACAACCCGATGATGTTTTGAGGAAGCATTGTGGAGATTAGATCATCGGAGGTGATCCTACGGTCGAGGCGCATTGCATCCAATGGTGGCTGCTGCAATTGGGACTCCTTATCGAGCGGACGGTGGGGAGCGAGGGAGGAAGAACATGGAAGAACGTCGTGGTTGGTGAACGTCGATCCCCCCCCTCGTGTCTCTGGTGATGGCTGGTGTCACGACATGGCTCAAAACACTCCTAGCGATGTTACGCAGTCGATGGTGTCCTCAAAATGTCACTTGGAGCTCCGGCGTGATCATGCGACGTCGAGGAAGAGAGGGAGCTCCATGTACCTCCTCTTTTGCAAAATCGACTCCAGATGGAGTCCTTTGGTTTCCAGTATCTGTAGATAGATAAAACGAACGATAAACGTGGGTCCTGGGGGCCCTATTTAGTCAAAAGAGGCATGAGATGAGATGTGAGCGATGGTGCTCCGACGAGGCGAGTAAATGAGCACCTGATCTCTGGATCGGGTGTTGATCTGTTTGAATGAAAGTGTGTGGGATGGAGTAGAAGTGAAGGGGAAGAGAGTGGAGGTGGAATCGCATAAAAACAGAGGACAGACATGGTGGGAACGTTTGTCGGAGCGGAGCTCCGACAAACTACGACGAGGGCATTTAATACTAATATACTATCCTAACTACTTAACTAAGGGCAAAAATAAATTGAGGGGACTAAAAGCCATCTAAAGAAATCGATAAAGGCACGACTCTTATACCTGAGAGAGCTCAGGGAATAGGACCGTTGGCGATGGTCGTGGGTGCACCTCCGTCCTCTTTGGTCCGATCCAAATCACTGGGGAGCAACTCCTGTCACGAGGAAACTCCCTACATGAAATAATCGAGCTTCTAGACTTGTTTTAGAGACCAAAAAATCGTTTGAAGATGGGGTTTTTTATTTATTGGCAAAGCTTAGCACCCCTTATCAACTAGCGAAATGGCGAGAATCAGGCGTATATACAAGATATTTGGAGGCTTGGCGTGGATCATGATGAATCAGTGATCAAATTGTATGAAGGGGTCGAAGGCGTTTGATGGATAGATCATGCGAGAAAAAGAGACTGATGGTTTTGACAAGAGCAGGGCTTGGAGGTCGAGTTGACCAGGGGTCAACATTTGACGCGACCCCATTGGTCCATGCCAGACACTAAATGACGAAACAGGTTGATATTTTTTAAAATAATTAATGAAAATAATAACTTATTCTATTAATTTTTTTATTATAAAATAAAAAATGTTTATTACTTAATGTAGTATTTTAATATGATTTTTATTTATTTTTTGATGTTATTTATTAGTAGTTAATTTTTAAGGGTATTATTATAGGTATTTTTATCTATATCTTAGCTATTTTCTTTTCATTTTGTATATTTTATTTTATTATTTTATTCTCTTATTTATATATTTATAACTTATTTTTAAGTGCATAAATATATTTTTGTTATATTTTTATGATCTATTTTGTATGCTTAAATAAATAGGGATATATAATATATAGGTATACTTATAGGTATTGTGTCTATGTATTACATACAATATTTTTTTAAATGTATTTTCTTATGTTTCAATTCCTCTTTCTATTTTTAGTAAAATAAAAATGATATTAATAATAATATAAAAATATAAGAGAAAGAATAATGAAAGAATGAAATCCGCTTTTATTTATAGGTATTAACATAGGTGTTTTGCCTATATATTAATATAGACTTATTTTATTTTGTCTTTTGTTTTGTTTTATTTTGATTTTAATATGTATAAGTTATAAATAATAATTACGAAGTTATAAAAATATGAATTTGTAAAAATAATAAGGAATGAATAAATTGAATATTTTATTCAGGTATATTGTACAATGAGGGTCCAAAACCTAACTTTCATATCTTAATTCCAAAAAACATGAAACTACCTCCATTAAATAGCTTATGAAAAGTTGTATACAATAGAAGTGATTTTGATATATTTTGAGTTTTTATTTAGAAGATATGGGTATGTGGAGTTGGGATTTTAGCTTTTTATTTTGTCTATAAAAAGTACAGTGTGTATTATGTTTGTACAAATTCAATTTTGTATTTTTATCTACATTATTTTCTACAAGTTTTTCATGTACAAAGTTTCTTTATTTGATGTATAAATAATAAAGAATAAAATAGGTGTAAAAATGAATTATTGAAGGAATAAATAATTATGATTTTTATTGTATTTTTTGACCTTATCTCCCCCTACTTTATTCTTTGTCGACCAACTCAATTCTTGACTTGGTCTCGGGCTTAGGGTCATAAAATATCTTTGATATTTTATTCTTTCTCTTTTCTTCTCTTTATTCTATAATTTTGGCATTAAAAACAATTTTATTTACACAATAAATGCGATAAATGATGAATGCTAATTTGTACAAATCTATTCTATTTACATGCATTAGCTAGTGTTTTTAAGATCAAAATGATAGAATAAAGGAGATGAAATGGAGATTTATCACGGGGGGACTCATTTTATCAACAACAAGGTAAGGTTCCTTGCTAACGAGTTTGGCATTGACCATAGAGTTGCTACACCATACCATCCACAGATAAATGGTCTTGCTGAGGTTTCAAATAGGGAAATTAGGACTATTTTGCAGAAGGTTGTCTGGCCAGACCGAAAGGATTGGTCACAACTTTTAGACTCGATCTTGTGGGCATATAGGACTTCCTGCAAGACACCTTTGGGCACGTCTCCCTTTCAACCCATTTATGGCAAGCCATGCCACTAACCTGTCGAAATCAAGCATAAGTCACTTTGGGTAGTTACAGAACTATTATTGGATCCAGAGAGCATAGGAGACCAGAGGAGAGCAGAATTGGCAGCCTTGGAGGAGTTGAGAGACACAACCTTCTCAGGTAGCCTATAATATAAGGATAGAGTGAAGATATGGCATGATTCCCACATCAGCCATAAAAAGTTTGAGCCCAACCAAAGAGTATGGCTATTTGATGCTAGGTTGATATTATTTCGAAGGAAATTACAGAGTAAATAGAAGGGACTATACTTGGTCAGAAAGGAGCATGACAACGGAAGCATTGACATATCTGAGTTATCTTATGAGTCCACTTTCGAGTCAACGATCAGCGCCTGAAACCATATCTTGATCATGATCTGCTCATCGTTGATGTTGCCCCT
The DNA here is from genome assembly GCA_037367405.1 of Ottelia alismoides. Taxonomy (NCBI): domain Eukaryota; kingdom Viridiplantae; phylum Streptophyta; class Magnoliopsida; order Alismatales; family Hydrocharitaceae; genus Ottelia; species Ottelia alismoides. The sequence continues at coordinate 66,151 of JAZKJV010000402.1, forward strand.
ATCCATTTTGTATGAGATGTGTTCTTTGACTCACATCACCTGCATCTCATACTTGATTTTCACTTCTATCCTGCCTCTATATAGATCCGTTTTGTCTATATCATTTATTCATGTTGTTTCATACCCCAGATCCATCTTGTGATTTTGATATACTTAAGATGTACTCAATCCTAAGAATAAGGGGGTATTAGACTTGTGATTATACATTTCTCCATTACATCTATTTTTGATGCCAATACTCAAGGATATTTTAAACTAAGTATAGGGGAGGTAATGTTGGTACATTCTACTCCTCGGTTTTCCCCTTTTATGTATAGTCTTTTATACTTAGGACTGCTTGATCCTAAGTATATGGGGATCACCGACTTCTATTGATTTTATTCTTTTATTCTTTTGTGTCATTATAGTATAGCATTCTTTTCACTTCTCTATACTCAACACGAGTTATGTCTTCCTTCACCGCTCTCTGATCACTCTGAGGACATCGTTCGAGCTAAGTATAGGAGGTGTCGTATATATTGTATATATAATTTAGCCATAACTCGTACTTTTAGTAAAATCGGAATAAAAATGCTCTGAAAATATTTTCAAAATTATTTGTAAAAATCTTTGCAAAATTTTTTTTGCACAAAATATTTTCAAAATTGTTTGTAAAAATGTCATATTTGCAAAAAGATTTGTAAATTATTTTCTGTATAAAAATTAGGTGTATTGTATAAAATTTTTGAAATTTATGTGACAATAAAATGTTTGCAAAAATGGTTTGTAAAAATGTTTGTAAAACTAGTCTTGAAAAATATTTGTAAACTTATTTTGCCACATAAGAAAATAAGTATTGGGGTATAAAAACCACTCGTATATGCATGTACAACAAAAACCATAACCTACCCCTAAATTCTTTGTACATAAGTATCCTTAATGAAGATCATGTAGATAAAATCCATGTGTATACAAAACCTGTAATATAAACCTCTTTGTAAATATGTATATATCTTTGTAAAAACTTTTCTCTCTTTTCACTCCTTTTTCCAAAATACCTAAAATTTTGATAATTATAAATTCCATAAAAATGTGCATAGTTTGAAAAATTTGCACCAAAAAGAGTTTTGTATATATTTGTATATACATTATGGTTGACATTTAAACTACTCCGAAATTAAATTGAAGAATAAAGCTTGGTTAAGACCTTAATCCACTTAGCTTCAGAGGAACCTTATAAGATTTGGGGTTAAGACATTTCAGGTCCATAGCGACTTAATTCTTTGAGTCCACTAGGCTATGTTCACATGTCATCTTGATTATCCTAAGTAGAACACTTAACGCACGCATGACTCTCAGAGACAATGGCTTGGCTTGGACATGCACCTTACACGTATCTCAACACGGATGAGGTGGTGAGAAGGCAGAATCCTTTGGCTTGGAGTTGCATACTGGGTATTACATCTAGTCGGAGCCTCTCATCCTAATCTAGGGAGGAAGTGCACCTCAACCTACTCTAGTAGCATTGAGGTCTAATGACAGGATGTTGTGGGGCACAACAATGCTTCAAAAGAGGGATAGTATACTGGCTCAAGAAGAAAAACTTCGTATGTACATGTTGCATCTCGTAGATATGTCATATATATGTCATAAAAAATGTGTAAAATTGAAAAAACTCCAAAAAGGGATAGGGTTTGATTTAAAATAAAATGCCTGCCGGAGTATATATAGTAAATACACAAAGCTTATGTATTCTACCGTCTCATCTCAAGGAAGCTTGCACATGGAGACTTAGCTACACTAGTTGAGCTCCAAGGGATACATGACTACACTGGTCACGGTCCATTCTCTCCTTTTTCCCTCTTCTTGAGCTGGTTGTACTTGAACTTAGAAGGGAATACCCCGCTCCTCGAGGAAAGAGTTGCTAGACTGGGGATGAGAGTTACCTCATTGAGGGAAGCTGTTTCTTTGCCATTTTTGAGGAGGGGAGCTACATATCACTTACACAGTACAAGGAAAGATTCATAGTCATTAAAATTTGTGTATGTGGACTTGTTCTTACCTGGTCGTTGAGGAGACCTGACCATAGAACTGTAGAGCTTGAAGGTTGTTGAGTCTTAAACCCGTTTCCCTTTAAGGTACCGTCAAATTAATAATCCAAAGGTCTGACAGAACTCCATACTCCAATTTAACAAAGAAACATTTAATAATCAACTTCGATGCTTTCTTTTTCTTTTCCTTCTATTTTCACTTCCTTTTCGAATAAGTGTTTGCTAAGGAACTAGCAAAGGTAAAGTGTAGGGGGAAGATGAATATATGATTCTCATTCTTTATTCTTTTATTTTAGCTTTATGTTTTAGGAAAAATCTCTATAAATAGGTGTAAATATAATAAATTACCACTGTGCATACCTTTGTTAATATTCCATAATTAGCACACATTTTCCATAATAAAATAATAAAAAGAAAAGAAAAAGAAAATGATGATTATGTAATAAGTACATACTGATACAAACCCCGAGAGAAGGTTAATAATTGGCTTGATTGACAAGGAATGAAGTAGGGGAGATAGGGTCCTATGTTGCCTATATTTGTAAATATTTATATCTACATATTTGTGCATACTAGATTTTTAAACTCTTCTACATATATCAAAAACTAAACTAAAAATAAAATAAAAATCATAAAACATAAAATAAAGCAAAAAGAAAATCAAAACTCTGTTGTACATTAGCCACACTTGTAAATATTATGCATAATACCTATTTATTTAACACCTATATTTAATTTACCAACAAATAAAAATTATGTTATAAATAAATAAAATATAATATATAATATATTTTTGTAAAAATAATAAAATAAAATACATGTATATAATATATAGGTATATTATACTTATACATACTTCACTACATTGTATATACCCCATATATATTATAAAAAATAATTAAAAATCATAGAAAAACAGTTTGAAAAATTATAAACCTTTTTCATTTTATTCATTTTTCTGTTTTGAAAATATTTGTTATTTTTTATTAAGAATGTAAATCCCTACAATCTGATTGGTCCACCTCAGATTGCTGACCACGGTTAGTCGTCCCTTCTCCAGTCCTGGACCCGGATCCTCATCGTCGGACTCCATTTCTCCTAATTATGGCACCCGACTCTGACCTACATCCACCTTGAGAATCGAACCCGAGATTCCTCGTTGAACCGAGATTCTCATGAATCCCTAAGTTGTTCTGAATCTCCTAGGGTTTCACTTATCCCCTCGATCCTTCTAGACCCTAGGTATACCTATAAATATTCATCTACGGCCTCCTCACTCAATAGCTCGTCCCTCGTGCCACCTCTGCCCCCTAGCCACCTTCTAGAGAGTGATAGTAACCCGAAGAGTAGCTTTGGAGCTAGAATCGATGCATGGAGGCTCGTAGCTCAGAACTTGATCGAAGATCCTCCACATGAAGCCTCTTCTGCCTGATGTAGTAGGATCGAGGCTCTAACCTTGCCTCCACCTCCACCTCTCCTCGCCGTCCACGTTAGACCACACAGGTAACTTTCAGTTCTGCCCATTTCCATTAGTCACTTCTGAAGGATAAGGGATAATCCTCAAGCGCATCACGGAAGCGTGAGCATCATATCGAATACGACAAGGAACGACTAGTCTCACTAGTTGTTCTATGCAGCAGAAATTAAAAACTTTCATGTGACAAAACCACATGATCCAAGAACACTTCTCGGATCGTTTCATCTAAACCACAAACAAGTACTAGGATTACCTCTTGAAGCATGGTTGCGATCGAGTCTCTAAATGAAGAGACCTCCTGTCTCATGTCCGATCCAACGGAGGAGACGCTTGCGAGTGTGTTGATGAAACACGTGCTTCTAGCCATCCATGTTGATGATCCAAGCCGCGAATCTCCTGATCTCGACCCATGAGATCCGATGTCTTCTTCACAAGTGAGGCGTACCGAAGGAGATGGAGATCCACGAGCAAATGATCAGGCAGCATAACGACGATGTTGCGGCGATGGAGACTCTCCCTAGGGCATCCATGGTAGAAGGCCATATGAGAGGGAGAGAGAGAGAGATTAGGCGTGTAGAGAGAGGAAGAGAAAGAGAGACTTATGTTCTCATGTGTGTAAAGAAGAGCAAAGGGGGTGCCTCTCCTTTTATAATATTTTGGGATCCAAGGATCTCAATCCATGGACAACACAAATCCAATGGCTCGCATTGATTTGTGTTTCTTTCAATAGCTAAGATTTTGTTGGTAAAAATAACAACAATTAATTTAATTTAGATTAGATATATATTGATAAGTCAATATAAATCAATCCCAAAATTAAATCAATCAAGCATGGAGATTTTGGAATGAAGATTGCATCCTTCCATAATATGGGATTTGGTGGCAATCTCATTTAATCTCATGATATCTCACGAGATTACATTCTTCCATGGAAATCTCCAAGATTTACAACAACACTTGTTGTAAATTATTCAACAAAAATAATTCATAATTATTTTGTGAATATTGTAATCTTGCCATTGGAAAATTGTGAATCACATTCACAACCCAAAATAAAATGTGAATAACATTTTCAATTAATTGTCTAATGTGAATCCAATTCACATCAAAATTTAATTATCCATTTTCTCAATGCTCAGAAACATATATCAACAATGAAATTATCCTGAACTCTTTCAAGGATAATGCGCTTTCTCCACGAATACTTGGAGATATGGACAGGGCGATTGTATTGTTCCACGTATAGTGACTTGGATATTGAGATCATATCTCAAATCTAGATCTCAGGCCTCCATAGATGCTTGATTAAATCAGGACCGCAAATCTAATCTTCTCATTGCATCTGAATCGTATTCAGATCAATGTCCAAAATTTGGACTAAGATCAGATTACTTCTCTACTGAGAGGAGTCACAAAAATCCATACCCGTTTCATCAATCCCTAGGAATGGAAGCGTCAAGGTTATACAACCGTTTATGATCACATCACCCTCAAGTATTCCCAATACCTGTACTTCCTGCATATTGGAAGACTTAGAATAAACCTGAAAGTATAAGATCAATTTTACACTGTCTACTTCAGAGTTTTATCATCAAGTTTCTCATTCGATCATTGGGAGTCGGTATCGATCATATGCTTTCCAAAAGCAAATATCATACCTAGGTGTTGATCATATACTTTCCAAAAGTATATATCAAACCTACAAATTCAGACAAGCTTCCAAAGCAAGACGACCGTGCACAGAATTTGGTTCTCCCCCAATATCTCATGAGTGAGCTCATGTCTTCTGGTTCAGTAATTGAACCTGTATGATACCTTTGAGAGATTGTATTACTCATATGCCCTTATATGCACATACTCATATGCCCTTATATGCACACCAGCACGCCGGTGTATAGACCTTGATTAGGTCATCAACCTATTGGTCTGCCAAATGTACATACTCAGACATATAGTAACACATCTGTCTCCAGTCAAAGGATCCGTGTCTATATCGTGACAGCAAACGACATAGGACTTTGGTTATCTCGATCTCGTTAAGTCAACTCTTTGACCTAACTAATCTGATACCTCCGAATCTCTATTCCCATGCAGAGGACCTGCATCAAGAGGTCAGTTAGATATCAGCAAAGTTAGAAAGATTGCCATCTCCTACTCAGGCTGGAGATCATCTCTTAACAATCATTTGACGGTACTTAATGAGTCCTCAATCTAACTCTTTAGATATTCATCTAAGAACCAGCCTCTATGATTAAATAATTGAATCAACAGCTGTATAATAATTAAGATGGCCATGGTACATAATCCTAATTGTACTAAGGGGCCTATTATGCAAATTATTTATTCTTCATTTCAGATTAGGGAACGATATTCGCAATAACATTTATTGCATAATGGCTTGCTGTGGGCTTGCATGTCCAACAATCTCCCACCATCCCAAAGAGCCATTAATGGCTAATCATTTAAAACCCTCACTCATGTGACAATCATAGGCTATTTAGTAAAATAGCTAGGTAAGCTGATCAGTCACTCTGTTCCCGATAGACTACGCCAAGTCCTTTTACGGCACTTGCATATCCCCTAGTAATAGTGTTCACATCCAATGCGAATGCTGCATCTTATGCAACCAATACTCAATATTGTCTGTTATAGTGTCCTCGACACTACATCTTAATAATTACTATAACCAGTATTTCTATAATCCTTATCAGAATACCTTTATTCTTGGATATCTCTATCTCCTAAGGTATCTATAGTTCAGACCCTCATAGATCACCATTTACAATGTCTTAAACTTTTAAAGATAAGACTTTGAGATCAGTATCTCTAAGTTTCATCATCTATGATGATATTGTTATTACTGCAATCAAGTGTTTTATTGCATAGTTGGATTAGTAACATCTTACTACTCCCACTGCATGGCAGACATCTGGCTCTTTTGCACATCTAGCATACACTCAGCTCCTCGTAACTGATGCACAAGTGCAAGCTGTTCTAGCATTCACTTCCTCAACTCTCTGAGGTGTTATCCCTTTAGATAGGTCACTACCACATCTTAAGGGAAGGAAGCCTTTCTTGGAATTTTCCAGAAAATGGAATAAGTCCAAGGTGTACTACTGATGCGACAGTCCCAGTACCCTATTCTCTTTGCTTCTGAACGACTTCAGAACTAAGATCTAAGAGGTATCCTTGAGATCATATATCAAGGTATGGAACAACCAAATTATGAAACACTTATTATTATCCTTATATCATTCCAAATGATTAGGATAATATCTACATTTAGCACGATGAACACAATGGCACTCCCACTAAGCTTTACATGGTTCATCAAGATTTTATTTGAAATCATAACATTTATAATTTCATCAGATCTTATGTTCCAACTACAAAAACTTATTGGAGTCCAAAGATGGAGCTCTTTAGCTAGCACACCTTGCTTTCCTCAACAATGAAGCCCTGGGGCTACTTCATGTGAATATCCTCAGAGAGGTATTCATAGAGAATCACAATCTTGACTCACATCATGAAGATGTCATAGTCAAGTTGTGTATCTATGGTTAACAATATTCCGATGGGTTAAAGCAAGGTCACTGGAGAGCAAGTCTCATCGCAAGCGATGTCTTCTCTTCGGTGTGCAACTCATGGACGAACGATGATTTGAAGGTCTCTACCATCTCATCATGTTCCCTCTTTCTCTTGAAGATCCATTTACACTGTAATGGGTCTTACCCATAAAGGTGGATCCTCGAAGGTCCATATACAACACTTGTATATGAAGTCTACATTAGACTTTTATTGCTAACATCCATCTTTCCATGTCATGATCCTCAGGAGCTTCATCACATGAAGTCCGATCATTTTCAGACTTAACTGACAAATGGAATACATCCTCAAACTTATTTGAAGAAGTATTAGTATTTCATCTTCAATTATTCTTTTGGTTTCTAATTTCAGGGGCCTCATTATCTTCTCAAGATTAAATGTGTTTCTTCATTTCATTTTCATCTTGATTCTTTAAGAGTCTCATCATCTAAAAATCACATTCTCATAGATGAGATCTTTTAAGAATCTCAAGGTCACAAAGTAGGTATCCAATACCATCCTTTATTTTCCTAATGAAGTGGCACTCTCCGGTGCTAGATTCCAGCTTACTAGATTGGAACCTTGTTAGGATATACAATGTAGTCTCTACTACATATATATACCTGGAAACTAAGAGATAATTATGCTAAGATTAATCATTGATCAAATCATGTCACACATGATCAATTGTATCTCCCTACAACTCTATTGATTTAAAGTGTATTAGGAGGATTGAGATAGAAATGATATTCACATCTCCATAAGGTATTCCTTGAATTCATCTAATAGGTACGAGCTACCTCGGTTAGATCAAATTCATTTCATCTTCCTTCAAACTTTGGTTCTAAACCAAAATTGTGAAATCTTTGAACATTTCAAAGGTTTCTTGGGTGAAGAGAAGAAATCACATAGCATACATAATCATCAATAGATATCACATATCCATAATGTTCATTCTGATATAGATGATTCACATACATCAATATGCATGAGATCTTGAATACCTTGACATCTTACACCATTCCAAGGAAGGGTGTATTGGACATTTCTACTTTTGAATACAATATTCACAATTATGTAAGATTTGAACCTTTAGACAATCTAAAGTTTCATCTCTTATCAGTCTATTGATCACATTAACAGACAAATGTCCAAAACATGATGCCAGATCATTGTCAAATGATCTTCATCCTCCTATTGATCTTTTAATGTTTAATTTCAATATTAGAAATGTTAATGAACCATTCATTAATTTTCTAATTTAGTAGAGTCCACAAGATTTTAGACTACTATCTGAAATATCTCCATCATAACTCTTTATGATAGGTGTATTACAGAATTCACATTTATTTCCAACATTTAGAAACAAACAATGTGTAATTCTAATATCTAGGTCATAGAGACATTCTCTAAGACTAAGGGCTCTCCCACTGAAATTATGACGCCTGTCAATCCAATAGAGATTGTTGCAACAATTGTATTAATATACATGTGGATGACTATTAAACCTTTAAGATAAAATTTGTAATATTCTAATACATATGCAACCAATTGCAAGTGTCATTAGAAGATTGAGATACAATTATTAGACTTTATCTTATCAAATAAGTAAGTCAATTTCAATGATTATATGTATATTATTCTGATGTACTATCTGATTCCTTCTCTAAGGATTCTAGATCGATTTGATAGTCATACTATCAACACATCAACTTATTGCAGTATTGGTATTCATTCAACTCTTTGGATGTCATATGGAAGTCGCAGAAGTATAGTCAACGTTTTTACTATACTTCTTACTTGGGTCCAACCCATGCTTCCACTGCGTACCATTTATTTATAAGCAACCATTGCTCAAGACAAAGGATCAGGCTTCATTCAATTCATATAATATGAATATTATGAAGCTTCATGAATGACTAGAGTATAGATAGTAGAATGATGACACTCATCGTATCTACATCCATATAAACTCTTAAAACTTAGGTTCATGTAGGTACTCAAATAATTTGAATACATCATTTCCTATAGAGCCATAATTCTGCATAATGCAGAGAACCATGTCATTCTTGATTATATGTCGAGAGCACATATATATGTCAGAACATCTTCATAGATTCTATAAGGATTATTTGATAATTATGATCATTATCGACATGTCACTTCAAAAGTACATTCGATGAGATCAAGACTTATAGAGACATATAAACCCTAGGGTTTTAGTCCTATTATCTATTTAATTATCATTCCTCATTATTATGAGGAAACTTGCACATTGCAACCACATACATTATGTGTCCAATTGCAAGTACAATATCTAGATCATGGGTCCAATCCATGATATTCTACTAGTTATTATTAAATATAACATTGAGTGGGATTAAATAAAAATTATCTTAAATAAGAAATTTGCATAAACATATATAAATATATAATTTACTTTGATTTAGGATTTTTTTATATCAAAGTTGTCTTGCCATGTCAACAATGAAAGTTCATTCCCTTAATCACTTTCAATGTAAGAGATATACTTACTATTATATCTCAAGCAAGATCTGGGATCTCCTTCCTTATCTTTGTTACATCCCAATAATATGAGAATCTGTAACTCGGATAAAAAAAAGCGGGAACACATTCCGCCTTGCAAGTCCAACTTGCATCTCCCAATTCGGTCTTTAACACCCGGGCCAACCACCCCTAAGTTGATGTTGACCCGTCGTTAATTGAACCAACCGTCAACAGGAATAGTACTCGCTATGCGCTATCCAATATCGCCCTAATAATATGAGGATCCGATATAGGGGTCACTACACATACGACCTTAGTCTTTCGAGAAGCAAAGAGCCCGATCCAGTTGCGCTTGCATACAAGAGATGTCACTTCGGACAGGCGTCTCCTATGTACAATCCCTGGCAACGGAACCCGTCTCCTTGACGGGGGACCATGGATGTCACTTATGTGATCCTCTATATCATATTCAAATTTTAGCTAATTATCATGAATCATATTCACATAATTAATTCTTCCAAGGGAAATACACATCTATTCATAATAGAGTGTTTTAATTAGATATAATTAACTTAATCAAATTAATTAAGTATCAATACAATTAAATCAACAAACTTGATTTTACTTGAATATATGATATTATCTCAAAGTACGTATTAATTCAAATTTTAATAATTAGAAATTACATCATGGTCTCTTAGGCATCATTCGTTCCCTACCTGTTGTCATGGCCAGTACCGGCGGGAGTGGGACAGACCGCAACAGGTGTGACCCGCTACCCCAACGCTCCCCAACTAGACACCATATCTACCTAGGAAAAAAATAATGCTGAGCCAATCACTTGTACTTGAGATGATCATCGCTTTTTCAAACGAAGTTATACCATATTGTAATAATCAAAACAATTTTGATTATAAGTAAATTTGCTAACGAAATTATACTTGAGTTGATTGTGTTTCCAATTATGATCTGGATCAAATCTAATCAATTATTGGTTGAGGCCAAGTCAATTAAGGAAATAATCATCATGAAATATTTCTCAAATATTTTCCATAATTATTTCATGAAATTAACAATTAATTTCACTAATTGACAATCACTTGGTTCTTGATTAGAAATTTAATTTCAGCAGTGACCCCTACTTACTAAAAATTAACATATCTCAATCAAAACAAATCCAAATTATGCAAAATCAGTTTCTTAAGATTTCTAATTTGATTTGTGACAGAACCTAAGTGATATTTTACGCATTTAAAGGTGTTTCTAAACAGTAATTAACTCCTTAATTATGTTAAGATTCGCAGTTCCCGTAATAGTGAATACATGTTCATTAAAACGACCATATCTCGAGCAAACGGAATCCAAATTACGTAAACTCAGATCCTATGGTTTCCTTATTTAATGGGGAATATTATTTTCGTGTTTAAACAATTAAAAAGCGCCGAAAATAATCACTAAACAGATATACGAAATAAAATGCGACAAAACTTTCGCAACCCTAACGAACCCAAGTCGACTTAGGTTTATGGATCGTATCTGAAACCTTCAATCTAAGGCTCTGATACAAATTGAAGGATATGGGATAATCCTCAAGCATCACGGAAGCGTGAGCGTCGTATCGAATACGAAGAGGAATGACTAGTCGCACTAGTTGTTCTATGCTGCTGAAATTAAAATTTTTCATGTTATGAAATCACATGATCCAAGAACACTTCTCGGATCGTTTTGTCTAAACAACAAACAAGTAATAGGATTACCTCTTGAAGCGTGGTTGCGATCGAGTCTCTAAACGAAGAGACCTCCTATCTCAAGTCCGATCCGACGGAGGAGACGCTTGCGAGCGTATTGATGAAACGCGTGCTTCTCGCAATCCATGTTGATGATCCAAGCGGCGAATCTCCTGATCTCAGCACACGAGATCCAACATCTTCTTCACGAGCGAGGTGCACCGAAGGAGATGGAGATCCATGAGAAAATGATCGGGCAGCATAACGATGATACTGCGGCGATGGAGACTCTATCTAGGGCATCCATGGTGGATGGCCTTATGAGAGGGAGAGAGAGAGTAGGCGTGTAGAGAGAGGAAGCGAAAGAGAGACTTATGTTCTCATTTGTGTAAAGAAGAGCAAAGGGGGTGCATCTTCTTTTATAATATTTTGGGATCTATGGACAACACAAATCTAATGGCTCACATTAATTTGTGTTTCTTTTTATGGCTAAGATTTTGGTAGTAAAAACAACAACAATTAATTTAATTTAGATTAAATATATATTGATAAGTCAATATAAATCAATCCCAAAATTAAATCAATCAAGCATGGAGATTATTGAATGAAGATTGCCTCCTTCCATAATATGGGATTTGGTGGCAATCTCATGTAATCTCATGATATCTCACGAGATTACATTATTCCATGGAAATCTCCAAGATTTACAACAACACTTGTTGTAAATTATTCAACAAAAATAATTCATAATTATTTTGTGAATATTGTAATCTTGCCAGTGGAAAATTGTGAATCACATTCACAACCCAAAAAAAAATGTGAATTACATTTTCAATTAATTGTCCAATGTGAATTCAATTCACATCAAAATTTAATTAACAGATGTAAATTACAAATTGCTCTCTCTTATATATTATAAATCACATTTATAATATATATGACTAATATGGATAGTGCTATCCACATTATTCATATCCATGATAATTTAATCACATTTAATCATCTTGGATCTCTATTCCTATGTGCCCAAATAATATGAATCACATTCACATTATTTACGTCTTTGATAATCAAATCACATTTAATTTTCTAAGATAACTCTCTTTATAATAAGAACCGAATTCATATTAATCATGATAATTAAATAACATTTAATTATCCATTTTCTCAATGCTCGGATACATATATCAACAATGAAATTATCCTGAACTCTATCAAGGATAATGCGCTTTCTCCGTGAATACTTGGAGATAAGGACAGGGCGATTGTATTGTTCCACGTATAGTGACTTGGATATTGAGATCATATCTCAAATCCAGATCACGGGCCTCCCATAGATGCTTGATTAAATCAAGACCGCAAATCTAATCTTCTCATTGCATCTGAATCACATTCAGATCAATGTCCAATATTTGGACTAAGATCAGATTACTTCTCTACTGAGAGGAGTCACTAAAATCCAGACCCGTTTCATCACTCCCTAGGAATGGAAGCGTCATGGTTATACAACCGTTTATGATCACATCACCCTTAGGTATTCCCAATACATGTACATCCTGCATACTGGAAGACTCAGAATAAACCTGAAGTATAAGATCAATTTTACAATGTCTACTTCAGAGTTTTATCATCAAGTTTCTCATTCGATCATTGGGAGTCGGTATCGATAATATGCTTTCCAAAAGCATATATCATACCTAGGTGATGATCATATACTTTCCAAAAGTATATATCAAACCTACAAATTCAGTCAAGCTTCCAAAGCAAGACGACCGTGCATGGAATTTGGTTCTCCCCAATATCTCATGAGTGAGCTCATGTCTTCCTGTTCACTAACTGAACATGTATGGTCCCTTTAAGAGATCGTATTACGCATATGCCCTTATATGCACACTAGCGCGCCGGTGTATAGACCTTGATTAGGTCATCAACTTATTGGTCTGCCAAATGTACATACTCAGACATATAGTAACACATCTGTCTCCGGTCAGAGGATGTGTGCCAATATTGTGACAGCATACGACATAGGACTTTGGTTATCTCGATCTCGTTAAGTCAACTCTTTGACCTAACTAATCTGACACCTCCTAATCTCTATTCCCATGCAGAGGGCATGCATCAAGAGGTCAGTCAGATATCAGCAAAGTGAGAAAGGATTTCCATCTTCTACTCAGAATGGAGATCATCTCTTAACAATCATTTGACGGTACTTGATGAGTCCTCAATCGAACTCTTTAGATATTCATCTAAGCACCAGCCTCTATGATTCAATAATTGAATCAACAGCTGTATGATCATTAATATGGCCATGGTACATAACCCTAATTGTACTAAGGGACCTATTATGCAAATTAGTTATTTTTCATTTCAGATCAGGGAATGATATTCGCAATAACATTTATTGCATAATGGCTCGTCGTGGGCTCGCATGTCCAACAACTTCGATTTCGTGCATCAGCCATCTTTCACCATTTTAATTCCGACCATCGTAGTTTGAGCTCCACGAGCACTCTTATCTGCACGATCTATGTCATATCCCGTTGTAACCCTTCTCACGCACCCTGATCCCCCTACATCCTGCTTATTGGAGTAGGATTAGGATAGGCCTACTCCTCCTTTTTGCTAGAGACCATATGAGCTTCCCGTCGTCGCTTCTTTGGTTTCCTCTACATAATAACCTTTATCGAGGCATCGCCTTCAAGTAGTGATTACCCTTGCAGGTTCTGAATGTGCAGGAGTCTTGAACTGAGCCTCAACTTTAGTGGCGGAGCACCCCCAGGTGTTGCACCTCCACCCTTTCTATCCGACCATTTTCCACCTAATCCAAGACCACCAGTTGATGCGGAGCATCATCACAAAGCTGTCAGACCCATGGCGACCCGATCAGACCTGCAGATCGCCTCACACCTTCGATCAAAGCTCGCTAGCACCTAGTTCTACCAGGCACCTTCACACCTGTCAGATCAGAAGTCTCCTACCCAGTTGTGATCATGATCGTTCCTTCATGCCTAAATGATAACGGTCTGATCATCTTCTTTGTCAGATCTGAGCCACACGTCCTAGACATTCCTCCAGACATTAGATTCTTTTCTAGACACGGATAAGAGCCGTACGCCAACGCAGAAACAGAGCTGTAGGATCCAGCCACGTGTCTCCTCCCTCCTGTAAGGGTATATTACACTTTTTTCCCTATCATTTCTTCTATTTTGTCTTAGTCCAATAAAAATAATATGTAGTTAAGAACATTTGCAGTAAGACCCCTGCAGTTTTTATAATTGCATATTAGTCTAGTTGAGTTGAGTCCACATGCATCCCTACTTGCTTTTGTGGGAAATTTACAGTGTATGTCTTGAAATTCTTATCCGTTACTGAGTGCATTAAATATTTTGAGAAATTCACATATACCCCTGTTCGTCTGGATTCACATGATGCGCACGTGCTTGTTGGGTTAATTGCACAAAGGCCATCGAACGTTTAATACTTATCATCTGCTAGGCCCTAAGAGTTAAAATTATTATTGATTGATCCATGTAAATTGTTTTTAATAACTTGTCTTTTATTTAGTGCAATAAATATTAAATTTACTCTAAAAATTGCCCAAAATTTACTTGTGATTCCTGATTGCATGTATTTCTTGTGGTAATTTTTTCTTGTTAAATTATGTGCATTTATTATTATTAAAAATACAAAATTATCCTAAAAAGTCCCTATGTGTTTTCAAAAATCCATAAAAATTCGAAAAATCATCTAAAAAATCTATAAAAATGTTTATTGTTGTCTTTGTTATCTTTTAACTCCTGTAAAAATTTTGCTTGAAAATTCGCTGTAAAAGCCTAAAAATTTACAAAACACTTCAAAACTTATAAAAATTATATAAAATCATAAAAAAACAAAAAATATTGATTTCAATTCCTGTAGGTATTATCCTCTAGTTTATTTTAAAAATAATCTTCAGGATTTTTGAGCTTTTTACTTATTTTTAATTAGCAAAACAGTCCTGGTTGTGCATAGTTTCTTTTTTTCTCACTGTTTGATTTTAGAAAATTGCAAAAACATCTGAAAAATATTTAAACATCACCAAAAATACTACAAAATACCTAAAACCAATAAATATTTTTAATTTGATTTTCTGAGTATTTTTTTAAAAAATACAAAAAGATTGTGTGTATTCATTTTTGTTCCTTGTGCTTATTTCTTTCATTCTGAAAAATTAAAAATTTGAAAAAAAAACTTAAAACCACTAAAAATCTCATTATTTCTGAAATCTTCTACTTAGTTAATAATTATGCTCCTTGTGTTTGACCATGCTTGCTATACCATGTTAATAAAAGTAGCAAAGTCACTTATTTTGTTTGCTTGATCTCTTAGTGGTTTATTTTCTCGTTGATCATTCGATTGATTAGGGACACAACGACACTTGCTTAATTAGTAACTTAACCCTAATTGATCGGATGCATCATCAAACTACATATTATTTTAACGTAAAAAAACTATACATTGTAATAAAACATTTAAACTGGGCATTATAATACAAGATGTATATGTATTCTACTAAAGTCATCATGTTTTTATAAAAAAGGGGCAGCCTTCCTGAACTCGGGAAGGATCGTGTCCTATTGGAAGGAAATCCTATATATATATATATATAGAGAGAGAGAGAGTTAAATGAGTATGCTTCCTCAAAGCATACAAGAGCATGTTCCCGCCTTTTTTCAACATTTTTTTTTATTTTTTATTTTTGAAAAGAAACATGGGGAGGATTTACTTAGAATAATAGGTAGAATATGTGTTTCAAATTTTGTGTAAAACAGATATGGAAGGGGTCAATTTCAGTCATTCTGAAATCGTTAAAATTTAGAAATCTTGATGGAGGGAATAAAAGCCTCTAATTAAAGTGAATTTTGATTGAAACCATGGTGATATAAGGTTATCTAAATACTAATAGGTTTCATATCAAAAAATAAAAAAAATATCGAGAAAAAAGGGTGAGATCATGTAACTTACATGCTCTCAAGGAGCATATTCCTCTTTCACACACACATACACATACACACAGATATATATATATATGCACCTATTTTTTTATTTTTTTGAAATGAAATCTTGTGGGATTTAGATCATCATATATCATTATGTTATCATTCAAAATTCAACTTAATTCGAGACTTCTAACCCATCCATCAAGACTGCAAAATTTTAATGGTCTCAAAATTAATGAAATTTAGCCCTTCCAAACGGACATGTTTGGAATGTATGTTTTATACGAAATTTGAAACACGTATTCTAGTGATAATTCTAAGTAAAAACTTAAGATTTTGTTTCAAAATAATGGACATTTGTGGTACTGATGCATGTAATGTTACATACACCTTGGTGCAAGCTGCCCAACCTATATATATATATATATATATATATATATGGTGCGGGGGACCTTCC
The DNA here is from genome assembly GCA_037367405.1 of Ottelia alismoides. Taxonomy (NCBI): domain Eukaryota; kingdom Viridiplantae; phylum Streptophyta; class Magnoliopsida; order Alismatales; family Hydrocharitaceae; genus Ottelia; species Ottelia alismoides. The sequence goes on from JAZKJV010000402.1 coordinate 82,914, forward strand.
CATAGGACATGGTCCTTCCATGTGTAAGGAAGGCCAATGATCGTAGCCAATAGATTCAAATCTAACGGAACCATCAATTTCTTTGCCCAAAACGGTATTTTGGTCATCCTCTTTTGCATTAATTATACATACATTTAATATTTCAGAATACTAAATTTAGCTAGATATAATTTTGGTATTTTTTTGCAATACTTATTAAAATAATATCCAATTTCATGTTGTGCGACGATACGTGAGGCAGATCTTTGTATCCTCACGTGTTTTTTTTGTAGAATCCATGGTTCCTTTTGTAACGATCATATGCTTTTTTGTAGAATCTATCGTTCCTTCAAAATTTCATCAGTCATTTCTAAAATTTGTATTATTCTTTATATAATACAATTAATATTAGCAATTAATGCATGGTTCTTTATAACGGTTGTATGATTCTTTGTAGAATAAATTTTGTATGGTTTATTTGTAAAAATGATGTAGACATTTACGATAAAGTGATAAGTAAAATACAAACCAAATATGTATAATACAAATTAAAAATGTATAATTCACTTCCAAAATGTGTAGTACACATCAAATATACAAGATATATAAAAAAGGCTACAATGTCATTCACATTAAACTATTATGTAAAAATACATATTAAATATGTATAATACATTAAAGTTGTTTAATACACATCAATATTGTATAATAGAAATGAAATCTGTAAGATATAATGGTTGCATTGCCTCCTCACACTGCCACCACCATGCTACACACATTGCGATCTGATCTACACTTTGTTGATGTCATTTGTGTGAAGAATTTCTCGAAGAGCTATGACATCATACCCTAGCAACTACACATGCCACCCACTTTCACCTTGTCGATAAAGTTGCGCATGACATTGGGAATCACTCCATATTTTTACTTGATTTTTTGGTGAAAACAATGACAAAAAATTGACTTTGCCCTTTCCGCCGATGATTGATAGTAGATTCTCGCCACCTCCTTCTCAATAGTCTCCCTGATATGTAATCGGAATTGCTCACAACATACCTGAGTTCTTCTATCCCGCTATTGGGAGAGCCAGAGGCGTGCCCCTAGCTGTTGGTACAAAGGAAGGGGCTAAATTAAGAGCGAAGAATAGCTGCTTTCCCGAGTCCCACTTGTATAATGAATTCAGTAAGAAAAGAGATGGTTGGACATTTCTCCTTCTCTAAATTTTTTTCTATTTTTAACAATTTTTTAATGTTTTTGTAATTTTTGTAAAGGATGTTTTGGAGATGTTCTAAAAATCAGAAACTAAGAAAATAACTAAACAATGCACAGTCAGGGGTGTTTTCCAGATTAAAAATATCAAATATGCTCAAAATTTCTGGGAATCAATTTTATTAAAAACAATATAAAAATACCTACAAATAGATATTGAAATTACAATTTTTAGATTTTTCTATTATTTTTATTTTTTATGGTGTTTTGAGGGTTTTGCAAATTTCTATGTTTTTATAAAAGCAAATGTAAAGAAAATTGGAAAGAGAGTCAAACAAATCAAAATAAAGCTACTCTAATTTTTTAGAATTTTTAATCATTTCTTGAATTTTTATGAATAGTCTAAGGCAAATATGGGCTTTTTCTATTGTTTTTAAATTTTTAATAGTACAAGATCAAAGAAATTTAACACACAAAAATTACCACCTAAAGTAGAAACTAGCAGAAGCAAATACTGATTTTTGGTGAATTTTTGGAGTCAAATTACTATTTAATGTAAGTAATAAAAGATCACAAAAATAAAAGAATGAATAAATGACGTAGTTGCAAATATTTTAAGTTCTGGGACCAAATTTTAACGATCAATAAAACTGCAAGGGCCCTAGTGCAAAATTACCAGAGAAAACATGTACTACAAGTGCTTCAAAATAACATGGGTATACATGTAAATACGCTAAAATATTCATGCTTCAGATAACACTTTAAAAACACTGGGAACAATATGCAAATATCCCACAAAACACATGTACAGGCAGGTGAGCTTAGTGTAAATGGACTTAAATGCAAACAATCAAAATACGAGGTCATGAATACAAATATTCCAAACTAAGTTTTACATTTATAAGAAAAATAACAGAAAAGGCATGTTAAATTATGCAATATACCCTTGTAGGACACGTGGCACACGCATGGCCGCTCTATGACGTACATCCCTGATGATCGTTTGTTTTAGATTTGATGGTGTTGAAAAGGAGATGACAAGTCGTGTAGATCTAATGCATGACCTTATCACACTGTCAGCTTTTAGGAATGAAGGAATGGTCTAAATCAAGTCAGGGATGTGGGCTCCTCATCTGATGAATGCAAAAAGCTCTGGATGAACACGAAGAAGGAGGGTCTGGCATTGCTTCAGTCAGGAGAACCTGGATCTCCAAAGGTCGGATTGGCTCGCTGAGAGGCTCAGCACCAAGCTGAAGGTGTTCCGCGTCGACTGGAGTACTCTAATGGAGTGAGGGACGGTTGGATGTGGAAGTTGGAGGTGCATCTCCCAGAGGTGCTCCTCTGTGTCAGCTGGGGCACGAATCAAGATCCACATGCATACATATACCTTCAAAGGGGTGTAAGACTCAAAGACAAAGCTTTGGTCAAGGTTATTCGATAGAGGAATCATAGGAAGCGGCTGGGGGATAGTGTTTGACCTCTGACGAACATGGAGCAAGGAGGTCTGTCACTAATACAGCTCCGATGACTGGTCCAAGGATGATCAGAGTGTGTGAGAAGATGGGGGTGATGTGGCGGAAGGATAGATGTGATTGGATGTGGAGGATGGATCTCCAACTAGATGGTCAGAGCACAGATGGCGTACGGCGGTGATGGAATGGAAATTGAAAAAGAAAATAGAAATGGAAGAGAATGTGCATACATGATTCTATGAAGATGGTCGGTGAAACAAGGCGGAGGTGAAGGAGGGGTCATTGCCTCAGCCTTTCAGTGGAATACCTAGGAGGCTGATAGCGACGGCGGAATCTGGCCACGAGCGAGCTGCGATCGACTCAGCACCAATCCAAGCTCCAAACAGAAGCTAGAGGACCCGATCAGTGTCCTAAGGACTCATGGTGGAGAGGAGGTGCGAGGAACAAGCTACCTCGTAGTGGAGGTGGATGAGAGAACCTATAGGGGTTCCCAGGGGAGTAGAACGATCGAGAGAAAGCATACAACCCTAGTGGAATTGGCGCTATCTAGGGATCCACGAGGATCGTAGATCCTAGGTTAAGAATCGGGTGCACGAACCGAGGGAAGAGGTGGTCAGACCTGGACATGAAAATGGCGAGAAATCGGGTCCGATGAACATCTGCTTGGGTCGGGTCTGGGAGAGGGAGGGTTGACCCCGGTCAACAGACCCGGGTTGACCAATCTGAAAATTCTATTTTAAAAATAAAAGAATAATCTATAAAAAATAGTAAAAAGTCTTAAAATAAAAAATGATAAAAAAGAAAAGTGTTACGTATTTTAAAAGTATTTTTGGTGATTTTTATTATTTTAATAACGTATATGCAATATTATATACATCATGTATTAGTATGTATATGTACAATATATGCATATTATATACATGTATTTTTACTTTATTATATTTACAAAAATACATAGTATTTTATATTTATTTATTACAAAATAAAATAAAGAGTATAAAAATATTTTATATTGAATTTTTATAAATTAATTACAAATTTTAATAAATTAAGTTTATGTATAATATACAATATTGATGATATTATACAATGAAGAGTTGATTTTATTTTTTTTATTTTGTATTTTATGTACTTTATTTAAATTTTATTTAATTATTAGGATATACACACATCTTCAAAAATAAAATATATACATAATTTATGTACAAAAGAAATAAATAGAAACATATATAAAAGTATAAATGAAGTGCCATTCTAATTTTTGCAATTATTTTTATTATTTTTATTTTTATTTATAATTTTTATTAAGAAATTGAATTATTTTGAGATTATTTTATTTAGAAATAAAAATAGGTGAATGATATATACAGGATGAGTAGTGATGAATATAAACAATGAATAAGGACCCTATATCTCCCTACTTTATTCCTTGTCGATCAGGCCAATATTTGGCCTTCTCTGGGTTTGGGTCAGTCTACATTTATTGCCTAAATACATCCTTTTTTGTTTTCTTCTTTATTCTTTTATTTTGATTAAAAAGAATGTTAATTACACAATATTAACAAATGTGTGCACAATGCTAATTTATTGTATTCGAGATATATTTACTTTTATTTTGCATAAGGAATTTGGCTAAAATAAAAGAAAAAAGGATGTGAATCGTGGATTCAACATTCCCCTATACTTTACCTTTGCTTGTTTCCTAGAAAACACTTGTTTGAAAAAGAAGTGAAAAAGAAATAAAGAAAAGAAAAAGAAAAGAACTTAGAACAATATTGATTATTAAACTTATCTTCATAAAATTGGAGTATGGAGCTCGTCAGACCTTTACATTATTAGTTTGCAGAACATTATTGGTAAATGAACTTAAAACCTAACAGACTATAAGTTCCACAAGACTCCTATTATGGTCGCCTCATTAGTCAGGTTAGAACAAGTCTATATATGCAAACCCTTTTGACTATGAATTTTTACATGTACTGTGTAAGTGATATATAACTCCCCACCTCAGAACTGGTAAAGAAACAGCCTCCCTCAATAAGGTAACTCTAGTCCTCCAGTCTAGCAACTCTTTCCTCGAGGAGCGGGGTATTCCTTCTAAGTTCAAGTGCAACCGGCTCAAGAAGAGGGGAAGGAAGAGAATGTACAGTGTCCAGTGTAGCCACGTATCCCTTGGAGCTCGACCAATGTATTCAAGTCTCCAGTTGCAAGCTTCCATGAGATGAGACTATGAATGACATAAGCTTTGCTTATTCAACTATATACACTACGACATGCATTTTATTTCAATCAAGCATGTCCCCTCTTTAGTTTTTTTTTGCATTTTTATGACATATATATACAACATATCTACAAGGTGCATCCTATACATAAGGAGTTTTTCCTCTTGACCTAGTAGACTATCCCTCTTTTGAAGAATTATTATACCTCAACGCTACTAGACCAGGTTGAGATGCATTTTCCTCCCTAGAGGAAGACAAATTCTCCCACTAGTTGTTACACACCCATGCACTATCTCAAGCCAAAGGATTCTACCCCGTCACCACCTCATCCATGAAGAGCTACGTGTAGAGTGATTGTCCAAGTTAAGGCCACTATCTAGAAGAAGCATGCACATGTCGTGAAATATTCTACTTGGACCAATCAAGATGAGATGTGAACATAGTCTTGGGGACTCAAAGAATTAAGTGCTAGGACCTGAAAAGTCTCAATCCAATTCATATAAGGTTCCTCTGAAATTAAGTGGATTAAGGTCTTAACCAAGCTTCATTCTCAAGTTTATTCCAGAGTAGTTTAAATGTCAATACTATTCTAAAAAATGCATATGCATATGCAAGAAATATTTAAAAAACATTTGAAAAGAAAATAAAATAAAAGACAAATATTTTTGAAAAGTTTTTCAAAGACTTTTCGCAAATTTTTATGGATATTAATTTTTAAAATTTTAGTTATTTTAAAAAAATATAGATGACATTTCCAAATATTTACAAAAATATGTACATATTTACAAAGGTTTTATTTACAAGTTTTATATACAATTTTTACAAGTGGATTTTATCTACAAATTTTATAAAAGCCTTTTATATACAAGAATTTTATAAAGGGATTTTATACACAAGAGTTTATATACATAGATTAGAAATAAATGTAGGTTTTATTTTGAAAGAATTTAGAACACTTATATTCAACTACTTGATATACACATAATTTATAGCCCATGTGACAAAATATTTTACAAACACTTTTACAACCCATTTTAAAAAATTTTCAAAACATTTTCAAAACATGTTTTCAAAACTAGTTTTACAAACAATTTTACAAATCACTTTACAAATGATTTTTCAAAAATATTTTTGCAAACATTTTGCTTTCACATATTTTACAAACATTTATACCATATACATAATTTTGATACACAAAATAATCTAAAAACATTTTACAAGCTAAAATATTTTTAGAAACAATTTACAAACTAAAATATTTTTATAAACATTTTACACAAGTTTGTACAAAAATAATTTTAGAAAGGTTTTTACAAAAAAAATTACAAAAGGTTTTGCAAAAGTTTTTACAAAAAATTCACACATTTTGTAAACATTTTTCAAAAATATTTTATACCAATTTTAATAAATACTAACCATATTATTAACCCCAAAGTACGAGTTATGTCTAAAGTATATATACAATATATACGAAACCCCCCATACTTAGCTCGAACTATGTCCTCATAGTGATCAAGAGAACTGCAAAAGAAGACATAACTCATGTTAATTATAGAAAAGTTAAAAGAATCCTATATTACAATGACTTAAAGAATGAAGGAATGAATTGAATAGAAGTCGGTGATCCCCCTATACTTAGGATCAAGTAATCCTATGTATAGAAGATTGTAGAGAAGGGGAAAACCGAGGAAGAGAATGTACATGAAATCAAAGACTCGAATTGTCCTCCCAATACTTGGGGTAAAAGATCGCTTAGTATAGAAAAGAATATCAACAGTTGAGGGACAAGTGAGCGGTCATTAAAAGAAAGGAAAACAGATATTACCTCCTCTATACTTAGGGTCAGATGTCCCTAACTATAGGCAACAAAGTAGAGGTAATAGGATGAACAGATATATGAACAACACAAGTTCAACACCCCCTATACTTAGGATAAAGTGCATCCTAAGTATAGAAAAAATCATAGGATAAGGGATGGAGTGTTAAACAAAATGGATGAATGAATGAATCAATATAGACAACATGGATATACAAAAGGCGAAAAGAAGTGTAACTCAGGTATGAGATGCATAAGATGAAAGGCAAAAGCACATCTCATACAAAATGAACTAGGGCAACATCAACGTTCAACGGATCATGATCTAGAAAAGGCCTCAGAAGCTTATCGTTGACCCGAAAAGTAGCCTCAGAAGACAACTCAAATATATCAATATTGGCATTGTCATGCACCTTTCTAACCAAATACAGACCTTTCCACTTGATCTATAACTTCCATGTAAATAATCTCAGTCTAGGATCGAATAGCCATACTCTCGTATTCAGCTCAAACTACTTATGGCTAATGTGAGAATCATGCCATATCTTCACTAGGTCCTTAATTGTAGGTTATGTATCTCTAAGCTCCTTGAGGGCTGCCAACTATGCTTTCCTCTGATCTCCTATACTCTTTGGATCCAATAATATCTCTGTGATTTCCCATAGTGATTTGTGCTTAATCTCAACAGGTAAGTGGCATGGCCTGTCATAAACGAGTCAAAATGAGATGTACCCAAAGGTGTCTTGAAGGATGTATTATAGTCCCACAAGACCGAGTCCAAAAGTTGTGACCAATCCTTTCGATCAGGGCAAATAACCTTATGCAATATCATCATGATATGTCATTTCGAGACATCTGCAAGACCATTCATCTGTGGATGATATGGAGTGGCAACTCTATGGTCTATGCTAAACTCGATAGCAAAGGCCCTTAACTTGTCATTAATAAAATGACTCCCCCCATCAGAAATCAAATCTCTAGGAACCTCGAACCGTGATATGATATTCTTCCTCAAAAATATGCATATAATCCTCGCATTAGTGGCCGGGACGGGGATGGCCTCAACTTAACGATTCACATAATCCACATCCAATAAAATGTACTCAAATCCCTGACTCTTACGGAATGGGCCCATAAACTCAATTCTCCATGCGTCAAAAACCTCACAGAAGTGAATGAATTGCATAGACATCATTTCTCTATGACTGCAACTACCCATCCTCTGACAGTCAGTACATCGCTTCACGAATTCATCTGAATCCTTGAAGAGTGTTGGCCACCAAAAGCCGGATTGGAGAACCTTTTGTGTTATTCATCTCTAAGAGTGATGTCCTTATGCCTCAAGCTTGTGTCAATAGGTGAGGACATTATGGTGCTCCTCCTGAGAAATACACCGACACCAGACATCCCCCCCCCCTTCGTGGTAAAGGGTGGAATCCTCCCAATGGTACGACTTGGACTTCGCTAGGAAACTCTCAAGTCGTTTCCTGGTCCTACCTTGTGGAACTTTCTTAGCAACAAGATATTTCACAATGTAAGCATATCATGGGATAGAGGTGATAGAAAGAATCACCTCATCTGGAAATGTCTCAGTGATAGGTGTGGTAGTCTCAGAATCCTCAAGATTCTCTAATCAGGAAAGGTGACTCGCCACCACATTCTTGACTCCAGGTCTATCCTTAATCTCAATATCAAACTCTTGGAGTAGAAAGATCCATCTAGTCAAGCATGCCTTGGTATCCTTCTTAGCCATTAAGTACCGGATGGCAGTGTCATCAAGTCACTCTATATCCAAGTATATAAGATCGAAACTTAGCCAAAGCAAAGACTACGGTTAGCACCTCCTTCTATGTAGTAATATAATTCCGCTGAGCGGCAACCAAAGTTCTTCTAGCGTAGTGTATGGCAAACGACAATCCATCTCTCCTATGTCCTAGCATAGCCCCTATGGCAAAATCAAAAGCGATGATCTTGAATGGGAGAGACCAACCGGGTAGCTAAAGGACAGGAGCCTGCACAACCAAATCCTTGAGAGTCTCAAATGATGAAAGATATTTATCATCTACAAGGAACTCGGTATCTTTCTTGAGAAGATCAGTAAGCGGTTGGGCAATAGGACTAAAGTCCTGAATTAACGGTCGGTAGAAACCGACAAACCCTAGAAAAGACCACAATTGCCTCAAATTGGACAGTGGAGTGAGCTTCTTGATGATATCCACCTTGGCTGGCTTGACCTCCATTCCCCTGTTGGAGATGATATGACCAAGGATCATCCCTTGAGTAATCATAAAATGACTCTTCTCCAAAGATAAAACAAGGTTGATCCCAGTGCACCACTGAATCACATGGTCTAGGCAAGCAAGACAAGCAACAAACCCATTTCCATAGACCAAAAAAATCATCCATGAAGACTTCTAAACATCCACCCATCATGTCCGAAAACATGGAAAGCATGCACTTTTGGAATTTAGCCAGGGCATTACATAATCCAAAGGACATCCGTCTTAAATCATACGTCCAAAAATGGACAGGTGAATGTCGTCTTGTCCTGTTCTTCGGGCACAATGGCCTCATGATTATACCTCGAGTACTTGTCAAGAAAGCAGTAATGACTCTTTCCAGATAATCTCTCAATAATCTGATCAATGAATTGTAGCAAGAAGTGATCCTTCTTGGTGGCATGATTCAATCGTCTATACTCCACATAGTCCCTCCAAGAAGTTGGTACATATGTAGCAATCTTCTCTCCAGACTCACTCACAATTGTAGTGATACACATCTTCTTCAGTACCACATGTAATGGACGAACCCACTTAGAGTCGGAGATAGGGTAGATAAAATCGACGCTCAACCACTTGGATATTTCTTTCATAAGCACCTCTCGAAGATTCGAGTTCAACCTACAGTGGAACTAACATGAAGGCTTAGTGTCATCCTCGAGGTATATGTGGTGAGAGCATGAAACGCGTCCCACTACCCTTGATAATTCGATCAAATTAATGGTCAAATTAATTGTCGTTCATTGTAGTCGGATAGTAAGAGCAGATCAAAAACATTAAAGCAAGTTAATCTCGAGCGGCAAATTTTTTTTACTTGGGAAAGCCCAATATCGAACTCAGGGAGGCAGCTGTCTCCTTAGGTAGATTTTAAGCAAGTTCTAAGGTTTGATTTTCAGAGGATATTTTTTTATTTTTTTAAATATTTTATGCAAGACACATGCACAATCCAGCCAGTTTATAAGTTAATTCAGATAACTGATCAAATCAAGTCCAAAATTTATGAAACTGGCCAGATGATGAAATGCAATGAAATTAAGGCCCTCTAATTTTTTTAGATTTTTCTGACATTAAATGAATTTACTGTGAATTAAAAATGGATGCAAGGTGATTTTGACTAAATTAATTTTAATAAATATCAAATCACAAAATTTTTAGAAATAAAAAGCATCCAAGATAGATCTGAAGGTGAGGAATCCAAGAAAATTATTAAACCTAAATTTCTATGTGAAATGATCCTATTAAAGATTAATTAAGGAAATCACTAAATGATTTATTTAGGCCTTGGGAAACATGCAATTGACATGAAATTTTTACGCAATGTAAACCTAATTGTATCTTAGATGTAATGTGATTTTTTTGGATATTTTTGGAGTCAAAGAGAAATTACTATCAATTAAGAGGCAAAAATGGGCAAAATATAGCAAAATTCAACCAATTAATTAATGGAAAAATCCGCTGATACTACAAAAATGTGCCAAGTGTCACATATGGAAGAGGAAAATGTAAGCTACACAATGCAATTTTCCAAATTGAGAAATGAATTAAAATGAATGCCTAAATATACGTGCAAAGACAGGGTTATAAATGCAATTACAGGAATTAAAATTGATAAAATAAAACGTGGTGACAGGGACCAATATGCAATTACCTATAATGGAGAGGGGGTAGATGCAATTTTTCCACAGAACGGGTGCTCCTCACGTGGGGTCTCCGGACAGGGACTGAAATGCAAATCTGGAAATCTCCAGGGGCCTCGATGCAAATAACCCAGGACACACGTACAGATCACGTGGGGGTCCTAAGCTCGGTGGTCTTCGGAGGCTCGGAGCGAGGCTCGTAGGCTCTGGAGGTTCGGATCTGGCTCGGAGTAGCTTCCGGTGATCTGAGCCTAGTGGTCGGGGAGGAGGCTCGGATCGAACGACGTGGCTCGACGTGGGCCATGGGATCAAGGAGGATCCAACAGCAGCTAGCTGCGGGGGCGTGGCGTGTATGGATCCGTTGGATCAACATCAATCCAACTGTGATGGGTCGCTCATGAGATGAGGACGTCTGTGATCACTAACCGTTGGATCTAGATTGATCCAACGACACTTAGAGCGCCTAGAGGCGATGACGTGGATGGCTCCTGACTATTCGATCAAGGGGATCGAATGGCTGCTGGCTCTCATCCCGAACGGTCCTCCGCCTCCTGCGGCGGAGAGGACTGGGCTCCGGCGAAGCTGACCTAGCTTCGCCTCGTCCTCCAGTCGTCGGTGAAGGGTGCTGGGGGATCTAGCGTAACTCAGAAGGTTCGTGGAGAGTCAGCGGAACGTTCGGTGGTCTCAGGAGTGGCGGAGAAACTCTAGGGCACGGTGGCGGAGGATCTCAGAAGCAGCTTTGATGAGTCTCTTACCAATCGAATGGGAAGTACCTGCAAGGGGTTAGAAACTAGCCGAAGCGTGCTATGTGTCCATGGAGTGATCTGGGGTGAAGTGTGAGGCCTGTAAAGAAGTAAGGTGGTCCGGTGATCGAGCTCCGCCAAGGTGGTGGAGCTGGCGTTGATGAGAGGTGAAGTACGTCGTCGGAGGGAACGAAGGTAGCGTGAAGATCAGAGCTTCCTTGCAGAGCTCGAAGGATGGTTAGCGGAGCGAGAAGTGATGGAATGAGGGTGAATAAAATCGGAGAAGGAGAAGGAAAAATAATAAGAAGATCGAGGAAGAGATGGAGGTGACTACCTGGGGTCAGAAGCTCGGTGGGAGCTTCCAGGTCCTCGCTCAATGGCTGGTAGATTCCCGAGCTCGTGCAACGCCTTGGAGGAGCTGCGACACGGTGGCGGAGGCCATGGATCTCGCCGGAGGTGGATCTCGGTCTTCGCTCAACCTCAGGTGAAATTGTTGTCACCAATTCGAAGGTGGGAGCTCAGAGGTACACTCCATGGTGGCAGATGGGGGTGAAAGTGGTCGGAGGCGAAGTATTTAAAGGATGTAGGTGACGGCATGGATGGCGAAGAGGTGGAGTTCGTGGGTATCGTGGAGCGAGGTTGAGGGTAGTCATGGAGATCGAGGGGTTGGCGAGGATGAGGGACGTGTAGGCTACGTAGTGGTGGTGTCCGATGGCGGAGAAGGTGACTGTCGTGGTGCCCAAAATAGAAAGGGGGCAGCCCCCTTGCGCATAGTGGAAGACGTGGGCGCGGGGTGTGCGGAGGTAGACGACGATTCCTTGGCCGTTGGATCAAACGATCCAATGGCCCAGATGGATGCGCGGGTTGACGCCTGGGATCAGATCTAGGGCACGAAATCGAAGGGCACAGGATGCGCCACGTGGAGGACGCAGGGCGAGTCACTAACGGATGGTCTTGATGAGGTTTTGGGTTTGATCGGACGACTGGAAATTAATACGGTGATGAACGGTGAAGATCAAGGCGCCCGTAGCGAGATCGGATGGTGCACAAAGTGCCACGTGGTGGATTGTGGGCGAGGCGCTAGCGGACGGTGCGGATGAGAGCTGGGGATGATCAAACGGTGGGAAATCAAGAGCATGTATGGGAGTCATTGGGCCATTGGATCTATATTGAGATCCAATGTTAGGGGTGTTGGCGGACCGGTCAAAGGGTGCAGGCCGCTTGGCTCAATAAGAGGGCACCACGTGACCAACTCTGAGTGGTTGAGAAGAAAAATAAAATTAGAGGGAGAAGCAGGCCGAATTTGGAAAAAACTCAAAACATGACAGTTGTAGATCTCGATGAGATCTACAAGTTTCATGTTGACCAAAAATGAAGATGAGGTGAAATGTAATACAAAATACAAGACTACAAATATACATATGTATAGTATACAAGGCGGCCCAAAAACCCAAGTTTTGCCTACGAGCTCCGAATTGAATGAAGTTAGTCTCATTTTAAAGGTCTCTGAATGTGTATTAATCTGAAGGTGAGTAGACCTAATTCGGAGTTTGTAAGAGAGGGATATTGTCATTCTATGGTCCAGGTGGTTTGGGGCTTTATTAGGTATTTTACAAGATAGGGATTCTGGCCTTCTTCCTTATATTATTAACTAATGATGTACGCATTATAAGGAAGGTGTTATTTCATTTTGGAGGGGATAAAATACAAATAAATAGGTGGATATTTACAAGTGGATTTTACACATGAATTGGATTCTTATTTAAATGCAAATATGAATGCTAAAATGCATATCTTGTGGATTGATGCATAAATGCTATTTATGCAAGATAAAGGGAAATATGAGGCTAAATACCCCAGGACAAAGCTCTATTTTCAACTTTAAGAGTGATGAATCACAGATTCATCAAACCCCTATACTTAAACCTTGCTCATCCCTGAGCAACTAAAATGAAATGCAAAAGTGAAATGATTTTGGGTTCCACACCAAGGTCATGAACAAAAGTTGAAAATGGAGCTTGACTCTTCCTTTGGATTAATTGTGTGGCGGAACCTTATTGGGATCTAAACTTAAGACCTAACAGACTTCAAGTTCCACAAGTCTTCTATTCAAGACTCCTCAATAGTCAAGTCAGAACAAATCCTCAAACGCAAATTTCTGATGACTATGATTCTTACTTGTACTGTGTAAGTGTGAAATAGCTCTCCTCATCAGAAATGGCTCAGAACTAGCCTCCTCTAACAAGGTAACTCAAATAACCCGGTCCAGTAACTCTTTCCTCGAGGAGCGGGGTATTCCCTTCTAAGTTTAAGTGCGACCAACTCAAGAGGAGGGGGTAGAGAAAAGAATGGACGGTAGCCAGTGCAGCTACCTATCCCGGGATGCCTAACCAGTGTAGCCAAGTCATCCAGCTGCATTTCTTTGCTAATATACATACTCCGACAGGTATTTTATTTTCACTTGGACCTGTCTACTTTTTTTTGGAGTTCTTGCATTTTTCTTTTCTTTTCTTTTCTTTTCTTTTGAAGTATATACAAGGTGCAGCATGTACATCATGAGTTTTTCCTCTTAAGCCAATAGACTATCCCTCTTTTGAAGCATTATTGCAACCCCCAGCATCCCGTCCTTAGATGTCAACACCACTAGACTAGGTTGAGATGCACTACCCTCCCTAGAGGAGGACAGATGTTTCCACCTGTGTGCTACTCCAAGCTAAAGGATTCTACCTCCTCACCAACTCATCAATGAAGAGCTACGTGCATTGTGCTTGTCCAAGTTAGGTCATTATCTAAAAGAATCATGCGTGTGCACAAGATATTCTACTTAGACTGATTAAGATGACATGTAAACATAGACTTGCGGACTCAAAGAATTAAGTCATTTGACCTGAGAAATCTTAACTCCAGTTCCTATAAGGTTCCTCTAAAATTAGGTGGATTAAGGTCAAATCAAGTCCTTCCTCAACATCTACTCATAACTTGGTTCAGAACCCACTACGTTTTCACCTTGCATATGCAAGATATGCAGATAAGATGTAGATGACATGCTATGTAGATGAATGAAATGCAAGACTCTTTTTTTTAATGCAAGGAGGATATGCAAGAGTAAATAAGAAGCCTATTTGTTTGTTTTTTTTTGTTTGTTTTTGTTTGTTTTTTTTTAAACTTTGGTATACCTCCTATGTTACAACAATTTACAAGAGTTTTGTAAGTATTATACAAGTTATACAAGTGTTATACAATATACAAGTATATAATTTTTTTTTTCAAATTTTTTTAACAAAAGGTTTACAAGTATTATACAAGTATACAATTTTTTTTCAATTTTTACCCACCCGTAATTATTGCAAAATATATACAAAAATACGTGAAAATACGCAAAAGTACGAGCTATGGGTAAAATATATATGTAATATATACACACCCCCATATACTTAGTGTGTGCTATGTCCTCAGAGCATGAAAAGCGAGGAAAAAGACAGCTCGTGCTAAGCATAAGAGAACCAAAAAGAGCGAAAATGTAAAGAAGTCGTCCTGCCCCCCTATACTTAGGCTCTGGCAGCCTAAGTGTAGAAGAAGGTCAAAAAATGGGGAGGACGAGGTCAAGAAGAGAAGTGGATGAATATATAAAAGGCGGGCATCGACCCTCCCCATACTTAGGCTCAGGTCAGCCTAAGTATAGGACTGGAGTGAGTATGAGGACCAATGTGATCTGGAGGATATACAGATAACAGACTCAGGTGGCTCATCCCCCCTATACTTGGGATCTGGTCATCCTAAGTATAGTCCAAGATAGTGATCAATGAAGCTGGGATGAGTTACTTGAGTCGCGGGGGAGAAAGGATAGAATGTACAGGAATGATGGTATATACAAGTGAGTCGGTCTGAATCTTTCAAGATGTTGCTGATGGCTAGAGCTCACTGCTGCAAGGTCTCATGCGTGGCTCGATGTGTACCTGCTGAATATGTTTCGGCATGAATACAATCTCCTCAACATGGACTAACTGCTCATTGGATTCGACGAAGTGCTTCAACAGTTGTCCATTCACTAAGAATGTCGGTGCGTCATCTACGAGATCTGAGATCTCGACACATCCACTATCGTGCACTGCACGGACGACAAATGGGCCTTTCCACTTGGACTTCAACTTTCCTTGGAAGATCTTCAATCTAGCGTTAAAAAACCATAACTTCTATCCAGGAACAAATGTCTTTCGACTGATATATATATCGCCAATTCTTAACCTTGTCTTGTACACCAAACTGTTATCATATGCAGGGTTTCTGATTTCCACAAGCTCATTCAGATCCATATCTCTCTGTTCTGCCCAAGGTGTGTGTTCCAATTAACCTTCTTGATTGCCCATTCTGATTTATACACTAATTCTGTGGGCAAATGGCACAACTTTCCGAATACCATTAGGAATGGGGAGGTTCCTAACGGTGTCTTATAAGATGTCCTATACGCCCATAGGACTTGATCCAAGATCTGAGACCGGTCCTTCCTATCTTGGCGGACAAGCTTTTGCACCCAGACATCTCAGCCATGGTATGCCAGCATCTCACCTCCCTATTCAACAGCTCAGCCATACCATTAGTATGTGGGTGGTAAGGACTAGCGACACGATGTTCGATGCCGTAGTCATTCAAGAGTTTCTTCACCTCTCGATTTACAAAGTGGCTACCCCCGTCTGACATCATCATTTTGGGGATCCCAAACCTAGAGATGATATGCTCTCTGATGAATTTACAGAAGTCCTGCTGTCTGCGGCTCGGGTCAGGATAGCCTCCACCCACCTGGATAGGTAGTCTACCGCAAGAAGGATGTACTCAAACCCGTGGCTAACATGGAATGGGTCCATGAAATCGATGCCCCAGGCGTCAAAGACATCACAAATGATGACAGGCTGCATAGGCATCTAATCCTTGGAACTAATGGTTCCTCCCATTCTCTGGCATACTGGGCATGACTTCGCAAAGGTGACGGCATCGCGAAACAGAGTCGGCCAGTAAAAGCCAAACAGAAGTACCTTCCATGTGGTCCTCTTCTCGGAGTGGTGTCCTCCTTCCTCCAAGCTGTGGCATAAAGAAAGGACACTTTGGTATTCCTCCTGAGGAATACACCGTCTCCAGACACAATCCGATCCTTCAAAGAAAAGGATCGGATCCTCCCAATGGTAGTGTCTAGCATCCGACTTCAGTCGGTCGATGTGGCTCTTGGACCAACCTTCGGGAACCTTCTTGGAGACAAGATAGTTCACAATGTTGGCATACCATGGGAGTGAGTCGACAACAAAAATCGACTCGTCAGGGAAGGAGTCTCGAATAGGTGAATCCTCGAAAGTATTACGGTCTTCGAGATGAGAGAGATGATCGGCTACTATGTTCTTCTTTCCAAGTTTATCACGAATGTCCAAATCAAACTGCTGGATATATAGAATCCACCTAAGAAGATGTGCCTTCGCGTCCTTCTTCTCCATCAAGTATCGTAGTGCTGTGTGGTCAGTGAACACAATTACCTTGGATCCAATTAAGTGAGATCTGAACTTGTCCAAGGCAAACACTACCGCAAGCATCTCCTTTTTCGTAACTGTATAGTTACACTGAGCGGTATCAGGCACTTTGCTTGAATAGTGGATTGCAAACGGGACGCCATCCCTTCTCTGTCCTAACACAGCCCCAACAGCAAAGTCTGAAGCATCCGTCATGATCTTAAAAGGTAGAGACCAATCTGGGGCTTGTAGGATCGGGGCGTCCATGATCATTCCCTGTAATAGCTTAAAGGCCTCAAGACATTTGTGATCAACAATAAACTCCATGTCTTTGCCTAGAAGCTCAGTTAGCGGTCGGACAATCTTAGAAAAATCCTTGATGAATCTCTGATAGAATCCGACATGCCCGAGGAACGACCGCAACTGCTTGACGTTGGTTGTTGGCTGGAGTCGTCTGATCACATCCACCTTGGTAGGGTCAACCTCCATTCCTCTCTTAGAGATTACGTGAGACAACACAATGCCCTCTGTCACCATGAAGAGACTTTTCTCCCAGGAGAGCACCAGATTAACCTCACAACAACGTTTGAGGACTCGGTCCAGATTCCTAACACGGGAATCGAAGGAATCGTCGTGGACCGAGAAGTCGTCCATGAAGACTTCTAGGAATTCGCTGACCATTTCGACGAATACAGCAATCATGCACCTTTGAAAAGTACCTGGAGCATTGCATAACCCAAAGGGCATGCGCCTGAAAGCATAGGTACCAAAGGGGCATGTGAACGTGGTATTTTCCTGGTCCTCCAGAGCTATGGCTACTTGATTGTAGCCCAAGAACCCATCCAAGAAACAGAAGAACTCTTTCCCCGCTAGTCTCTCTAGGATCTGATCAATGAATGGTAGGGGGAAATGATCCTTCTTCGGTGCAGCATTCAAGCATCTATAATCCACACAGACACGCCACGACGTGGGCACTCGCATCATGATCTCCTTTCCGTCCTCGTTGGTGGTCATCTGAATTCCCGACTTTTTCGGGACCACAAAGATCGGGGCCACCCATTTAGAGTCGGAGATGGGATAAATGAAACCTGCGTTGCACCATTTCTCTATATCCTTCTTCAGTACCTCTCGTAAATTTGGATTCAAATGACGTTTGAATTCACGAGAGGGTTTGGCTTCATTCTCCAAGTAGATATGGAGCGAACACAGAGCGGGATTTATCTTGTGGAGATCGGAAATGCTCCAGCCTATTGTCTTGCGGTTTTTCTCCAGGATCTCTAACAAACGAGATTCTTGCTCCTCGGTCAACTGCGAACGGATGATGACCGGATATTTCTTCTCTTGACCCGCAAGGAAGGCTATTTTAGTGTTGTGGGTAAAGGTTTGAGCTCAGGTATGGTGTGATCGTCTAGGAAATCTGGCTCAATCGAATCTGGTTCAGTGTTGGAAGTGGATGGATCTTTCTCTGTAATTGTTGCCACCAAATTATTCGGCTCTGGAGTCGGATCGTCAAAGGTCTCCATGCAATCGGCAAAAGCCACGTCTGACTCATCATCCTCATCTTTCGATTGTCCTAAAAAGGGAAGGATTGACAGGTCCAGCTGGGCCTCTAAGTCATCGAAGATGTAGGGAGATGCAGGTTCTGAGTTGTACTCGTTTCTGAGGACCTCGCAAACTGATTCATGCACGGGATCATGTTCGGAGGGGAGGGACTCATTGGTGCTGGCTGGGTTCTATCTCCATGGCACAACTGTGTCTACATGGTCGCAGTCTGCTTCGGTTGAAAAGTACTCGGTGCTGGATTCAGAATCCAGTCTCTGCCATCTGGTTTGCTTCATCTCAAGTTCCTCATCTCCGCCTGGAGTTTGGAACTGGATCTTCCCGATCTTGTAATCAAACAAGGCCCCTGCTGTCCTGAGGAAGGGCCTGCCTAGGATGATCTGGGAATCTCTCTAATTACAAGAGGTTTTCATATCTAGGATAGTAAAGTCCACCATGTATTCCTGTCCCTCGACTTTGATGACAACATTCCTCAATTCTCCTTGGGACCTCTTGGTTGATTTATCAGCGAACTGCAGGAGGGCTCTAGATTTCCTAAGAGGTCTGAGATTAAGCCGCTCATAGTGTTGGACATGCGAGCCCACGGTGAGCCATTATGCAATAAATGTTATTGCAAATATCATTCCCTGATCTAAAATGAAGAATAAATAATTTGCATAATAGGTCCCTTAATACAATTAGGGTTATGAACCATGGCCATCTTGATGATCATACAGCTGTTGATTCAAGTATTGAATCATAGAGGCTGGTGCTTGGATGAATATCTAAAGAGTTAGATTGAGGACTCATCACGCACCATCAAATGATTGTTAAGAGATGATCTCCAGCCTAAGTAGGAGATGGCAATCCTTTCTCAGTTAGGCTGATATCTGACCGACCTCTTAATGCAGGTCCTCTGCGTAGGAATAGAGATTTGGAGGCGTCAGATTAGTTAGGTCAGAGAGTTGACTTCACGAGATAGAGATAACCAAAGTCCTATATTGTATGCAGTCATGATATAGGCACATATCCTCTGACCGGAGACCGATGTGTTACTATATGTCTGAGTATGTACATTTAGCAGACCAATAGGTTGATGACCTAATGAAGGTCTATACACCGGCACGCTGGTGTGCATGCAAGGGCATATGAGTAATACGATCTCTCAAAGGGATCATACAGGTTCATTACTGAACCAGAACACATGAGCTCACTCATGAGATATTGGGAAGAATCAAATTCCGTGCACGGTCGTCTCGCTTTGGAAGCTTGACTGAATTTGTCGATTTGATATATACTTTTGGAAAGTATATGATCAAGACCTAGGTATGATATATGCTTTTGGAAAGTATATAAACGATACCGACTCCCAATGATCGAATGAGAAACTTAATGATAAATCCTCGAAGTAGACAGTATAAAATTGATCTTATACTTTGGGATTATTATAGGTCTTACAGTATGCAGGATGTACAGGTATTGGGAATACCTGAGGGTGATGTGATCATAAAGGATTGTGTAACTGTGACGCTTCCATTCCTAGGGAGTGATGAAATGGGTCTGGATTTTAGTGACTCCTCTCAGTAGAGAAGTAATCTGATCTTAGTCTAAATATTGGACATTGATCTGAATGTGATTCAGATTAAATGAGAAGATTAGATTTGCGGTCTTGATTTAATCAAGCATCTATGGGAGGCCTGAGATCTGGATTTGAGATGTGATCTCAATATCCAAGTCACTATACGTGGCACAATACAATTGCCTTGTCCTTATCTCCAAGTATTCACGGAGAAAGCACATTATCCTTGAAAGAGTTCATGGATAATTCTATTGTTGATATATGTATCCGAGCATTGAGAAAATGGATAATTAAATGTGATTTAATTATCATGAATAATATGAATTTGATTCATAGTATAAGGAGAATTATCTTAGATAATTAAATGTGATTTGATTATCAAAGATGTAAATAATGTGAATGTGATTAATATTATTTGGGCACGTGAGAATGGAGATCCAAGATGATTAAATGTGATTTAATTATTATGGATAAGAATAATGTGGATAGTAATATCCAATTATTCATAATATATTATAAATGTGATTTATAATGTATTAGATAAAGCTAATTATAATTTATATTTGTTGATTAATTATTAATGTGTATTGTATACACATTGATTAATTAATTGAAAATGTAAATTATATTTTGTTTTGGGGTGTGAATATGATTCACAATTTTCCAATGTCAAGATTGCAATATTCCCAAAATTAATTGTGAATTATTTTTGGTGAATAAATCCCAACAAAAGTTGTTGGAAAATTATGGGAGAAATTCAAGGAGATATGTAATCTTGTGAGATTACATGGATTTGTCTCCACCATGGAGAGATGGTGGACGGCCACCAATTCCACAAGGAAATTGGTAGCCGTGCCCACCACTCCTAATGTGGAGATCTCCATGCAAATCTCTCCATAATTACTTGATCTAATTTAGGATTGAAATATATTTGAGATGTTAAATATATTTGATTTAAATTAGATTATTATTTGTTGTTTTTTACCAACAACAATCTTGACCATTGGATGGACATAAATCAATCTCATCCATTGATTTTATATGTCCCATGGATTGAGATCCATGGATCCCGAAACCCTATAAAAGGAGAGGCACCCCATTGCTCTTCTTTACAATGCTATTATAGCACATCTCTCTCTCTCTTTCTCTCTACACGCCTACTCTCTCTCCCTCTCATGTGGCGGTCCACCATGGATGCCCTAGAGGGAATCTCCATCGTCGCAGCATCGTGGTTATGCTGCTCGATTATCTACTCGTGGATCTCCATCTCCTTCGGTGCGCCTCGCTCGTGGGGAAGACGTCAGATCTCGTGTGTCGAGATCAGGAGATCCATCGCTTGAGTCATCAACATGGATTGCGAGAAGCACGTGATTCATCCCCGCGCTCGCAAGCGTCTGCTCCGTCGGATCGGACTTGAGACAGGAGGTCTCTTTGTTTAGAGGCTCGATCGAAACCACGCTTCAAGAGGTAATCCTATTACTTGATTGTGGTTTAGACGAAATAATCCGAGAAGTGTTCTTGGATCATGTGGTTTCGTCGCAAGAAAAAATTTTAAATTCCGCTGCATCGAGCAACTAGTGCGACTAGTCGCTCCTCGTCGTATTCGATACGACACTCAAGCTTCCGTGATTCTCTTGAGGATCTAACCATATCCTTCAAGTGGTGTCAGAGCCTTAGGTCGAAGGTTTTGGATATGATCCATAAAACCGAAGGCGACTTGGGTTCGTTAGGGTTGCGAAAGTTTTATTGCATTTCGTTTTCGCATCTCTATTTAGTGTAAATTTTCGGCCCTGTTAAATTGTTTTAACACGAAAATCACACTTGGATTTTGTTCCCCATTAAATAAGGAAACCATAAGATCTGAGTTTACGTAATTTGGATTTCGTTTGCTCGAGATATGGTTGTTTTAATGAACATGTATTCACTGTTACGGGAACTACGAATCTTAACGTAATTAAGGAGTTAATTACTGTTTAGAAACGCCTTGAAATGCATGTAAATCACATAAGTTCTGTTAAAAATCAAATTAGCAAACTTTAAAAATTTACTTTGCTTAATTTGGATTTAAATTGATTGAGATATGTTAATTTTAGTAAGTAAGGGTCACTGCTGAATTTACTTTTCTAATCAAGAACCATGTGATTGCCAATTAGTGAAATTAATTGTTAATTTCATGAAATAATTATGGAAAATATTTGAGAAATATTGGATGATGATTATTTCCTTAATTGACTTGGCCTCAACCAATAAATTGATTAGATTTTATCTAGATCATAATTGGAAACATAATCATCAAACTCCTTGCTTGAATAAGATTGGGAATTTGTCTAGCAAATTTCCTTATAATCAAAAATGTTTTGATTATTACTATATGGTATAATTTCTGTTGAAGAACCGATGATCATCTCAAGTACAAAGTGATTGACTCGGCATTATTTTTTCCCGAGGCGGATATGGTGTCTGGTCGGGGATCGCTGGGGTAGCTGGTTGCAACGTATGCGGTCCGTCCCACTCCCGCCGGTACTGGTCATGACAGCGGGTAGGGAACGAATGATGCCTGAGAGATCATGATGTATTTTTTAATTATTAAAGTTCGAATTAATACATATTTTGAGATAATACCATATATTCAAGTGAAATGAAGTTTGTTGATTGAATTGGATTGAAAATTAATTTAATATGATTAAGTTAATTATATCCAATTAAAAAACACTCTATTATAAATAGAGTTGTTATTTCCCTTGGAAGAATTAATTGTAATGAATATGATTCATAATAATTAATTAGAATTTGAATATGATATGGAGGATCACATAAGTGACATACATGGTCTCCCATCAAGGCGAAGGTGTCCGTCGCCAAATATTGTATGTAGGAGACGACTGTCCGAAGTGACAGCTCCTGCATATGATCCATTTGGATCGGGCTCGTCGCTTCTCGAAAGAGTAAGGATGTATGCGTAGTGACCCCAATATCGGGTCCTCATATTATTGGGGCGATATTGGATTGCGCATAGCGACTTGTATTCCTGTTGACGGTTGGTTCAATTAATGACGGGTCAACATCACCTTAGGGGTGGTGGGCCTCGGTGTTAAAGACTGAATTGGGAGATGCAAGTTGGACTTGCAAGGTGGAATGTGTTCCCACTTCTTTTTATCCGAGTTACAGGTTCTCATATTATTGGGATGTAACAATGATAAGGAAGGAGATCCCAGATCTTGCTTGAGATATAATGGTAAGTATATCTCTTACATTAAAAGTGATTAAGGGAATGAACTTTCATTGTTGACACAGCAAGACAACTTTGATATAAAATTCCTAAATCAAAGTAAATTATATATTTATATATGTTTATGCAAATTTCTTATTTCAGATAATCCTTCATTAAACCCACTCAATATTATACTCAATAATAACCAGTAAAATATCATGGATTGGACCTACGATCCAGATATTGTACTTGCAATTGGACACATAATGTATGTGGTTGCAATGTGCAAGTTTCCTCATAATAATGAGGAATGATAATTAAATAGATAATATAACTAAAACCCCAGGGTTTGGATGTCTCTATAAGTCTTGATCTCATCGAATGTACTTTTGAAGTGACATGTCGATAATGATCGTAATTATCAAATAATCCTTATAAAATCTAAGAAGGTGTTCTGGCATACATATGTGCTCTCGACATATAATTATGAATGACATGATTCTCTGCATTATGCAGAATGGTGGCTCTATAGGAGATAATGTATTCAAAATTGTTTGAGTACCTATCTGAACCTAAGTTTTAAGAGTTTAAATGGATGTAGATACGATGAGTTTCATCATTCTACTATATATACTCTAGTCATTCATGAAGCTTCATGATATTCATATTGTATGAATTGAATGAAGCATGTATAAATGTTGAAATACTCTTATATTGAAATTTTTGATTTTAACATAAGAGATCCTTGGTCTTGAGTAATGGTTGCTTATAGATAAAGGGAGCGCAGTGGAAGCATGGGTTGGATCCAAGTAAGAAGCATAGTCAAAGAGTTGATTGTACTTCTGTGACTTCCATATGGCATCCACAGAGTTGGATGAATGCCAATAATGCAATAAGTTGATGTGTTGATAGTATGACTATCAAATCTATCTAGATTCCTTAGAGAAGGAATCAGATAGTACACCAGAATAATCTACATATAATCATTGAAATTGACTTACTTATTTGATACAATAAAGTATAATAATGGTATCTTGATTTTCTAATGACACTTGCAATTGGTTGCATCTGTATTAGAATATTAGAAAATTGATCTTAAAGTTTAATGGTCATCTATGTTGGAAGTGATGCAATTGTTGCAACAATTTCCACCGGATAAATATACTTCATATTTTCAGTGGGAGAGCCCTTAGTCTTAGATAATGTCTCTATGACCTAGATATTAGAATACACTTATAGTTTATTTCTAAATGTTTGGAATAAATATGAATTCTGGAATAAACCTATCATAGAGAGTTATGATGGATATATTTCAGATAGTAATCTAACATCTAGTGGACTCCGCTAAATTAGAAAATTAATGAATGGTTCATTAAGATTTCTAATACAGAAAATTAAACCTTAAAAGATCAATAGGAGGATAAAGATCATTTGACAATGATCTGGCATAATGTTTTGAACATATGTCTGTTGATGAGATCAATGGACAAGTAAGAGATGAAACTTTAGATTGTCTAAAGGTTCAAATCTTACATACTTGTGAATACTATATTCAGAAGTAGAAATGTCCAATACCCCCTTCCTTAGGAATGGTGTAAGGTGTCAAGGTATTCAAAATCTCATACATATTGATGTATGTGAATGATCTATATCAGAATAATCATTGTGGATATGTGATATCTATTAATGATTATTTGTGATATGAGTTTTCTTCTCTCCACTTAGAAAACTATGAAATGTTCAAAGTTTTCACAATTTTGGTTTAGAACAAAAGTTTGAAGGAAGATGAAATTAATTTGATCTAACCAAGGTAGCTTGTACCTATTAAATGAATTCAAGAGATACCTTATGGAGATGTGAATATCATTCCTATCTCAATCCTCCTAATGAACCTTAACTTAATAGAGTGTAGGGAGATACAATTGATCATGTGTGACATGTTTTGATCAATGAACCATCTTAGCATAATTATCTCTTTGTTTCCAGGTATATATATGTGGTAGAGACTACATTATCTATCCTTAATAAGATTCCATGTGATTAAGCTGGAATCTGGCACTAGAGAGTGATGCTTCATTAGGAAAATAAAGTATGGTATTCAATACCTACTTTAAGACCTTGAGATTCTTAAAGGATCTCATCTCTGAGAATGTGATTCTTGGAGGATGACTCTCTTGAGAATCAAGATGAAAATGATGTAAAGGAACTCATTTAATCTTGAGAAGATAATGAGGCTCCTGAAATCGGAAACTAAATAGACAATTAAAGATGAAACACTGATACCTCTTCAAATAAGTTTGAGGATGGATTTCATGTGTCAGTTGAATCTGACAATGATCTGACTTCATGTAATGATGCTTCTGAAGATCATATCATGGAAAGATTGATGTTAACAATAAAAGTCTAATGTAGACTCATATACAAGTGTTGTATATGGACCCTCGAGGATCCACCTATATGGGTAAGACCCATTAAGGTGTAAATGGATCTTCAAGAGAAAGAGAGAACCTGATGAGAATGTAGAGACCTTCAAAGCACGGTTCATAGCCATGAGCTACACACCGAAGAGAAGACATCGCTTGTGATGAGACTTGCTCTCCAGTGACCTTGCTTTAACACATCAGAATATTGCTAACTATAGCTACACAACTGGACTATGACATCTTCATGATGTGAGTCAAGATTGCATTTCTCTATGAATACCTCTCTGAGGATATTCATATGAAGTAGCCCCAGGGCTTCATGGTTGAGGAAAGCAAGGTGTGCAAGCTGAAGAATTCCATATTTGGTCTCAAATAAGCTTCTTGTAGTTGGAACATAAGATTTGATGAAATTATAAATGTTATGATTTCAGATAAAATCTTGATGAACCATGTGAAGCTTAGTGGGAGTGCCATTGTGTTCACCGTGCTAAATGTAGATATTATCCTAATCATTTGAAATGATCTAAGGATGATAATAATAATTGTTTTATAATCTGGTTGTCCCATACCTCGAGATATGATCGCAAGGATACCACTTAGATCTTAGTTCTGAAGTTGTTCAGAAACAAAGAGAAGAGGATATTAGGACTGTCACATTAGTAGTACACCGTGGACTTATTCCATTTTCTGGAAAATTCCAAGAAAGGCTTCCTTCCCTTATGATATGGTAGTGACCTATCTAAAGGGATAGCACCTCAGATAGTTGATGAAGTGAATGCTAGAACTGCTTGCACTTGTGCATCAGTTACGAGAAGCTGAGTGTATGCTAGATGTGCAAAAAGAGCCAGATGTCTGCCATGCAGTGGGAGTAGTAAGCTGTTACTTATTCTACAATGGAACAAAACACTTGATTGCAATAATAACAATATCTTCATAAATGATGAAACTTAGAGATAGTGATCTCAAAGTCTTATCTTCAAACGTTTATGACCTTGTAGATGGTGATCTATAAGGGTCTGAACTATGGATACCTTAGGGGATAGAGATCTCTAGGAATAAAGATATTCTGATAAGGATTATGGGCATACTGGTTATAATAATTATCGAGCTATAGTGTCAAGGACACTATAAAAAAAATGAGTATTGGTTGCATAAGATGCAACATTCGCATTGGATGTGAGCATTATTACGGGGGGATATGCAAGTACCGTAAAAGGACTTGGCGTAGTCTCTTGGGAACAGAGTGACTGATCAGCTTACCTAGCTATTTTCTAAATAGCCTATGATTGTCACATGAGTGTGGATTTAAATTATTAGTCTGTTAATGGCTCTTTGGGCTAGTGGGAGATTGTTGGACATGCGAGCCCACGGCGAGCCATTATGCAATAAATGTTATTGCAAATATCATTCCTTGATCTGAAATGAAGAATAAATAATTTGCATAATAGGTCCCTTAATACAATTAGGGTTATGTACCATGGCCATCTTGATGATCATACAGCTGTTGATTCAAGTATTGAATCATAGAGGTTAGTGCTTGGATGAATATCTAAAGAGTTAGATTGAGGACTCATCACGTACCATCAAATGATTGTTAAGAGATGATCTCCAGCCTAAGTAGGAGATGGCAATCCTTTCTCAGTTAGGCTGATATCTGACCGACCTCTTGATGCAGGTCCTCTGCATAGGAATAGAGATTCGGAGGTGTCAGATTAGTTAGGTCAGAGAGTTGGCTTAACGAGATCGAGATAACCAAAGTCCTATATTGTATGATGTCATGACATAGGCACGCATCCTCTGACCGGAGACGGATGTGTTACTATATGTCTGAGTATGTACATTTAGCAGACCAATAGGTTGATGACCTAATCAAGGTCTATACACCGGCACGCTGGTGTGCATGCAAGGGCATATGAGTAATACTATCTCTCAAAGGGATCATACAGGTTCAGTTACTGAACCGGAAGACATGAGCTCACTCATGAGATATTGGAGAGAACCAAATTCCGTGCACGGTCGTCTCGCTTTGGAAGCTTGACTGAATTTGTAGGTTTCATATATACTTTTGGAAAGTATATGATCAAGACCTAGGTGTGATATATGCTTTTGGAAAGTATGTGATCGATACCGACTCCCAATGATCGAATGAGAAACTTAATGATTAATCCCTGAAGTAGACAGTGTAAAATTGATCTTATACTTCGGGATTATTCTAGGTCGTCCTGTATGCAGGATGTACAGGTATTGGGAATACCTGAGGGTGATGTGATCATAAACGATTGTGTAACCGTGACGCTTCCATTCCCAGGGAGTGATGAAACGGGTCTGGATTTTAGTGACTCCTCTCAGTAGAGAAATAATCTGATCTTAGTCCAAATATTGGACATTGATCTGAATGTGATTCAGATTCAATGAGAAGATTAGATTTGCGGTCTTGATTTAATCAAGTATCTATGGGAGGCCCGAGATCTGGATTTGAGATGTTATCTCAATATCCAAGTCACTATACGTGGAACAATACAATCGCCCTATCCTTATCTCCAAGTATTCGCGGAGAAAGTGCATTATCCTTGAAAGAGTTCATGGATAATTCTATTGTTGATATATGTATCCGAGCATTGAGAAAATAGTTAATTAAATGTGATTTAGTTATCATGAATAATATGAATTTGATTCATATTATAAGGAGAATTCTCTTAGATAATTAAATGTGATTTGATTATCAAAGATGTGAATAATGTGAATGTGATTCATATTATTTGGGCACGTGAGAATGGAGATCCAAGCTGATTAAATGTGATTTAATTATTATGTATAAGAATAGTGTGGATAGTAATATCCAATTATTCATAATATATTGTAAATGTGATTTATAATGTATTAGAGAGAGCTAATTATAATTTATATTTGTTGATTAATTATTAATGTGTATTGCATACACATTGATTAATTAATTGAAAATGTAAATTATATTTTGTTTTGGGTTGTGAATATGATTCACAATTTCCAATGTCAAGATTGCAATATTCCCAAAATTAATTGTGAATTATTTTTTGTGAATAAATCCCAACAAAAGTTGTTGGAAAATTATGGGAGAAATTCATAAAGATATGTAATCTTGTGAGATTACAAGGATTTGTCTCCACCATGGAGAGATGGTGGACGGCCACCAATTCCACAAGGGAATTGGTAGCCGTCCCCACCACTCCTAATGTGGAGATCTCCATGCAAATCTCTCCATAATTACTTGATCTAATTTAGGATTGAAATATATTTGAGATGTCAAATATATTTGATTTAAATTAGATTATTATTTGTTGTTTTTTTACAAACAACAATCTTGACCATTGGATGGACATAAATCAATCTCATCCATTGATTTTATATGTCCCATGGATTGAGATCCATGGATCCCAAAACCATATAAAAGGAGAGGCACCCCATTGCTCTTCTTTACACATGCTATTGTAGCACCTCTCTCTCTCTCTCTCTCTTTCTCTATACACGCCTACTCTCTCTCCCTCTCATGTGGCCGTCCACCATGGATGCCCTAGAGGGAATCTCCATCGACGAAGCGTCGTCATTATGCTGCCTGATTATCTGCTCGTGGATATCCGTCTCCTTCGGTGCACCTCGCTCGTGAAGAAAACGTCGGATCTCTTGTGTCGAGATCAGGAGATCCATCACTTGGATCATCAACATGGATTGCGAGAAGCACGCGATTCATCCCCACGCTCGCAAGCGTCTCCTCGTCGGATCGGACTTGAGATAGGAGGTCTCTTTGTTTAGAGACTCGATCGCAACCACGCTTCAAGAGGTAATCCTATTACTTGGTTATGGTTTAGACGAAACGATCCGAGAAGTGTTCTTGGATCATGTGGTTTCGTCGCAAGAAAAAATTTTTAAATTCCGTTGCATCGAGCAACTAGTGCGACTAGTCGCACCTCGTCGTATTCGATACAACACTCACGCTTCCGTGATGCGCTTGAGGATCTAACCATATCCTTCACATAGAGGGTTGTAGGCATTAAGTTAATTGAGGAGTCGTTGTCTAGGAGAGTGTGTGCAAACGCAATGTCATTGACATGAATCACCACTTAATGTGCACCCATGTCTCTTCGTTTCCTTAGAAATGAGTTCTTTATTGCACAAATCGTGGCTAGTGACAGAACGTGTTTCTCAACACGGCTTTTGGTCTTCCTGCTAACACTAGTAGGTGTGCATCTCACCTTAAGGTATTTCTGGAATGCAGGTGTCATTTCCATGTACTTGTCAAAGGGGATTGTGACCTTGATATATTTGTTGCAGAACTCTGCCATCTCAGGGTCATCATTTTGGATTTTTTTAATTTTCTTCTTTCTACCCTTAAGAGCTCGGGGGAAATGGATTATTGACTCTAACTCAGCTTCTAAAACTGAAATGTTTTCATTCAAAGTGGGAACTGAGTTCTGTACAAGACTTGGACTCTGAAACAGACTCAGACTCTGACTCTGATAAAAGGAAAATGCTGGTGCGAAAATGGTTATGCGTCTTCCGCGACTTCTGGACGGTCCTCCTCAGATGGAGGTGCAGGTTCTTCATCGGTTTCGTCGGACTCTCTGCTGGTGCAGGTTCGTTGCTGCTTCGAGGACCCAGAAGTCATCTTCTTCTGTCGGTGGTGGTGATGGTGGTACTGCTCCTCTTCTGCCTCCATGTTCTCCTCATGTAGAGACTTGGTGGCTCCTTCCTCTGGTGTCGGTGCCCAATCAGGTATGATCATGGTCCTTCCACTCCTGAGGGACATATGGTTCACATTATCATACAAAAGGATCTTATGTTCAGATAAATAATTATCTGAATAGTATACCTGATCACGAGATCGGTTCTGGCCTTGGGTTAAGCTATTCGGGTTGTCCTGAACCTGGGCGGGAATTGGGGTCTTTGGCGACATTTGTTGATCCTGTGTACGAGAAACACGATTCAGATCGGTTCTCATATCCAGATAGTCATTCTGGATCTGTTGGACCCTATCAGATAGGGTCTGGATCGCCAAGGTGAGGGACTCCAATTCGATGGGCTGGGCTGGCTGATGCTGACTTGCGGATGAGGTTCTGTACTGGCCCTGCTGGCCATGCCAATACTGTTGCTGCTGATGGGACGGTGGCGGGCCATGCTGGCCCGAGTGGAATGTGCACTGCTACTGGTGCTGCTGAGGCTGGTACCCTCGTTCGGGCGTGGACTGAACAAAGCACGGTGCTGGGACACAGCTGATTTCCTGGTAAGCTGGAGAAGGTCGGTGAGGCTGACCGTTCCCCATCCCCGACTATCTGTCGATATGGTCACGGTTGTACCACAGCCCGTTGATCTCGAACACCTGCGGAGGCTCCTCGTATCTGATTTCCACTTGTGGGGGCGCATGCTGGTCCTGTT
Organism: Ottelia alismoides; assembly: GCA_037367405.1. Classification (NCBI taxonomy): domain Eukaryota; kingdom Viridiplantae; phylum Streptophyta; class Magnoliopsida; order Alismatales; family Hydrocharitaceae; genus Ottelia; species Ottelia alismoides. The sequence goes on from JAZKJV010000402.1 coordinate 113,924, forward strand.
GGGTGTAAGTCTGCTCCTCTACCCAGCCACTCTGAGGCCCCGATGCATGTTCCTGTACAAGATGGACTCGGTGTACAGGCACAGGTGGTGCAGAAGGGGCATGTAGCTTTATCTTAGCTATCTTCTCAGTAAGTTCCTCCACTTGCTTTGGCAAACGCGAGAGAGACTCAAGGTCAGTAACCCTCTTGTGGATCTGCTCGACCATGGTTAACTTATCAGCTATCATCTCCATGCTGGAAATGAGGTACTCTGTCAGATCCGCCACAGTCCTCCTAGTTGTCTCGTTGGATAGGAATAAGGGAGACAACTGATAAGCCCTGGTGGCCTGCGACCTGCCTGTTTCCATCATCTTCTCTAGTATCTTCCATACAACATTCTCATTCTTGTTCAGATAGCTTCCTCCATAGGCGGCACTGACTAACCCTTGCATCTCCGGGGTCATGCCACAGAACAAGGTATGTACTAAGATCGCCTTAGAAATGCCATGGCAGGGACATTTCTGAATTAGGTCATTGAACCTATCCCAGGCTTCATGGAATGGTTCACTAGGTCCCTGGGAGAAACTAGCGATCTTTGTTCTCATTTGATTAGTCCTACTAAGGGGGTAGAACTTCTTCAGAATAGGTCCTTGAAATGCATCCAGGTTGTAAATATCACCCCTAGGTTCTTTAGCCAATGTGCTTCCTTATCTCCTAAGGCAAATGGGGTGGCCTTCAGTCGAATGTAATCCTGTCCAACCTAGGATGACTAAGGTTGTTGCAAACCAGCTCGAAGTCTCTGAGGAAGGCATATGGTTCTTCATTGGCATTTCCATTGAACTTCGGTAGCAGGCTAAGGAAGTGGGGCTTGAGCTCGAATGCTTCGGGGGGAACTGCTGGTGCCAACCAACTGTGCATCTTGTTCTCGGCTGGGTTGTATGCATCAACCATTGGTCGGTCGATTCCTCCTGCCGTGATGATCTGTCTGATTCTAGCTGTAAGATCCGCATTCTGTTGTTCAGTTGTGGCAAGGTGATTAAGATTTTTTCGTAATGGGTCCTCATCCGGTGGCTGCTTAGGTGGCATCTTGTCCTCTAGTCCTGGGTATGAAACATGGTTTGTGTTAGAGGACAAATCAAGGAAGGGATTCTTGTCGAGGTGATGATCTTCCTCGATAAGCTCAAAGGGGAGGAAAGGGTTGGTTTGAGAGTAACCACCCTGGGTGTGAGGGAACCAGAACTCAAGAGGGTCATGACTCCTGGGTGGTCAAAGTTGCGCTTAGGCCAGTGAAGGTGAGTTTTGTGGGGGACTCAGAGAGAGATTGGTGAATAAGGAGTCCATATCCCCCCAGTCACTCATCTTGGTTTGGCGAGAAGAATCGGGAGTTCTAAGTGAAGATAGGATTTGACTCCTACCTGAAGCAAACAAGTCAATCCAAGACCCTGGGTTCACACTCAACACAGTGAAGGACCCAAAATCGAGTCCAATTAATCTTGTTAATTTTAAGTGTGATTTTTCAAACAAGATAGCAAGGATTTACGTGGCCTATAGGGAAGTCGGCTCAGAGTCGGATGCGTCTTCCGTGTTTAACCTGTCACCTAAGATACCACCGGTCCTTCCTTTCTTCGCTCCTATCCCAAGTTGATGGATTCAAAGACATGCCCCTATCTACCTGCAAGCAAGCGGAGGCTGACAAGGCCGGAACTTCACCTTGGGGGGTTACTGGCAACTTATCGTGAAGTACTGCAATTTCGCCCTTATCTACCTGAGATAGGCGGAGGCTACTTGGTACTAGTCAGTGAACCTTAATAAATTCAACTTGTGATATTTGGTAGGATTAGTCGGAACATGATATGAAAGATGGGGATTTGGGCTCTGCCTTAAGGTGTTCACACACTCAAGTACCCTCACTTAGCCTGAAAACAAGGTCGGGGATTAATCTCCCGCAAGCAAAATTTCTGATTTTATTTATTATTTTTTTGGTCAATAATGTTAGTAGTCCCGGGTTTAAGTTCAGTTATCACTTGTTAGTCCAACCACACAGCATGCCTATCGTCCAGTCCCAATTTCTGTTTAACTTAAGTTTGAAAAACCAAGAGAGAGAAATCGAGAAAAGCCGATGCATGAAAATCAATGATGCGTATGCTGAGTGAAGAATACTTATAGTGATCCCTTCTCTTTTATGCAGGATGCAAAACAGAATTGAAATCTTTTTTTACACTACATGCAAATACAGATGACAAAATCCGCTCCTAGACAAGCAGTTCTATTAGCGAGTGAAGCACAGGTTGATTTGACTAGATCTGCGGTCTAGGTGCTTCTTTTAAGTGTATTGTGTGGTCCTAAAAATTTACGAGCACAAGCAAATCCTAGAGTGGCTCGAGGAGCCGCTAGTGCAAGCCTAATCTACAATTCAATCCACACAGCTCACGGGGGACACGGTTCCACTATCTTTACGCATGCGAGAACCCAAACGAGAACCGCTGGAAATAATGCAAAAATAAAGAAAAAAATAAATAAGGTACAAGTCCTCTCAAATCACTCAAAGAATTAAAATGCAGATTCCTCGAAGCGTCTTCGATTCCTCGCGTTCCTCGCACAGAAATAATTTGAGGTCAGATAGAGAACGACTCTAAAATACAGAAATTAAAAGATAGAAAATTATTTACAAGAAAACCGGGGGTCAGACTACCCGGGGATAGAAAGTCAAACACTCAGAAATTACTGCAAATAAACCTAAGCCGTGCCTCCCCGGCAACGGCGCCATTTTGAAACGCTTCCCATTACCCTTGATAATTCTATCAAATTAATGGTCAAATTAATTTTCGTTCGTTGCAGTCGGATAGTAAGAGCAGATCAAAAACCACTTTTAATTAAAGCAAGTTAATCTTGAGCGGCAAAATTTTTTTTACTTGGGCAAGCCCAAGGACGAACTCAGGGAGGCAGTTGTCTCCTTAGGTAGATTTTAAGCAAGTTCCAAGGTTTGATTTTCAGAGGATATTTTTTATTTCTTTTAATATTTTATGCAAGACACATGCACAATCCAGCTAGTTTACAAGTTAATTCAGATAAGTGATCAAATCAAATCCAAAAATTATGAAACTTGTCCATATGATGAAATGCAATGAAATTAAGGTGCTTTAATTTTTTTAGATTTTTCTGACACTAAATGAATTTACTATGAATTGAAAATGGATGCAAGGTGATTTTGACTAAATTAATTTTAATAAATATGAAATCACAAAATTTTTAGAAATAAAAATCATCCTAGATAGATCTGAAGGTGAGGAATCCAAGAAAATTATTAAACCTAAATTTCTATGTGAAATGATACTATTAAAGATTAATTAAGGAAATCACTAAATGATTTATTTAGGCCTCGGGATGCATGCAATTGAGATGAAATTTTTACGCAATGTAAACCTAAATATCCTAGATCTAATGTGATTTTTTTGGGTATTTTTGGAGTCGCCAAGAAATTACTATCAATTAAGAGGCATAAATGGGTAAAATATAGCAAAATTCAACAATTAATTAAAAGAAAAATCCACTGATATTACAAAAATGTGCCAAGTGTGACATATGGAAGAGGACAATGTAAGTTACACAAGCAATTTTCCAAATTGAGAAATGAATTAAAATAAGTGCCTAAATATGCGTACAAAGACAGGGGAATAAATGAAATTAAATGAAATAAGTGCCTAAATCCACGTGAGGGATCTAATGTGATTTTTCCAAATTGATAAAATAAAACGTGCTGATAGGGACCAATATTCAATTACCTATAATGCTGAGGGGGTGGATGCAATTTTTCCACAGAACACGTGCTCCTCACGTGGGGTCTCCTGGCAGGGACTGAAATGCAAATCTAGAAACCTTCGGGGGCCTCGATGCAAATAACCCAGGATGCACGTGCGGATCACGTGGGGGTCCCAGGCTCGGTGGTCTTTGGAGGCTCGAAGCGAGGCTCGGTAGGCTTTGGAGGTTCGGATCTGGCTCGGAGTAGCTTCCGGTGATCCGAGCCTAGTGGTCGGAGAGAAGGCTCGGATCGGGCGACGTGGCTCGACGTGGGCCGTGGGATCAAGGAGGATCCAACGGCAGCTCGCTGTAGGCGTGTGGCGTGTCTGGATCTGTTGGATCAAGATCGATCCAACGGTGATGGGTCGCTCTTGAGACGAGGACGTGGGTGATCACTGACCGTTGGATCTATAATGATCCAACGGCACCTGGAGCGCGGAGAGGCGATGACGTGGATGGCTCTTGACCGTTCGATCAAGGGGATCGAATGGCTGCTGGCTCTTGTCCCCAACAGTCCTCTGCCTCCTGCAGCGGAGAGGACTAGGCTCCGGCGAAGCTGACCTAGCTCCGCCTCGTCCTTCCGGCATCGGTGAAGGGTGTTGGGGGATCTGGCGTAGCTCAAAAGGTTCGTGTAGAGGCGGCGGAACATCTGGTGGTCTCAGGAGTGGCGGAGAAGCTCTGGGGTGCGGTGGTGGAGGAGCTCGGAAGCAGCTCCAATGAGTCTCTGACCAATCGAAATGGAAGTACCTGCAAGGGGTTAGAAACTAGCCGAAGCGTGCTATGTGTCCGTGGAGTGATCTGGGGTGAAGTGCGAGGCCTGTGAAGAAGCAAGGTGGTCTGGCGATCGAGCTCCGCCAAGGTGGCGGAGCTGGTGTCGGTGAGAGGTGAAGTACGTCATCGAAGGGAATGAAGGGTAGCGCGAAGATCAGATCTCCCTTGCGGAGCTCGGAGGGTGGTTGGCAGAGCGAGAAGTGATGGAATGACGACGAATAAAATCGGAGAAGGAGAAGGAAAATAAGAAGAAGATCGGGGAAGAGATGGAGGTGACTACCTGGGGTCAGAAGCTCGGCGAGAGCTTCCAGGCCCTCGCTCAAGGGTCGGTAGAGTCCCCAGCTCGTGCAGCGCCTTGGAGGAGCTGCGACACGGCGATGGAGGTCATGGATCTCGTCGGAGGTGGATCTCGGTCTTCACTCAACCTCAGGTCAAATTGCTTTCACCAATTCGAAGGTGGGAGGTCAGAGGTACACTCTGTGGTGGCAGATGGGGGTGAAAGTGGCCGGAGGCGAAGTATTTAAAGGATGGAGGTGACGGCATGGATGGCGAAGAGGTGGAGTTCGTGGGTATCGTGGACCGAGGTTGAGGGTAGTCATGGAGATCGAGAGGTTGGTGAGGATGAGGGACGTGTAGGCTACGTAGTGGTGGTGTTCGGTGGCGGAGAAGGTGATCGTCGTGGTGCCCAAAATAGAAAGGGGACGGCCCCCTTGCGCACGGTGGAAGAAGTGGGCGCGGGGTGTGCGGAAGTAGATGATGATTCCTTGGCTGTTGGATCAGGCGATCCAACGGCCCAGATGGAGGCACGGGTTGACGCCTGGGATCAAATCTAGGGCACGAAATCGAAGGGCACAGGACGCGCCACATGGCAGACGCAGGGCGAGGCGCTAGTGATGAGGTCTGGGGTTTGATCAGGCTGCTGGAAATTATTGCGGTGATGAATGGTGAAGATCAAGGCACGCGTAGCGAGATCGGATGGCGCTCAAAGTGCCACGTGGTGGATTGTGGGCAAGGCGCTAGCGGACGGTGCGGATGAGAGCTGGGGATGATCAAATGGTGGGAAATCAAGGGCGTGCGTGGGAGTCATTGGGTCGTTGGATCTAGATTGAGATCCAACGGTTAGGGGTGCTGGCAGACCGGTCAAAGGGTGCAGACCACGTGGCACAATCAAAGGGCGCCATGTGGCCAGCTCTGAGTGGCTGAGAAGAAAAATTGAATTAGAGGGAGAAGAAGGCCGAATTTTGGAAAAACTCAAGATCTACAAGTTTCTTGTTGATCAAAAACGGAGATGAGGTCAAATGTGATACAAAAATACAAGAATACAAATATACATATGTATAGTATACAAGGAGGCCCAAAACCCCAAGTTTTGCCTACTAGCTCCGAATTGAATGAAGTTAGTCTCATTTTAAAGGTCTCTGAATGTGTATTAATCTGAAGGTGAGTAGACCTAATTTGGAATTTGTAAGAGAGGGATATTGGCATTCTAAGGTACAGGGGGTTTGGGGCTTAATGGGTATTTTACAAGATAGGGATTCTGGCCTTCTTCCTTATATTATTAACTAATGGTGTACGCATTATAAGGAAGGTGTTATTTCATTTTGGAGGGGATAAAATACAAATAAATAGGTGGATATTTTACAAGTGGATTTTACACATGAATTGGCTTCTTGTTTAAATGCAAATATGAATGCTAAAATGCATATCTTGTGGATTGATGCATGAATGCTATTTATGCAAGATAAAGGAAAATATGATGCTAAATACCCAGGGACAAAGCTCTATTTTCAACTTTAAGAGTGATGAATCACATATTCATCAGAGCAAAGGGCTAGACTTATCCCCTGGAGATCTGCTACAGACCAACTGATTGCCTTACGGTTCCTCTCAAGAAACTCCATCAAATGAGATTCTTGGTCATCAGTCAAATCCTCTAAGACAATGACTAGAAACATCTTTGTCTCGCTCGCAAGGAATCTATACTTCATGCTCTGCGGTAAGGTCTTCAACTCTAGGCATGCGGGAGCTGGCAAATCTGGCCTCTGAAAAGTCTGAGTGAAGGCTAATAAATCTGAATGTGAGAACTCTCTATGCTCATATGAATTCGATGAAGATGGCTTACCGGTGTCTCTATCAATTGCACTAGCTCTATCTCCGTCCTAGCTGGAGGCTCTGTAGACATCAAATACGACAAATATTCATCAAAATACTGCCAATCAAAATCTGAGTCTGAGGGATCTGAATCTGAATGGCATGAAATGAAATCAATCTCGCTACTAGAATCTGCATCGTCAGCCTCTAAAGTATTCTGCACCACAAGTGTGCTCTCCGAACTCTCGTCAGCTGGCATCTATGAATCTGTGGAATCTAAAGGTGTGACAAGAGCTCGTGAAATCGGGTCTGCCCAAATTGCCTCATCATTTGTAATCACAAAATCACACTCGTGTGGATGTCTGGCTCTAAATCTGTCATATGCTCTAATCCTTTTCTGAGCTAGTTGAATCTCTGGCTCTCATCTCCTCAATCATCTCTATTTGTATACTCTCGCCCTCGACATGAAAGTATACCTTCCTACTATCATGATTGGACACAACTTTTGTTGTTTCCAGGAAAGGTCAGCCCAATATGATTGGGATATCGGTCTCATACTCAGGGATCTCCATGTCCAACACAACGAAGTCCATGAGGAATTTCAGGACTTGAATGGTGACCACCATGTCCTTCAGCAACCCCTTCGGCCTCTTGACAGATCTATCTACAAATTAGAGTATTGTCATGCTTTGTCGAAGAGAGCCAAACACGAAGCGGTCAAGTAAGGCTGCTAGAAGAATATTAATCGAAGACCCATTGTCTAATAGAGTATAATCGAACCGCTGCTCATGAATGTGGCATCTAACATATGGATCCCCTACATTTGGTCTCATGGTTGGCAATCGATTCTGAATAGCGAAGCACGTAGCGTGGATGAGCACATGAATCTATGTACTGTGGTTGCACCTCTTCTTCTTGCAGACTGTGGACTTCTCTCTAAGGTTCTTCTGGAAGAGAATGATGTGCTCTAATGCCTCCTGTCGAGTCGGTTGGATATGAAATATGTCTATCATCTGCTCGTTGAACTCGAATTGTTGTCTCGTTTAGGGATTTTTTATTTTTTGGCCCTTCCCTAAGCGGAGTGCTTGAGGGAAGAGGATGGATGCACCCTCCTCAACAACTAGAGGGGTTGGAGTAGGAATAGGTCTCTGAACATGCAAATGTCTAGAATCCATATAAGCTTCATCAATCACATCATATGGATCAGGAGAAGATACAGAAACCTTTCATTTATTCATATTTTTATTTTTCAAAATTTTTCCATGTTTTTGTATTTGTCTAAGAAAGTCATCCTCGGGTACAGGAATATAAGTCAAAACAACTGGAGAATCTATACATAGAATCATGGTGGCACCAGTACCACCGACAACATCTGAAGTGGCGACATCAGTACTTTGCTCAGGCCCATCATATGGAATATTGATGGCATCAGCACCACCGTCTACGATATCTGGAGAAGGGACAACATCAGCACCATCGACTGGACCATTCTCAAAGTGGGTAGCATCAACACCACCATCAACATCAATATCAGCAGCATCAACATCGTACTCAAGCTCATCTAACGCTCTGGAGTCTGCATCAAGATATTTCCTAAATGAATCACTGCTGGCTGGCTTCCTACCGCTCCTAAGTGTCAAAAAATTAGCATCAAATAAATAATGCATATCATCAAGTACCTCACTAGGAGTGTCAGACTCTGTAGACTGTACCTGCTCAGATTTCCTCTTCAAATTGTTCGGATTTGGCTCGATCTGTGCTGATATGATGACCTTACCCTTGACCTGAACTCATCCATATGTTGCCTGAAAATAGTTTGCTGCTCTGCTAGCATACAGGAGAGGCCCTCTAAATATGGGTTCTCATATGAAAGTGCGTGAGAACCGGATGAGTTGCCTCTCTAGAAGTGTTGAGGCTGGCCATGCTGCTACTAGTGGTAAGAGTGAGGGGGAGGATAGTGAAACTGAGAATGAGGTTGTTGATGCCTCCACTGCTGACCATGGTACTAGGGTCGAAGAACGGTGTGCTCAGAGTACTGGGGTTGTGTTTGCTGTGTGCCATGCCCTGACTGTGCCAGAGGCTGCTGCTGGGATTGAGCACCTCCAATGGACCATTTGAAACCCGGGTGATCATGACAGATACCGGGTTATTGTTGGTACTAGGAATACCAAATCACATTGACTTCCATTAATGGTTCCGTCTACTCATGCAAAGGTAGGGGGAGGGACGCTAACAGATGATTACTCTGATAGACCACCATCCGTGTATCTGGAGCAAGTGGTGGTGGCAAGTGGTACTGGGGGGGCTAGCTGAATGTGCTCCGCCTGAATATGGTGAACATGTCTGTATGAGGCAGATGGTTGTGAGGATCGGCTCCCCTGATTAGCATGTGACCTAGACTGTGGCAAAGAAGTTGGTTGTGCCTCTTGGAGGCACATGATCTATGTCTTAAAGTCACTCAAAGTCTGGGCCAACTCATCAATCATGTTGAGCCTGTCTAGGCCCTTGCACGTCTTCTTCTATATTATCTCCATGCGGTCCAGCTTCTGGCTAATGATGCCCATGTCTGCAGCTGATGACTCTGTTAATGTTGCTGCTGTAGAAGATAAAGAAGGACCTATTGGACATGCGAGCCCACGGCGAGCCATTTTGCAATAAATGTTATTGCAAATATCATTCCCTGATCTGAAATGAAGAATAAATAATTTGTATAATAGGTCCCTTAATACAATTAGGGTTACATACCATGGCCATCTTGATGATCATACAGTTGTAGATTCAAATATTGAATCATAGAGGCTGGTGCTTGGATGAACATCTAATGAGTTAGATTGAGGACTCATCAAGCACTCCAAATGATTGTTAAGAGATGATCTCCAGTCTGAGTAGGAGATGACAATCCTTTCTCAGTTAGGCTGATATCTGACCGACCTCTTGATGCAGGTCCTCTGCATAGGAATAGAGATTTGGAGGTATCAGATTAGTTAGGTCAAAGAGTTGACTTAACGAGATCGAGATAACCAAAGTCCTATATTGTATGCTGTCACGATATAGGCATGCATCCTCTGACCAGAGACAGATGTGTTACTATATGTCTGAGTACGTACATTTGGTAGACCAATAGGTTGATGACCTAATCAAGGTCTATACACCGGCATGTTGGTGTGCATGCAAGGGCATAGGAGTAATACGATCTCTCAAATGGATCATACCGGTTTAATTACTAAACCGGAAGACATGAGCTCGCTCAAGAGATATTGGGATGAATCAAATTCCGTGCACGGTCGTCTCGCTTTGCAAGCTTGACTGAATTTGTAGGTTTGCTATATACTTTTGGAAAGTATATGATCAAGACCTAGGTATGATATATGCTTTTGGAAAGTATATGATCGATACTGACTCCCAATGATCGAATGAGAAACTTAATAATAAAACTCTGAAGTAGAAAGTGTAAAATTGATCTTATACTTTAGGTTTATTCTGAGACTTCCAGTATGCAGGATGTACAGGTATTGGTAATACCTGAGGGTGAGGTGATCATAAATGGTTGTATAACCATGACGCTTCCATTTATAGGGAGTGATGAAACGGGTCTGAATTTTAGCGACTCCTCTCAGTAGAGAAGTAATCTGATCTTGGTCCTAATGCTGGACATTGCTCTGAATGTGATTCAGATGCAATGAGAATATTAGATTTGTGGTCTTGATTTAATCAAGCATCTATGGGAGGCCCTAGATCTGGATTTGAGATGTGATCTCAATATCCAAGTCACTATACGTGGAACAATACAATCATCATGTCCTTATCTCCAAGTATTTGTGGAGAAAGCGCACTATCCTTGAAAGAGTTCATGGATAATTCTATTGTTGATATATGTATCCGAGCATTGAGAAAATGGATAATTAAATGTGATTTAATTATCATGAATAATATGACTTTGATCATATTATAAGGAGAATTATCTTAGATAATTAAATGTGATTTGATGATCAAAGATGTGAATAATATGAATGTGATTCATATTATTTGGGCATGTGAGAATGGAGATCCAAGATCATTAAATGTGATTTAATTATCATGGATATGAATAATGTAGATAGTATTATTCATATTATTCAATATATATTATAAATGTGATTTATAATGTATTAGAGAGAGCTAATTATAATTTATATTTGTTAATTAATAATTGATGTGTATTGGATACACATTGTATAATTAATTGAAAATGTAAATTATATTTTGTTTTGGTTTATGAATGTGATTCACAAATTTCCAATGGCAAGATTGCAATATTCTCAAAATTAATTGTGAATTATTTTTGAAGAATAAGTCACAACAAAAGTTGTTGGATTAAATAAAGGAGATTTCCATGGAGATATGCAATCTCATGAAATCTCATGACATTGCCCCCACTTGTAATAAAGTGGACGACCACCATAACCAATATGGAAATTGGTGGACGTCCACCAAGATACATGGGGAGGCAATCTCCATGTTGGTAATCTCCCTTATTTGATTGTTTTAATTTTAGGATTGATGTATATTTGATTTGTCAAATGTATTTGATCTAAATTAAATCATAAGTTGTTGGTTTTTACCAACAACAATCTTGACCATTGGATTAGACATAAATCAATCTCATCCATTGATTTTATGTGTCCCATGGATTGAGATCCATGGATCCAAAAACCCTATAAACAGAGAGGCATACCATGCTCTCTAGGTTATGCTATTGAAGCACGTCTCTCTCTCTTTCTCTTTACACGCCTATTCTCTCTCCCTCTCATGGCCGTCCACCATGGATGCCCTAGAGAGAGTCTCCATCGCCGCAGCGTCATCGTTATGCTGCCCAATCGTTTGCTCGTGGATCTCCGTCTCCTTCGGTGTGCCTCGCTCGTGAAGAATACATCGGATATCGTGTGTCGAGATCAGGAGATACGCCACTTGGATCATCAACATGGATTGCGAGAAGCACGTGATTCATCCCCACACTCGCAAGTGTCTCCTCCGTCGCTTCGAACTTGAGACAGGAGGTCTCTTCGTTTAGAGACTCGATCGCAACCACACTTCAAGAGTTAATACTATTACTTGTTTGTGGTTTAGACGAAACGATCCGAGAAGTGTTCTTGGATCATGTGGTTTCATCGCATGAAAATTTTTTTAAATTTCGTTGCATCCGAGCAACTAGTGCGACTAGTCGCTCCTCGTCGTATTCGATACGACGCTCACGCTTCCGTGATGCGCTTGAGGATTATACCATATCCTTCAAGTGGTATCAGAGCCTTAGGTCGAAGGTTTTGGATACGACCCATAAAACCGAAGGCGACTTGGGTTCGTTAGGGTTGCGAAAGTTTTATCGCATTTCAATTCTGCATCTCTGTTTAATGATCATTTCCGGCCTTGTTTAAATTGTTTAAACACGAAAATAAAACTTGGATTTTGTTCCCCATTAAATAAGGAAACATAGGATCTGAGTTTACGTAATTTGGATTCCATTGCTCGAGATATGGTTGTTTTAATGAACATGTATTCACTGTTGCGGGAACTGCGAATCTTAACATGATTAATGAGTTAATTATTGTTTTGATTCACCTAGAAATGCATGAAATATCACTTAAGTTCTGTCCTAAATCAAATTAGCAATCTTTGAAAATTGATTTTGTCTGATTTGGATTTAAATTGATTAAGATACGTTAATTTTAGTAAGTAGGGGGTCACTTCTTAAATTACAGTCCCAATCAAGAAATATGTGATTGTCAATTAGTGAAATTAATTGTTAATTTCATGAAATAATTATGGAAATTATTTGAAGAAATATTGGATGATGATTATTTCCTTAATTGACTTGGCCTTAACCAATAAATTGATTAGATTTGATCTAGATCGTAATTCGAAACACAATCATCAAACTCCTTGCTTGAATAAGATTGGGAATTTGTCTAGCAAATTTCCTTATAATCAAAATTGTTTTGATTATTACTATATGGTATAATTTTGGTTGAAGAACCGATGATCATCTCAAGTACAAAGTGATTGACTCGGCAATATTTTTTCCCAAGGCGGATATGGTGTCTAGTTGGGGATCGTTGGGGTAGCGGGTTGCACCGGATGCGGTCCGTTCCACTCCCGCCGGTACTGGCCATGACAGCGGGTAGGGAACGAATGATGCATGAGATATCATGATTCTAATTATTAAAATTCGAATTAATATGTATTTTGAGATAATACCATATATTCAAGTAAAAATCAAGTTTGTTGGTTGAATTGGATTGATAATTAATTTAATATGATTAAGTTAATTATATCCAATTAAAAACACTCTATTATGAATAGATGTGCATTTCCCTTGGAAGAATTAATTATGTGAATATGATTCATGATAATTAATTAGAATTTGAATATGATATGGAGGATCACATAAGTGACATCCATGGTCTCCCGTCAAGGAGAAGGGTTCCGACGCCAGATATTGTATGTAGGAGATGCATGTCCAAAGTGACAGCTCCTGCATACGATCCATTTGGATCGGGCTCGTCTCTTATCGAAAGAGTAAGGACATATACGTAGTGACCCCAATATCGGGTCCTCATATTATTGGGACGATATTGGATTGCTTGTATTCCTATTGACGGTTGGTTCAATTAATGATGGGTCAACATCACCTTAGGGGTGGTGGGCCCGGGTGCTAAAGACCGAATTGGGAGATGCAAGTTGGACTTGCAAGGCCGAATGTGTTCCCGCTTCTTTTTATCCGAGTTACAGGTTATTATTGGGATGTAACAAAGACAAGGAAGGAGATCCCAGATCTTGCTTGAGATATAATGGTAAGTATATCTATTACATTGAACGTGATTAAGGGAATGAACTTCATTGTTGACATGGCAAGACAACTTTGATATAAAAATTCCTAAATAAAAGTAAATTATATATTTATATATGTTTATGCAAATTTCTTATTTCAGATAATCCTTCTTTAATCCCACTCAATGTTATACTCAATAATAACCAGTAGAATATCATAGATTGGACCCATGATCCAGATATGTACTTGCAATTGGACACATAATGTATGTGGTTGCAATGTGCGAGTTTCCTCATAATAATGAGGAATGATAATTAAATAGACAATAGGACTAAAGCCCTAGGGTTTGTATTTCTCTATAAGTTTTGATCTCATCGAATGTACTTTTGAAGTGACATGTCGATAATGATCATAATTATCAAATAATCCTTATAAAATCTAAGAAGATGTTCTGGCATACATATGTGCTCTCGACATATAATCATGAGTGACATAGTTCTCTGCATTATGCAGAATGGTGGCTCTATAGGAGATGACATATTCAAATTGTTTGAGTACCTACCTGAACCTACGTTTTAAGAGTTTAAGTGGATGTAGATATGATGAGTGTCATCATTCTACTATCTATACTCTAGTCATTCATGAAGCTTCATAATATTCATATTGTATGAATTGAATGAAGCATGAAATACTCTTATATTGAAATTTTGATTTTAACATAAGAGATCCTTTTTTTAGCAATGGTTGCTTATAGATAAAGGGAGCGCAGTGGAAGCTTGGGTTGGACCCAAGTAAGAAGTATAGTTAAAGAGTTGGCTGTACTTCTGTGATTTCCATATGACTTCCAAAGAGTTGGATGAATGCCAATACTGTAATAAGTTGATGTGTTGATAGTATGACTATCAAATCTTTCTAGAATCCTTAAAGAAGGAATCATATAGTACATCAGAATAATCTACATATAATCATCTTGCAATTGGTTGCATCTGTATTAGAATATTAGAAATTTGATCTTATGGTTTAATGGTCATCCATGTTGGAAGTGATGCAATCGTTGCAACAATTTCCATTGGATCAATAGACTTTAAATTTTTAGTGGGAGCCCTTAGTCTTAGAGAATGTCTCTGTGACCTGGATATTAGAATACACTCATAGTTTATTTCTAAATGTTGGAAATAAACATGAATTCTGGAATAAACCTATCATAGAGAGTTATGATGGATATATTTCAGATAGTAATCTAACATCTAGTGGACTCCGCTAAATTAGAAAATTAATGAATGGTTAATTAAGATTTCTAATACTGAAAATTAAACCTTTATAGATCAATAGGAGGATAAAAATCATTTGACAATGATCTGGCATCATGTTTTGGACATATATCTGTTGATAAGATCAATGGACATGTGAGAGATGAAACTTTAGAATGTCTAAAATTTCAAAACTTGCATACTTATGAATATTGTATTCAAAGTAAAAATGTCCAATACACCCTTCCTTGGAATGGTGTAAGATGTTAAGGTATTCAAGATCTCATACATATTGATGTATGTGAATCATCTATATCAGAATAAACATTATGGATATGTGATATCTTTTAATGATTATTTGTGATATGAGAATTATTCTCTTCACTTAGAAAAATTTGAAATGTTCAAAGATTTCACAATTTTGGTTTAGAACCAAAGTTTGAAGGAAGATGAAATGAATTTGATCTAATCAAGGTAGCTTGTACCTATTAGATGAATTCAAGGAATACCTTATGGAGATGTGAATATCATTCCTATCTCAATCCTCCTAATGAACCTTAACTCATTAGAGTTGTAGGGAGATACAATTGATCATGTGTGACATGATTTGATCAATGATTAATCTTAGCATAATTATCTCTTAGTTTCTAGGTATATATATATCTGTGTGTGTATGTGTGATAGAGACTACATTATATATATCCTTAATAAGGTTCCATGTGATTAATCTAGAATCTGGCACTGGAGAGTGCTACTTCATTAGGAAAATAAAGGATGGTATTGAATACCTACTTTATGACCTTGAGATTCTTAAAGGATCTCATCTCTGAGAATGTGATTCTTAGAGGATGACTCTCTTGAGAATCAAGATGAAAATAAAGTAAAGGAACTCATTTATTCTTGAGAAGATAATGAGGCTCCTGAAATCGGAAACTAAGTAGACAATTAAAGATGAAACATTAATACCACTTCAATAAGTTTGAGGATGGATTCCATGTGTCAGTTAAATCTGACAATGATCGGACTTCATGTAATGAAACTCCTGAGGATCATGACATGGAAAGATAGATGTTAGAAATAAAAGTCTAATGTAGACTTCATATACAAGTGTTGTATATGGACGCTCGAGGATCCACCTATATGGGTAAGACCCATTAAGGTGTAAATGGATCTTCAAGAGAAAGAGGGAACCTGATGAGAAGGCAGAGACCTACAAAGCACGGTTCATAGCCATGAGCTACACACCGAAGAGAAGACATCGCTTGCGATGAGACTTGCTCTCCAGTGACCTTGCTTTAACCCATCAGAATATTGCTAACTATAGCTACGCAACTTTACTATGACATCTTCATGATGTGAGTCAAGATTGCATTCCTCTATGAATACCTCTCTGAGAATATTCATATGAAGCAGCCCCAGGGCTTCATGGTTGAGGAAAGCAAGGTGTGCAAGCTAAAGAACTCCATCTTTGGACTCAAATGAGCTTCTTGTAGTTGGAACATAAGATTTGATGAAATTATAAATGTTATGATTTCAGATAAAATCTTGATGAACCATTGAAGCTTAGTGCGTGTGCCATTGTGTTCATCATGCTAAATGTGGATATCCTAATCATTTGAAATGATGTAAGGATGATAATAATAAGTATTTTATAATCTGGTTATTCCATACCTCGAGATATGATCTCAAGGATACCTCTTAAATCTTAGTTCTGAAGTTGTTTAAAAGCAAAGAGAAGAGGGTATTGAGACAGTCACACTAATAGTACACCTTGGACATTTCCATTTTCTGGAAAATTCCAAGAAAAGTTTCTTTTCCTCAAAGATATGGTACTGACCTATCTAAAGGGATAGCACCTCAAAGAGTTGAGGATGTGAATGCAAACTGCTTGCTCTTGTGCATTAGATCCAAGAAATCGGGTGTATGCTAGATGTGTACAAAAGCCAGATGTCTACCATGCAATGGGAGTAGTAAACTGTTACTAATCCTACTATGGTGATAAAACACTTGATTTCAGTAATAACAATATCTTCATAGAAGGCAAAACTTTTGAGATAGTGATCTCAAAGTCTTATCTTCAAGAAATTAACACTTTATAGATAGTGATCAAAAAGGTCTTAACTGTTGATACCTTAGGAGATAGAGATCTCTAGGAATAAAGGTATTCAGATAAGGATTATGGACATACTGGTTATAATAATTATCTAGTTATAGTGTCAAGTATACTATAACGAAACTGAGTATTGGTTGCATAAGATGCAACATTCGCATTGGATGTGAGCACTGTTACAAGGAGATATGCAAGTGTCGTAAAAGGACTTGGCACAGTCTCTTGGGAACAGAGTGACTGATCAGCTTATCTAGCTATTTTCTAAATAGCCTATGATTGTCACATGAGTGTGGGTTTAATTGATTAGCCCATTAATGGCTCTTTCGGCTAGTGGGAGATTATTGGACATGCGAGCCCATGGCGAGCCATTATGCAATAAATGTTATTGCAAATATCATTCCCTGATCTGAAATGAAGAATAAATAATTTGCATAATAGGTCCCTTAGTACAATTAAGGTTATGTACCATGGCCATCTTGATGATCATACAGTTGTTGATTCAAATATTGAATCATAGAGGCTGGTGCTAGGATAAACATCTAATGAGTTTGATTGAGGACTCATCAAGCATCGTTAAATGATTGTTAAGAGATGATCTCCAGACTAAGTAGGAGATGGCAATCCTTTCTCAGTTAGGCTGATATCTAACCGACCTCTTGATGCAGGTCCTCTGCATAGGAATAGAGATTCGGAGGTGTCAGATTAGTTAGGTCAAAGAGTTGACTTAACGAGATCAAGATAACCAAAGTCCTATATTGTATGTTGTCACGATATAGGCACGCATCCTCTAACTGGAGACAGATGTGTAATTATATGTCTGAGTATGTACATTTGGTAGACCAATAGGTTGATGACCTAATCAAGGTCTATACACCGGCGCGCTGGTCTGCATGCAAGGGCATATGAGTAATACGATCTCTCATATGGATCATACAAGGTTCAATTACTAAACCGGAAGACATGTGCTCGCTCATGAGATATTGGGAAGAATCAAATTCCGTGCACGGTCGTCTCACTTTGGAAGCTTGACTGAATTTGTAGGTTTTATATATACTTTTGGAAAGTAAATGATCAAGACCTAGGTATGATATATGCTTTTGGAAAGTATATGATCGATACTGACTCCCAATGATCGAATGAGAAACTTAATGATAAAACTCTGAAGTAGACAGTGTAAAATTGATCTTATACTTCACGTTTATTTTGAGTCTTCCAGTATGCAGGATGTACAGATATTGGGAATACCTGAGGGTAATGTGATCATAAATGATTGTATAACCATGACGCTTCCATTCCTAGGGAGTGATGAAACGGGTCTGGATTTTAGTGACTCATCTCAGTAGAGAAGTAATCTGATCTTGGTCCTAATGTTGGACATTGCTCTGAATGTGATTCAGATGCAATGAGAAGATTAGATTCGCGGTCTTGATTTAATCAAGCATCTATGGGAGGCCCGAGATCTGGATTTGAGATGTGATCTAAATATCCAAGTCACTATACGTGGAACAATACAATCGCCATGTCCTTATCTCCAAGTATTCACGGAGAAAGCGCATTATCCTTGAAAGAGTTCATGGATAATTCTATTGTTGATATATGTATCTGAGCATTGAGAAAATGGATAATTAAATGTGATTTAATTATCATGAATAATATGAATTTGATTCATATTATAAGGAGAATTATCTTAGATAATTAAATGTGATTTGATTATCAAAGATGTGAATAATGTGAATGTGATTCATATTATTTGGGCACATGAGAATGGAGATCCAAGATGAATGTGAATGTGAGCCCTTAGTGGGATTACTTTGAAGTGTCCTTCTTCATTGGATCCAATGGGACACTCCAGGCACATTTTAAGTGTAGACTTCTCTAAAGCGAACACTATCACAAGAAGCTCCTTTATGTGACTGTATAATTTCTTTGTGCTTCATCTAGTCTCTTGTTGGCGTAGTGAATACCATAGGGCACCTTGTCTCTTCTTTGTCCTAGAACAGCCACAACTGCAGAATCTAGTGCAACTGTCATGTTCTCGAATGGGAGAGACCAATCGGGCGGTTGTGGGACTGGAGCCTGAGTGATGATCACTTTCAATTAATAAAAAGATTGGAGAACTGTCTGATCGACAATAAACTCGGTTGCCTTGCACAACAGCTCTATGTGAAGTCAGGCAAATTTGCTGAAGTCCTTGATGAAACAAAAATACAAGCCCCAAGAATGACCTCACATTCTTCATGTTTTGAGGTAGCTTGAGTTTAGAGATCACATCCACCTTTTCCAGGTAGACCTCCATGCCTCGCATGGAGACGACATGGCCCGGCACTATTCCTTCTATAACCATTAAGTGGCTCTTCTCCCATGACAGTATAAGATTGACTTCATGGCATTTCTAGAGTACTCTGTCTAGGTGTTGTAGACAAGAATCGAAGATGTCACTGTAGACAGAGAAATCATCCATAAAGACCTCGAGAAAACTTCCAACCATGTCAGCAAATACAACGAGCATGCACCTCTGGAAAGTTGTTGGAGCATTACAGAGGCGAAAGGGCATTCTCTTGAAAGCATAGAAGCCAAATAGGCAGGTAAAAGTTATCTTCTCTGGATCCTCAAAGACAATCGTCACTTGATTTTACCTGGAGTACCCATCTAAAAAGCAGAAGTATTCCTTTCCTACGAGTCTCTCAAGAACTTGATCAATGAATGGTAGAGGGAAGTGGTCCTTCTTCATTGCAGCATTCAGATGATGGTAGTCTACATACCCTCGCCAAGATGTCGGTCCTTGGTCATTCTTCACCAATGTGAGCCCAGATTTCTTGGGAACTACATGTAGGGAGCTCACCCATTTCGAGTCAAAGATGTAATAAATGAAGCTTACTTCACACCACTTCATGAATTCCTTCATAATAATGTCCCAAAGATTAGGGTTTGATCTTCTCTGAAACTCTCAGGACAGCTTGCAAAGAAACTCGGGGTCAAGGTCGGGACATGTGGTGGACGACTGTGTGGGAAATTGGTTTGGCATGGGTGCCCTGTTGTATATTAAAATCAGAGCTCGTATGCAAAACTTGGATTTTGAGCCTCTGTTGTATATTGCACAAATTGGTATTTATACCCTTGTATTTTATCGCTTCATTTGACATCGTTTCCATTTTTAGTCAACATGAAACTTTTAGATCTCATTGAGATCTACAACTTTCATGTTTTGAGTTATTCCAAATTCAGTCATCTTCTCCCTCTTATTTAACTTTCTTTATCGCAATAATCTCATTGGGCCACGTGGCGCCATCTGGTCGCGCCACGCGACCCAGTCCCTGGCGCGCCACGCACCCTCTCCCTTCGTCGTTCTATGGCTCTATATCTCTCCAGATCTCAGCCTTCTACGCCTGCATCCTCTCACATCCATCCGATCATCTCCAAGATTAGGTCATAGCCGCTCGCTAGCACCTTCACCTCCTCGTGCCACATGGCAGCGCCACCACTGCCCGATCTTCTCCAGTCCATTCCCATCTCAGTCGTCCACTCCGCTTCATATCACCACTGCATGATATACCCACTGACCTCATCACAACCATTATCTTCCGCCTTCGTCTCCTCGTGCCACGTGGCGACTCATGCTCCCTTCGATCGTACTGCCTTGATCTAACCTAACCGCTCAATAGCGCTCTGCTTAGAGTCGTTGGATCACTAGATCCAATGTCCACGACTCGTTTTCTTCCTCCCGAAGACCCCTCGCCCACGTCACCCCACCTTGCCAACTATTTCCACCCTTTCCATTTCCCTTGCTTCTACCGCCATCACCTCTACTTCCAAACCAGCACATTACATAGCCACATCATCCCTCCTCCTTGCAGCTACTCACTCACCCCACGAAGACCACTCTCTCACTCCATAATGTCCACGTAAACCTCAACCCCATCACTAGAGTCGCCACCTCGTCTCTATAATACATCACCTCCGACAACCTTCAACCCTATCCGCCCTTGCACGAGAGTCCCTTGAGATCGACTCCTCCAATCCGTGACAGAGATTCGGCCTGCAAATGAGCAACGACAGAGGATCTTCTCTGGCAAGATCCACAACGAACCTTCACCATGCAACAGCTTTAGCTTCAAGCTGCTCGAGCTCGGGCACCTGCCAGCCCAAGAGCGACGATCTACGGCTCCGATTCGAGCCCTAATTCCTAGGTAGACTCCTTCATCTTCTTCTCTAATCCTCCCCTTCTTCCCCTTCGATCTTCTCCTAATTTATTAGGCTTCTTCACTCAGTTTTACCATCAATCGACCATCGATCGAGCTTCGAATCGAAGCTACCATCTCCGCGTATCTCTCCGTTCATCTCCACGACCCGTCGACCACCTCCGACCACTGCTCTGCCATTCCCGGTGGAGGAGCATGATGACCATTCACCCACTCCGCTCTGCAAGACCCCCCTACTTCATGCACATCACGTTGCATGCCTCGTCTACGTTTCTAACATTGTAGATAAGCAAATCGATATTGGCCGGACCCCTCGCCGGAGCATCTTCAAGCTTATCCTCCTCCGGCATCCAGGCATCCATCGCTACTCGTAGCTGCTCCAGCTGCTCCACCGCACTCCCACGATGATGCCCAGCCATTCCAAACCAATTTCCCATGCCAAACCAATTTGTGCAATATACAACAGGGCACCCATGCCAAACCAATTTCCCACACAGTCGTCCACCACATGTCCCGACCTTGACCCCGAGGATTCCATTATACAGATTGCTCTTGGCAATCCTCGTGTATATGCTGATTCTGATCTCCTCCCTTGTATGGATGATCCAAAAATTCAAAAAAATATTGACTGAACCTGAAGTGGTAGCCACCCTTCATGAGATCATTAAAGCCCCACTTCAACAGGCCATGACAGATTTATCTTCTCCTCAACCCAAGAAGAGAAAACGAATAATAAGATCTAAGCAACACATCTTGACTATGGCCACTGCCTATGCCATCTCCCACCGTCCGTATTTTAAGAAAGGGAACACTGCCACACCTCTTGTGAGTTTCTCCATATCTGAACATTCTTGTGATAACACTCTCCTTGACGGCGGTTCTTCAATCAATATAATACCCTTCTCTATGGTACAGTCTCTCCATCTTGGGCCTCTCAAGAAAACCAAGATGATAGTTCAATTTGCTGATGGATCTATCAAGAGGCCGAAGGGTATTCTAGAAAACACTGTCATTTGTATTAAGGGCATGAACTTCACTTCGGATTTTGTCGTATTGCCCATGGAGACCTCCACCTCTATAGAGAACCCTCCAATCATCCTGGGACGGCCTTTCCTCGCCTCTACGAGATCCATTATTGATTATGGTTCAGGAGAGATTCGCTTCCGTTCTGATGTAGGGAGAGATGTGTTGATCACTACACCCACTACATATGAGAGCCCGCCTATGTTAGACAACCCCAAGGAATTTGACCTCGAGGATAATATCAGAGATTCTTGTTGTATGTTGGATGATAATGAAACCCAGGAATTCCTCTTCAAGGAGGAAGACTCAGAAAGCATAGACCTTGGAGTTCCCCTTTCTGGTATGTGGAGATGCATTGATGACATCCGCGGAATTTACACAATAGACACCCTAGAGCGGAAGGCAGACTCTGAGACTAGATGAGACAGACATGATTTGACTACTTTCACTGATGAGTCCATTCATATTCACCTTGATTTGTGAGACTGATAAGGCCAAATTTGATTTGATTGCTTTTATAAAGGAATTTGGGCCTTTTGATAAAGATGATGATCTAGGAGAGGCTCGCCAGGCTGAAATTGATCCTACTTTTTCTGATAATGATTTCGAGCCATTTTACTTTGATGTTTGCGAGACTCCTCAGGCCAGACATGACCATACTACTTCCACTGATCGGTTTAGGCATGCATAATCTGAAACCACCGAGGATACATTCTTGGTCGATTCTACTCAGTTTATATCTAATGATAACCCCAATATCGACCTACACCTTGTTAGATCCATTCCTCAACGGTCCCGCAAGAAGGTTCGCTTTCGACCTTCTTGACCTTTGTACATCCACTCCTCTTGTATATCCTTTCGTTTCACTCTTTCTTCTTCTGTTTTATCATTCACCCCTTTTCCATGTGTGTATAAATGCTATACTTAGGATGTGTTTTATCCAAAATATATGGGGGGGTGAATGATTTGTGTTGTTCATATTCGTCTTGTTCATCACTCTTGTTGTTGCCTATACTTAGGGATACTCTACCCAGAGTATGGGGGGTGATGTTGTTCAGATCGTTTTTTTATTTTTGAGTCTGTACATTCTCTACGTCAGTTTTCCCCTTTTGTACACTCTACTATATTTAGGATTATTTGATCCTAAGTATAGGGGGGTCACCAACTTCTCTTCTTTTTATCTTTTCTTTGAGTCATTGTAACATAGGAGTCTTTTCACTTTTCTATACTTAGCACGAGTTACGTATTCCTTTTCGATCTCTAATCACTATGAGGACATAGTTCGAGCTAAGTATAGGGGGTGTCGTATAATATTGTATATATACTTTAGACATAACTCGTACTTTTAAATAAGTTTATTTTGGGGGATATATATAATTTTGTAAAATCCACGTGTGTAAAAAAACAAAAAAACAAAAAAACAACAAAAAAACAAAAAAAACAAAACAAAAAACAATAAAAAAACAACAAATAAAAAACCAAAAAAACAACAAACAAAAAAACAAAAAAAACAAAAAAACAAAAAATCTTGTATATACTTGTAGATATTTTACTAACCCTTTTTCCTTTTAAAAAAAGTAAAAAAACAAAAATCTATAAAAACTTGCATAAATAAAAAAAACCTTTCTTTTACATCTGCATTTTCTCTAAAAAATCCATAAAAAGTTCAAAATTAGAAAAATTGTTTTAAAAAAGTTCTTTTCACATGTGCATCATTTTTTTTAAAAACCCTTTCTTTTCCATCTGCATTTTCCTCCAAAAAATCCATAAAAAGTTCAAATTAGAAAATTGTTTTTAAAAAAATGTCTTTTCACATGTGCATCATTTTTTCAAAAAAGGAGCTTTCTTTGCATTGTTCATATTTTTTTGCATTGTGGTAGCAAATCGATATTGGCCGGAGCCCTCGCCGGAGCATCTTCAAGCTTATCCTCCTCCGGCATCCAGGCATCCATCGCTACTCGTAGCTGCTCCAGCTGCTCCACCGCACTCCCACGATGATGCCCAGCCATTGGATCCATAAGAAATTATCGGATCCAATCTTGGATGGCCACCATAACCAATATGGAAATGTGAATGTGATTCATATTATTTGGGCACATGAGAATGGAGATCCAAGATGATTAAATGTGATTTAATTATCATGGATATGAATAATGTGGATAGCACTATTCATATTATTCATAATATATTATAAATGTGATTTATAATGTATTAGAGAGAGCTAATTATAATTTATATTTGTTAATTAATTATTGATGTATATTGGATACACATTGTGTAATTAATTGAAAATATAAATTATATTTGTTTTGGGTTGTGAATGTGATTCACAAATTTCCAATGGCAAGATTGCAATATTCTCAAAATTAATTGTGAATTATTTTTGAAGAATAAATCACAACAAAAGTTGTTGGATTAAATAAAGGAGATTTCCATGGAGATATGCAATCTCATGAAATCTCATGAGATTGCCCCACTTGTAATCAAGTGGATGGCCACCATAACCAATATGGAAATTGGTGGTCGTCCACCATGATACATGGGGAGGCAATCTCCCTTATTTGATTGGTTTAATTTTAGGATTGATGTATATTTGATTTATCAAATATATTTAATCATAAGTTGTTGGTTTTTACCAACAACAATCTTGACCATTGGATTAGACATAAATCAATCTCATCCATTGATTTTATGTGTCCCATAGATTGAGTTCCATGGATACAAAAACCCTATAAATAGAGAGGCATACCATGCTCTCTAGGTTATGCTATTGAAGCACATCTCTATCTCTCTCTCTCTCTCTCTCTCTCTCTCTATTTACACGCCTATTATCTCTCCCTCTCATGGTCGTCCACCATGGATGCCCTAGATAGAGTCTCCATCGTCGTAGCGTCATCGTTATGTTGCCCGATCGTTTGCTCGTGGATCTCCGTCTCCTTCGGTGCACCTCGCTCGTGAAGAAGATGTCGGATCTCGTGTGTCGAGATCAGGAGATCCGCCACTTGGATCATCAACGTGGATTGCGAGAAGCACGCGATTCATCCCCGCACTCGCAAGAATGTCCTCCGTCGAATCGGACTTGAGACAGGAGGTCTCTTCGTTTAGAGACTCGATCACAACCACGCTTCAAGAGGTAATCCTATTACTTGTTTTTGGTTTAGACAAAACGATCCGAGAAGTGTTCTTGGGTCATGTGGTTTCATCGCATGAAATTTTTTTTAAATTCCACTGCATCGAGCAACTAGTGCGACTAGTCGCTCCTCGTCGTATTCGATACGACGCTCACGCTTCTATGATGCGCTTGAGGATTATACCATATCCTTCTGGACCCACCTAAATGCGTGCAACTCTGTGGTGAGACAACACTTGTGGGGGAGGCTTCCCCTGAGTGTAGACATAGACCTGGGTCATCATTGTATAGTTCTCAACCATCTCCTCATAGATGTCCCAGGCCTGGTCCTCGTCCTTGGAAAAATAGGACCCTCCACAGGAGGCGTTGACTAGCCCCTACAGCTCAGGTTTCAACGCAAAAAAGAAACTCTGAACTAAGTTGGGCTTGATGATATCGTGATGTGGACATCTGTCAATATGCTCTCTAAAATGATCCCAAGCCTCATGGAACTACTCATTTGGGATCATGGTGAAATTGTTGATCATGGGTCATGTTGCATTCGTCCGACCGAGTGGATAGTACTTGTTTAGGTACTCGGTCCTCAACTATTCCCAAGTAATGACAACCCTCCCCAAGTGCTTCAGCGAGTAGGCTGCTCTGTCAACCAAGGAAAATGGGAAGGCTATCTGTTTGATCGTGTCTTGTTTACTAATCTACGTGGATTATGCTGCAAATCATCTCAAACTCATGGAGATGTAGATGGGGCTCTTCAGTGGCTTTCCCATGGAACTTGGGAAACAACTGGATCATTTGTGGCCATAGCTCAAAATCGCCAAGATTGTCTAGAAACTAAATCCACCTATTGGTGAGAGTTGCACCAGGGTTGTGCAACGCTCTCATGGTGCGCAAAGGTCTCTATAGATCACGGGCCTCCTCCAGGCATCTCTCAAATCTGGCATCTGCTCGGTCCTCAGGTATCTCTCCTACACCACCGGTTGGTCTGTCATCTCTCGCATATGCTCACCCATCTCTCATCTGAGTCAACTCCTGCCTCACCTCTGTCATGAGCAACCCATGGTCTTGTATCTATCGTTGCATCGCCTCTAGGGATTTTAGGAGGGTGTTGTTGATCGTTGCATGATCAAACACATCATGAATATCTAGTTGTTCATCATATCTCTTCTCTTGGGCCATCTCATCGGACTTTGAAAAGGAAAAAGAGAGAACCTAAGGTATAAACAAGTCAACAAATATCTATTCTGACTTCTCTGACTGTTGTACCTCAGGTGATGGGTGGGGAAGGTCAAAGAAGAAGGAGGTGGAATATGCGGGTTCCGAGAGCGAGTCTGAGCTCTCAGGAACCGACCTAGACGAATGGACTAGTGTGTTGTGAATTAGTGCCACCAAGGTGGCCTAAGAGACTGCCAACCCATCATCGTGACGTGGAGAGTAGTGAAGAGTAGATCTAGACTGAAAACAATGATGAGAAATAAAATCCCCAAATCACCAACTCAATGCAATGAAGATCGTGAAGGATCGGTCATTAATATTTCCAATTTTAGAGTTTAGTGAGAATATAGTTACTTAATCGGACTCACGGGTGAAGTCACCTAGGGTAGAACCTGACCAAAACGACGGTGCACACCCAACTTGGACAAGACTACTTCTGCAAAGTGTCGAAGGCAAGTGCTTGCATCTCAACCATACATCAATGAGTAATGTACAGGATCATAAGCACAAGTCCAGGGATTTGGGATCTATTTCTTAGTGGCTACGTCCTCACCCACTCTGTCTGGAGGTAAGTACCTGCAAATAATGAGGGGGTTACTCTCCCTAAAATAACGAATATGATCTTTATGTTTATTTTAAGTTCGAGTTTATTTAGTAGTCCCGATATTGGGTTATCACTAAATAAAACAATCCTCTAACAAATTTTCTGATTTCCTTTTATTCCGAAGTCCAATAAAATAGGGGAGGAAGACGGCAAAGCTGATGCGCGATGAAAATCAATGATGCGTGCACGAGATAGAAGGCATACCTTGCTCCAGCATTCTGCACGCAATATGATCCTTGCATAAATGTAAAGACAAAAAATAAACTACCTATATGATGCAAGAAGAAATCACCCTAAATAGTAACTTCTATGACGGGAAGAACAAGGTGCTAACTGTCCAAAAACGAGACCAAGGTCTAGTCTTTGATGTCGCCCGTTACACGCTACAATGGGTCATATCAATGCTGTATGCGACCTCCCTTGACGCGCGGTCTCAAATCCAAATAGTTATCTATTTATTTATTTAACTAAATGAAATTGAGTCTATAGGAACATATATTCTATTAAGTGTTTGGACCTAAACACTACATGGCTAAACCAAATAAAAGCCTAAGTCTAGGGCTCACACATAGAAAATAAAATAAAATAAAATAATGTTGAAAAACTCAAATCTATGAGAAATAAAATAAAGGCAGTGAAAATGGAGAAGAAAACTCGGTGAGGACCCCTGAGTGCACCGGCACGGCGAAACAGACCCCGAATAATTGTGTCCAAAATCTCTGAAAATTATTACAGGTCTATACAATTGAAATAAAATGTGAAAAGTAAAATCTAATCTAAAACAATCTCATTCTCCTCCTAAGATGCTCAATTTTATCGGTCGATGTAGAATGCGCGGCCTTTTCCTCGCTCGGGTGTGTCGGCTCTCCGAAGATAGCCTCCATTGCTCTGCAGGCCCTTGCAACAATGATGAAACAAGAAGAGTGTCAGAAATAGTTACAAAATTATAAGCAATTAAATGAAAAGAAGTAAAGAGAAAATATACGTAGAAAGAAACAAATAGGAAAACAAAATCCTAACTACCTAGTCGTGCTCCCCGGCAACTGGGATTGACTTCACGATAGTACCTGGCCTCTTTAGAAAAGGAGATAGAGAAGAGAAAGCTCTGTCTAATGACTCTGGCAGTTCACTATGAAAGAAATTCCTCACTCGACACTGGCTTTCTTTCTTTGCTTTGGGAAGATGAGTATTCCACAAGTTCGAAACACTACCCTCGCTGGTTCCTTTTTCCAAGCTCAGGAAGCGAGGGGCAAAGGAAGGTCTTAGAGTTGACCCTACTTCTAGTTTGATCAGGGAAACCACTGAAAATGAGTCTGCTAATGCAGGTTACAGATTCGGTCAAGAGGAAGAAAATGATAACATTGTAGCTGCTCATGGTGATTTTGGACGATTGATTTTTCCGTTTCAACAACTCTCGTTCTTTACACTTTTTCCTAATTGCTTGTCCTGTAGTAGGTATCCGGTTCATTCTTAAGACTATCCAGCCCACTAAGGTTATGCTGATTAAATTAATGTGTCATTGTCACCCAAATCAACCGAGTCGAAATCGAGAAAATTATTTAACCACACACAAATCAAGCAAGTAAAGTGATGGTCTAAGCTACTTTTATTAACCAGGTATAACGACTAGGGTCGAACACAAGGAGCACTATGATAAGTTAGGTAATCAATTCAAGTGAATTAAAGGATATTTATTTTCTTTTTAGTGGTTTTTAGTTTTGTGATTTTATTTTTGAAAATAATGTAATAAAGGCAAAGAACAAAAGGTAAATGCACATTCTTTTTGTATTTTTCAAATAGGGAAAAATGACAAAAAAATCAAGTAAAAATATTTTCGTGTTTCAATAATTTTTAATATTTTTGAATTTTTTAGAGAATTTTTGGATGTTTTGGAGATGTTCTAAAAATCAAAAAACTAAGAAAATAACTAAATAGTGCACAGTCAGGAGTGTTTTCCAAATTAAAACATAAAAATATATATTAAAAACTCCAGGGAATCAATTTTATTAAAAACTATATAAAAATACCTACAAACAGAAACTGAAATCGCAATTTTTAGATTTTTCTGTGATTTTATATAAGTTTATGGTGTTTTGAGGGTTTTGCAAATTTTAGATATTTATAAAAGCAAATGTAATGAAAATTGGAAAGAAATTCAAATCAAAATAAAGATGCTCTAATTTTTTGGAATTTTTAAAACATTTTTCGATTTTGTTTGAATTGTCTAAGGCAAACAGGGACGTTTTCTACTATTTTTGAATTTTTAATAATATAAGATCAAAGAAATTCCACACACAAAAATTACCACCTAAAGTATACAACATGAGCTAATACTGATTTTTGGTGAATTTTTGGAGTCAAATTACTATCAATTGTAAGCACTAAAAGTGTGAAAAAATAAAACAGTGAATAAAGGACCTAGTTGCAACTATTTTAAGTTCTGAGACTAAATATTAACATTCAATAAATCTACAGGGGACCTAGTGCAAAATTACCAGAGAAAATATGCACTATACGTGCTTCATAATAATAGGGGTATACATGCAAATACGCTAAAATATTCCTGATTCAGATAACACTTTAAAAACACAGAGAACAATATGCAAATATCCCACAAAACATGTGTATAGGCACGTGACTCGGTGTAAATAGACTTAAGTGCAAATAATCAAAATACAGGTCCATGAATGCAAATATTCCAAACTAATTTTTGCATTTATTGGACTAAAGTGAAATAATAGAAAAGGCAGGTAAAATTATGCAATATACCCTTGCAGGACACGTGGCACATGCACGACGTCTCTCTGACGTATGACCATGATTATCGTTGGTTGCAGATCTGACGATGATGAAAAGGAGATGACATGGGCACAGATCTAACGCAAGACCTGATCAGACCCTCAGCTTTTGGGAATGAAGGAACAATCTCAATCAAGATTGGGATGCAGGCTCCTAATTCGATGAATGTAAAAGGCTCTGGAAGAACACGAAGAAGGAGGGTCAGGTGTTGCTTCAATCAGAATAATCTGGAGCTCCAAAGGTCAGATCCGCTCGCGGAGAGGCTGGACACTAAGCTGAGGGTCTTCCGCGTCGACTGGAATACTGATGAATCTCATATTCATCACTCTAATCCTCATTAATTAAGCTCCATTCCCTCAAAATCATCAGCATTTCTGCATTTATTCTTCATAATTAGCATTCATGCATGTTTGCGTAAGAATGGCATTTTATCCATCATTTTTTGCACAAAATAAGAAGCCAAAAATCCATGCCAAAAATGACCTATAAATAGCCTAATTTCCCGGATTTTTAACTCCTTCATGCTAACTCCGAATGACACAAAACCACTCCACTGTGTGTGTATCACAAACAAGAATAAATGAAAAATACAAAAAAAATCACTAACGCTGGTAAGTGGACCAAAAACCCAATCTCTAGTTTCAGGATTTTCGGAGTAAAAACCCCATATCTTCCCCATCGAGTGTACGATTTGATCCTACTCACTTTTGAACTACTATACATTCAATTACCTTCAAAACAAGACCAAGTTCAAGTGAATCGGAGCTCATATGTGAAAGTTGGGTTTTGGGCCTCTTTTGTACATAATGTATTTTAGCGGTTTTTGACCCGTTATTTTATGTACATATTTTCTTAATCAATAAAATTCCAAATAATTAGATTAAGGTGTCTTTATTTATTTTTTATTTTTCCATATTTTTCCGGATTTTTATCATGTTTAAAAATGACAAAAAAATAGAAAACCCAAAAAATCTAGGTATTCTATGTACATGGGATACCCCAAAAATTCACTTGGTGCATTTGATCGATTTTGGTTTTGATGTCATCATGAAAGTTGTAGATCTCATCGAGACGAGCATTATTCGTGAAGGAACTTTTTCGATCCGAGGTCGTTTATTATTTCTTTTTTTTACAAAATAATTCTTCTTCGATTTTTCTGGTGTTGACACGTGGCAGCCCCAGAGGCCGCCACATGTCAGCAGTTTTTGGGCCCATTTTCTTTCTTGTTTTTCGTTAAAAAAATAATAAATAAATAATAAAAGGGACGCACGTGCGTCGCATGTGCCTCCGAGGCACGTGCTCCGCACGTGCCGTGCCCTTAAAAGCCAGCGCCACGCGTCACTAATTGGGTCGTCCGATCTCGACCGATCGGACGGCCCCTGCTCATCTCCTACCTTCCGCGCCCCCTTCCGCAACGGCCGCCGCAAATTTCGCCGCCGCCGCCCCCGTAACCTCCGTCGTTGACCCCGCAACCGCCTCCGCGTCTCTCGCCGCCAACCGCCCCCGCCTTCGTCGCCAACGCCCAACCACCTCCTCCGGCTATCCAACCCCTCGCAACCCTATAAAAGCGACGCCATTACTCCTTGTTCCGCCATCCGCCGATTCCACAGTAAGGAGGAGCTCCACCATCGGGCGGTGACAGCGCCCTGATCGCTCCTGCAAGCTAAGGTGAGATCCGAGGCATCTCGGGCTCGTTGCAGAACCACAGCCCGCTGCGCGACTGCCCCGCTCCAGTCTACCGCCGTCGAGCTACCAACCCGATCGACCACAACGCCACGACGCCTCCGCAGACTCGCTCCAGCATCCATCTCTGCCCAGCCGAGCAACATCGCCGTCTCGCTTGTCGTCGACAACCGCAGAGCTCCTACGACAACTCCACCGACATCGCCTACGACTCTGCCACAACAAGCGCATCACCTTCATTCAGTCATCGTCATCGCTGCCACCTCGCCTAAAGCGGCCATCGCCATCAACACCCTCAACTCGGAGCTCCATCACGCTTGCGACTTCATCCTCTCTGACAACTGAAGCTCCAGCTCCCCCGCTTCTTCATCACCGACCCTCGGCCGTGTGTCGGTCACGTCGACGACGACCAACGACGCCTCTTCACCTCCAACAGTTGCTCCTTCGCCCGCCCTTTCTCTGCCTTGGCCGGGCAGCTCCGCTAGGAGAGGCCGAGCCTTCACCGCCAGGAGCCCACCCCATCACCGCCTTCCACAAACGCCATCGGGCGCGGAGCCCGAGGCCCTCCCACGTGAGGAGCACGTGTGGGAGGGACCACCAACGTCAGCATCACGCCAGCAAAACCCCTGGGGTCACGTGTCTTGCACGTGCCCCGTGGGCATATTGCAAAGTTCCCTCTGGACCTTCCTCAAATTCGCGCTCCAAGTCCACCGACCAGAGGCACGTGCTACGCACATGCCACTCTAGAATAATTGCAGAATCACCCTCTAAACTCCTGGTAATTTCAATTAGGTCCCCCCTGCATCGTCTTTATCTATTTATTTATTGCATCTGTACCCTTGCATTTCTCCTTCATTTTAGACCTATGTTTTCTATCATTTTATTTATCTAAAAATAGCATGATGTTCGTCATTTAATTTTCTACATCTTAACATATTGTGGATATTTTTGTGATTGACAATCAATTAATAATTAATTGATTTATGGAAATTTGCAAACTTTATCCATTTTATGCTCTTAAAATTGCCATTGATTAACCGTTGCTCTAAAAATCCCCGAAAAATCATATATTGTAGAAATTATTGTGCTTAACATTATGCCAAAAAAGAATTTCATTTTCATGCATAATTTGCCCTACAAAAATCATTTTGCATATTTCAGTATTTAATTTTAGTATGCCTTAAACCCCACATTTTCGAGGTTTAGGATTTTTTTAAGATCCATCATCTAATGATAGATCTTAGATAATTTTTTCTCTTGAAAATAAGCAGGTTTAATATTTATTATAATTAAATATTGAAAATCATTCTGTTTGCACTTAAAAATTCATAAAAATTTCATATTGCATCCAAAAATTCCAAAACAAATTACAATGCATTCATTTCATAATATTTTGCATTGTGGCCAAGTTTCGTATTTTTCGAACATTATTTGAATGCAATTTACATTTTAGTCCCTAAAATAGACCAAAATTGCATCATGCGTCCCTTATTTGCAGTAAAATTTCCAAAAATAGACTACCTCGAAAATCGTGCACAAATTTTGATAGACATAATTCTAGGTTGTTCCTTTGCCTCCTTGTGATCGACCTTGGGACTTGCCCAAGTAAAATAAACATAAAACCACTTGATTAAAATTGAATAATTTTTGTGGTTATTTCTTGACCGATTCCGATCGCCGCCTACAACAAACGACAAACCAAATTTTTGGCACGAACAAATAAAAACAACTTCTGAAAGCCGCGATTCACGGACCCGTCAGATGGCACTATTGCCGGGGAGGCAAACGGCTTAGTTTTGTGTTTTGAAATTTCTTGTTCGGTTTTCCGCATTCTGGTAGTCTGACTCCCGAATTTTTCACTGTAAATCCCATTTTACTTCCTGCATTTATTTTTCAGCATTTCTTTTGATTATTTTATTTTTGATTATTTTCTGAGTCACTCTCTTACACAAATCTCTCTTATTTTTCTTACGAGGTACCCAGCGTACGTGGAGCGGTTTTTCAAGAAACCGACGCATCTTCACCGACATCCGAAAGAGACACAATTAATTTAAGATGGAGTTGAGTCGTGAGAGAGCGCAGAGTCTAGTTTTTTTTATTTCTGCAATTTTAGTTCTGTAATTAATTGCTCATTTACAACGGTGTCCGATTGGACTCTCGCGTGTGTAAAAAAGACTCTAAACTTTTCTGTGGTGTGTCGTGGCCTGTTTTACTCTCCGGTGAGGGTGGGGCCCGACTTGAGTGGCGATTAGGATAGACCTGCACATATAGCTCTTAGAGCATTTTTAATTTTTGATTGTGCTCGTAGGATCTTAAGCCACACTGCACTATTAACTGAGACGCACATTAGATCATTCAATTTAGCCAAAATTTAACTTAATTCTTTTCGCTAATAGAGCTTTTTGCTAGGTGTGGTTTTTCATCGGCTTGCATTCATTTAGATTAATTTTTCAATTTTGTCTAGCATCCCACATGGAGATTGCGAGGATTTACTGTAAGTCTTCTAACTAAGCATTCATCATAGTTTTCCGCGTGCATCAGCTTTTCCCGAATTTCTCCCTCTTGTTTTATCACATAATTCTAAAGTAAACTGGGACTCGACGGTAGATGTATATTTGTGCTCATCTAAATTCTTCAGTGATCACCTAATTAAAATTGGGACTGCTAAATATAGACGATCTTAAGTACCCATAAAATCAAGAATTTTTGAGGGAGAACAACCCCGTCATTGTTTGGTTTGCTTGAGAGAGAGAGTGACCCGCACACTAGGATATAGCCACGCCCTAACTCTTTTCAGACTACTATCTTGGATTAGTCGTTCTCCAGTGAGGATCTCTCCGGTAGCCGGTAAAGTGGCCCGTGACATCCTTAACAGATTGAATTGATCGGGTAGTCGGTAAACGTTTCGCAATTCATATTGGCTGGGAAAGATCTAATTTAGGATAGGCCAGTCTCCTGAGAGCATTCAGTTTGTAACAACTCGCTTTAACCGCTCTGATATATTGTATTATCACCAAATTCTAAAATTAACAAGATAATTGACCGAACCTTCACGGTCTTTACTTTGAGTTGAGTTGGTGAACCCGGGGTTTGATTTGTGTTTGCATTTTTGTGCGTGAACCGATTCAAATATCAAAATCCGCACATTAGATAAAATTTCTTTGGACTATACCGTGTAATCATCTCTCTCCTTTCTTGATTTAAACCTCATCATGGAACTCTTGTCCAATAACTCTTGCAGACCCAACACCCCATTCCTTTCAAAAATGACCGAACATCTATCTGAAAACCCATCAGAGCTATACTATGAAAATGAATTTGTTTTGGTTAGACTCAAATCAACCAAATCCTCTTCTTTCAATAATCCTCCAACATTTGCGGGAGACTTTCACCCGCGAATGAATTCGGCCCCCTTATTGAATTCATACTCGAATCATCCAACCACACATGAACATCTACCATCTTGGACTGAACCGTCTTATTCATGGATTCTAGCTGATGAGCCATTTCAAGATCAAAATACCTTTGAGTCTCACGACTGGCCAAGAAACCAAAACCAGATGGAAAGGCACACACTTAATGATCCTCAACATTGGATTGACCATGACAAATCCCTCTTCAGACATGATACTCATACAGAGGACTGGACTGACCATATAGAAACACATGAACCCTGTATGTTGACTCCTCAATATCAAGGTCTGACCGTTCATGATCAAAGGATTGAACTCTACTCAGACCAACTACGCATGCCTGGACCATATGAGCAGCCTCCTTCCATAATTTTTGAGGACAAAATTTCAGAAAATAATAATCATATGTCGGATATTCCAAGAAACTCTCCTCTCAACACAAACGGGAAAACGGAAGATGAAATTATCGAACACACGCCAACTGCTCCCATGATTGATCATGAACAGAATTTTAAGGATGATATTACGAGGATAAATAAGAGATTCAATTCAATAGAGGATAGATTTCAAAAATTTACCGACCGATTAATTTCACTCTATGGGAGATCGGACATAAAAATGAATGAGGAAATGATTGGATCTCATTTTTAGGGATGATTCTGTGAACGTCACTTCTGCTTATTATTCCCCTAGACATGACTATGCATCTGACTCCTTATCAGAACATCAAAGCCCCTGCTCATCAGAAGAACACACCACATCACCACGTCACACAAAAAATACCAAAAAATGGGAATATTCAAAAATCACAAAAAAATCAAAAATCTCGAAAAATACATAAAAATTGACACTGAATAAGATCTCAAGAATTTGGATCCTGATGTACGGGAAGAACTAGGAAAGAAATTGATTTTTGAACTTCCCTTTCTACAGGCCATTGAACACTTTCCCGATCTTAAAAGATTTGTAATAGACAAATTAACTATGAAAAAGTCGGGCAGGATTAGAACAAAGACCGAAAGACATATCTTGTCAATGGCCTCCTCCTTGGTGATGAGGAGAAAAACCAAGAGCGGTATAGTGAAGCGGTTGCCCAAATTTGACTGTGAAATCAAAGAAACAATTTTCACCCATGCTCGGATTGATGACGATTCACCGATCAGTATCCTCTCGACCTCTGTATTTCACGAACTCAAACTCAGACCGATCAGGAAATTACGAGAGATTTTTCAATTGGCGGACCGATCTATAAAGCGATCGAGAGTAATCATTTCTGTCATCATGAAATTCCAAGGTGCTCCACTCAAAGTACAATTCACGATCATTGATATTGAGCATCAAGGAGAATTCACCCAGTCTCCAATCATTCTCGGAAAGCCATTCTTGGCATTGGCCAAGGTAATTATTGATTGTGAGACTCGGGAAATTAATTTCACAGCATTGGAAACACTTAGATCTGACCCTGTCTTTGAGGAACCACGATCCTATGAAACCCACGAAGTCCCCGACAGCCGTAACCATGAAGCGATAGAAAAGCCCTACCCCGACGCTACACCTGAGATAGCTGTTGTTGATAAGACTATCGGTTTAGAGACTCTCCCCAGTATTTCAATTTTTGCAGATCTCAAAACAGATAAATCCTTTTAATACGATACTGAAACATATGCATGGTCGTACCCTAGAGCAACATTCTCTGAATACCTGGACCAAATCATCCCAAATTGAGAGTGCACCAACATTCAGAAGACCAAGAATAAATGAAAACTGACTAAGGAGAATACCAATGGCTATTCATCTGGATACTCAAGTGAACCGACACCTTCACGAAACAAGAAAAAGAGAGTGACCTTCGACCTTTCAAAAGAGGAATCAGCTGATGATCCCTCATTAGGTCCGGAAAAGGTAGTCTACATGAGTGAAGTCTGTTCGGCAGCTCTAAAGCCATATCTTCGCAAGGATCCATAATTCAATTCTCGTTGGATAACTCTCGTTCCTAACTACTACTCATCCAAAGCTGATGCTCCTGCCCTTTTCAAGTACACTAGAATTATTTCGTATGAGCTGACTGAGACTGGTGCTTCTGAGTATTCATCCGAGGACAAACTGATTGACCCCAAGAACGAATGAATTCTGAGAAAACAACTGAAGAAACAAAAATACATGAATACTTGGAGTATGTCCACTTTCAAATACTATTCCTATGAGGATAACTCTGATGATGGATATCTTTCTTCTGACTCAAACTCTTCATCTATTATCCATCATGATTTTTCTGAGGATGACACTGATCATAGTTGGGAATCATATGCCTCATCTTCGTCTCATCATTACGATCTCCCACCACAGGCTCACAAAAAAATCAGCCGAAAACTGCCTTAATCGTCGGCTACCCACACTCCCTCCTGACCACATCGGTCTCCTTGCACAGCTTCTTCCTCTACTTAGGCCAAGGCCTAAGTATATGGGGGACTGATGCCATCTGTACATACCATTCTTCGCCTAGCTCTCGATTGCTCCATTTCCACCCTTCTTCCATACCTAGGCTGACCAGAACCTATGTATAGGGGGAACCGACACCCACCTGTATATATTCTCCTCATTCACATATCCCGACCGCTTCATTTTTCTTTTTGTTTTTTTCCACTCCCTTACGCTTAGCCCGAGCAATGTCTTCTTTCCGCTTCTTGTGCTCTGAGAACACAACACTCGCTAAGTATAGGGGGTCTATGTATATACTTCATATATATTTTACCCATATCTCGTACTTTCGTGTAAGTTTATATGTATTTACGGGGTGGGTAATCTTTCAAAAAAAAGAGAATAAGAAAAAGAAAAAGAGTTCTGCTACTAACACTATCCTTGCCCAAAATTTTTGAAAAAAAAGGGGGCTTCTTATTTCATTTTTGCATCACACACAAAAAAAGTGTCTGTATTTCACACACCTGCACTTCATCCAGCATCTCATTCATGTACATCTGCGAAAAGTCATTGAGTTTTGAACCGAGTTATAAGTAGAAACCGAGAGTGGTCTGGACTTGACCTTAATCCACCTAATTTTAATAGGAACTTCATCGAGAAATAGGATTTTAAGAGCTTCAGGTCTTTTGACTTAATTCTTTAAGTTACACATGACAATGTACAGCATTTGACTCTTAGTGTCTAACCTGGTCTCTTCATTCTGGATACAACTCTGGAATAGGGAATTAATTTGTACTCTCGCACTATGCACTTAGCTCAACTCAGATGGGATGTTGGAAGACTGTGTGAGTCTCTTTTCTGGTAGCGTGGAAATCTAAAGATCGGAGTACGGGTTGAAATAAAGCTTCGGAAAAGGGATGGACGGCTAGGCACATTTTTTTCTAAGACCCCAAAAAATGTACGGAACAAAAAAGATTCTATATCCGTAGGGGCACAACAAGATCTAAGCAGAACCACCAAAAATTCCAAATACAAAGAAGCAACTACCAAATAAAATCCGACCAAAAAGGTCCAAGCTTCAAGAAACCTGCAGATCTTGGTGGAGACTCGGCTACACTGGCCATCTTCACAAGGAGAGATGACTACACTGGCCACCCTCCAGTTCTTTTCCCCTTCTATCTTCTCCCTCAATTCGATTGTGAACACAGCGCGACAGACCTTAGAAGGAAATACCTGACTCCCCGAGGACGAGTTACTGTAGAGGAGAGGAGCATGGTAGTCGGGCAGTCTGGATGGGAAGAGCTAAAACCCTTCATACACATGAGTCAGTTATTCAATGTTCAAAGGGTATACTTTGGGAAGAAGACTGATTTAAGATGACTTCTGAGCCGAAACTGTGACAATGATGTGTAGAACTTGAGGGCTTTTGATTTTAAAATTCTAAGTCTCACAGAAGTTCCGACACACTAATAATCCAAAGGTCGAGTTTAGTTTCATGTTCACCTTTAGCTCATGATCTTGGTATGGAACCCAATCTCATTTCACCTCATGGCATTTCTTTTTGATGCTCAGGGACGAGCATGGTTTAAGTATAGGGGGATGATGAATCTCAGATTCATCACTCTAATTCTCATTAATTAAGCTCCATTCCCTCAAAATCATCAGCATTTCTGCATTTATTCTGCATAATTAGCATTCATGCATGTTTGCATAAGAATGGCATTTTATCCATCATTTTTTGCACAAAATAAGAAGCCAAAAATCCAAGCCAAAAATGACTTGTAAATAGCCTAATTTCCCAGATTTTTTACTCCTTCATACTAACTCCGAATGACACAAAACCACCTCCACTGTGTACGTATCACTAACAAGAATAAATGAAAAATACAAAAAAATCACTAACCCTAAGTGGACCAAAAACTCAAACCCTAGTTTTAGGATTTTCGTACTAAAAACCCCATATCTTCCCCATACAGTGTCCGATTTGATCCTACTCACTTTTGAACTACTATACATTCAATTACCTTCAAAACAAGACCAAGTTCAAGTGAATCAGAGCTCATATGTGAAAGTCGAGTTTTGGGCCTCTTTTGTACATTGTGTATTTTAGCGGTTTTTGACCCGTTATTTTACGTACATACTTTCTTAATCAATAAAATTCCAAAAAAATAGATTAAGGTGTCTTTATTTATCTTTTATTTTTCCATATTTCTCCAGATTTTTATCGGGTTTAAAAATGACAAAAAAATTAAAAAACCCAAAAAAATCTAGGTATTCTATGTACATGGGATACCCCAAAAATTCACTTCGTGCATTTGATCGATTTTGGTTTTGATGTCTTCATAAAAGTTGTAGATCTCATCGAGACGAGCATTTTTTGTGAAGGAACTTTTTCGATCCGAGGTCATTTACTATTTCTTTTTGATTATACAAAATAATTCTTCTTCGATTTTTTGTGCTGACACGTGGCCGCCCCAGAGGCCGCCACGTGTCAATGATTTTTAGGCCCCTTTTCTTTCGTTTTTTCATTAAAAAAATTAAAAAAATAATAAATAAATAATAAAAGGGACGCACGTGCGTCACACGTGCCTCCCAGGCACGTGCTCCGCACGTTCCGCGCCCTTAACAGCCAGCGCTACGCGTCACTAATTGGGCCATCCGATCTCGGCCGATCGGGCGGCCCCTGTTCATCTCCTACCTCCTGCACCCCCTTCCGCAACGGCCGCCGCAAATTTCGCCGCTGCCGACCCCGTAACCTCTGCTGTTGACCACGCAACTGCCTCCGTGTCTCTCGCCGCTAATCGCCCCTGCCTTCGTCGCCAACGCCCAACCACCTCCTCCGGCTACCCTACCCCTCGCAGCCATACAAAAGAGACACCATTACTCCTCGTTCCGCCATCCGTCGATTCCACAGCAAGGAGGAGCTCCACCATCGGGCGGTGACAGTGCCGTTATCGCTCCTGTGAGCTACGGTGAGATCCGAGGCATCTCGGCCTCGTTGCAGAACCGCGGCCCACTGCGCGACTGCCCTGCTCCGGTCTACCGCCGTCGAGCCACCGACCCGATCGACCACAACGCCACAACGCCTCCGCCGACTCGCTCCAATGTCCATCTTCGCCCAGCCGAGCAACATCGTCGTCCAGCTTGTCGTCGACAACCGCAGAGCTCCTACGACAACTCCCCCGACATCGCCTACGTCTCTGCCATGACAAGCGCATCACCTTCATTCCATCATCGCCATCGCCGCCACCTTGCCTGAAGCGGCCATCGCCATCGACTCCCTCAACTCGGAGCTCCATCACGCCTGCGACTTCATCCTCTCCGACAACTGAAGCTCCATCTCCCCCGCTTCTTCATCATCGACCCTCGGCCATGTGTCGGCTACATCGACGACGACTAACGACGCCTCTTCACCTCCAACAGCTGCTACTCCGCCCGCCCTTTCTCCGCCTTGGCCGGGCAGCTTTGCTAGGAAAGGCTGAGCCTTCACCGCCAGGAGCCCACCACATCACCGCCTTCCACAAACGCCACCGGGGACGGAGCCCGAGGCCCTCCCACATGAGGAGCACGTGCAGGAGGAACCGCCAACGTCAACATCACGCCAGCAAAACCCCCGGGGTCACGAGTCTTGCACGTGCCCCGTGGGCATATTGCAAAGTCCCCCTTGGACCTTCCTCAGATTCGTGCTCCAAGTCCACCGACTAGAGGCACATGCTATGCACGAGCCACTCTGGAATAATTATAGAATCACCCCCCAAACTCCTGGTAATTTCAATTAGGTCCCCCCCGCATCGTCTTTATTTATTTATTTATTGTGTATGTACCCCTGCATTTCTCCTTCATTTTAGACCTTTGTTTTCCATCATTTTATTTATCTAAAAACAGCATGATGTTCGTCATTTAATTTTCTACATCTTAACATATTGTGGATATTTTTGTGATTGACGGTTAATTATTATTTATTTTTTTTGTGGAAATTTGCAAACTTTGTCCATTTTATGCTCTTAAAATTTTCATTGATTAACCGTTGTTCTAAAAATCCCCGAACAATCACATACTGTAGAAATTATTATGGTTAACAATGTACCCAAAAAGAATTTCATTTGCACGTATAATTTGCCCTATAAAAATTATATTGCATATTTTAGTATTTAATTTTTAATAGGTCTTAAACTCCACATTTTCGAGGTTTAGGATTTTTCTGAGATCCATCATCTAGTACTAGATTTTAGATAATTTCATGTCTTGGAAATAAGTAGGTTTAATATTTTATTATAATTAAATATTGAATATCATTCTGTTTGCACTTAAAAATTCATAAAAAAATTCATATTGCATATAAAACTTCCAAAAAAATTATAATGCATTCATTTCATCATATTTTGCATTGTGGTCAAGTTTCGTATTTTTCGGACATCATTTTGAATGCAATTTACATTTTAATCCCTAAAATAGGCCAAAATTGCATCCTGCATCCCTTATTTGCATTAAAAATTCCAAAAATAGACCACCTCGAAAACCAGGCATGAATTTTGATAGACATAATTCCAGGTTGTTCCTTTGCCTCCTTGTGATCGATCTTAGGACTTGCCAAGTAAAATAAACATAAAACCACTTGACTAAAATTGAATAATTTTAATGGTTATTTCTTGACCGATTCCGATCGCCGCCTACAATGAACGACAAACCAAATTTTTGGCACAAACAAATAAAAACAACTTCTTAAAGCTGCGATTCACGGACCCATCAGATGGCGCCATTGCCAGGGAGGCAAACAGCTTAGTTTTGTGTTTTGAAATTTCTTGTTCGGTTTTCCGCATTCGGGTAATATGACCGTCGAATTTTTCACTGTAAATCCCATTTTATTTCCTGCATTTATTTTTCAGCATTTCTTTTGCTTATTTTATTTTTGATTATACTCTGAGTCACTCTCTTACACAAATCTCTCTTATTTTTCTTATGAGGTACCCGGCATACGTGGAGCGGTTTTTCAAGAAACCGACGCATCTTCAACGACATATGAAAAAGGCGCAATTAATTTAAGATGGAGTCGAGTCGTGAGAGAGCTTAGAGTCTAGTTTTTTTGTATCTGCAATTTTAGTTCTGTAATTAGTTGCTCATTTACAGCGGTGTCTGATTGGACTCTCACGTGTGTAAAAAAGACTCTGAACTTTTCTGTGGTGTGTCGTGGCTTGTTTCATTCTCCGGTGAGGGTGGGGCCCGACTTGAGTGGCGATTAGGATAGACCTGCACATACGGCTCTTAGAGCATTTTCAATTTTTGATTGTGCTCATAGGATCTTAAGCCATACTGCACTATCAACTGAGACGCACATTAGATCGTTCAATCTAGCCAAAATTTAACTCAATTCTTCCCCGCTAATAGAACTTTTTCTAGGTGCAGTTTTTCATCGGCTTGCATTCATTTAGATTAATTTTTCAATTCTGTCTAGCATCCCACATGGAGATTGCGAGAGTTCACTGTAAGTCTTCTAACTGAGCATTCATCATAGTTTTCCGCGTGCATCGGCTTTTCCCAAATTTCTCCCTCTTGTTTTATCACATAATTCTAAAAGAAACTAGGACTGGATGGTAGACGTGTATTTGTGCTCATCTAAATTCTTCAGTGATCACCTAATTAAAATTGAGACTGCTAAATATAGCCGATCTTAAGAACCCATAAAGTCAAGAATTTTTGTGGGAGAACAACCCTGTCATTGGTTGGTTTGCTTGAGAGAGAGAGCGACCCGCACACTAGGATAGAGCCACACCCTAACTCTTTTCAGACTACTATCTTGGATTAGTCGTTCTCCAGTGAGGATCTCTCCGGTAGCCAGTAAAGCGGCTTGTGACGTCCTTAACAGATTGAATTGATTGGGTAGCCGGTAAATGGTCTGCAATTCATACTGGCTGGGAAAGATCTAATTTAGGATAGGCTAGTCTTCTGAGAGCATTGGGTTGCTAACAGCTCGCTTTAACTGCTCGAATATATTGTATTATCACCAAAATCTAAAATTAACAAGATAATTGATCGAACCTTCACGGTCTTCACTTTGAGTTGAGTTGGTGAACCCGGGGTTTGATTTGTGTTTGCATTGGTGTGCGTGAACCGATTTCGAAGATCAAAAGCCACACATTTGATAAAATTTCTTTTGACTATCCCGTGCAATCATCTCTCTTCTTTCTTGATTTAAACCTCATCTTGAAACTCTTGTCCAATAACTCTTGCAGACCTAACCCCCCATTCCTTTTAAAAATGATCGAACATCTATCTGAAAACCCATCAGAGCTATACTATGAAAATGAATTTGTTTCGGTTTGGCCCAAATTAACCAAATCCTCTTCTTTCAATAATCCTCCAACATTTGTGGGAGATTTTCACCCGCGGATGAATTCGACCCCCTCATTGAATTCATACTCGAATCATCCAACCACACATGAACATCTACCATCTTGGACTGAACCGTCTTATTTATGGATTCTAGCTGATGAGCCATTTCAAGATCAAAATACCTTTGAGTCTCACGACTAGCCAAGAAACCAAACCCAGATGGAAAGGCCCGCACTTAATGATCCTCAGCATTGGATTGACCATGACAAATACCTCTTCAGACATGATACTCATACAGAGGACTGGACTGACCATATAGAAACACATAAACCATGTATGCTGACTCCACAATATCAAGGTCTGACCACTCATGATCAAAGGATTGAACTCTACTCAGACCAACTACACATGCCTGGACCATATGAGCAGCCTCCTTCCATAATTGTTGAGGAGAAATTTTCAGAAAATAATAATCATTTGTCGGATATTCCAAGAAACTCTCCTCTCAGCACAAACGGGAAAATGGAAGATGAAATTATCAGAAACACACCAACTACTCCCATGATTGATCATGAATAGAATTTTGAGAATGATATTTCGATGATAAATAAGAGATTCAATTCAATAGAGGCTAGATTTCAAAATTTTACCAATCGATTATTTCACTCTAAGGGAGATCGGACATAAAAATGAATGAGGAAATGATTGGATCTCATTTTGACAATTTTGAGGATGTTCAAAAACCTAGGGATGATTCTGTGAACGTCACTTCTGCTTATTATTCACCTAGACATGACTATGCATCTGACTCCTTATCAGAACATCAAAGCCCCTGCTCATCTGAAGAACACACCACATCACCACGTCACACAGAAAATACCAAAAAT
This sequence comes from Ottelia alismoides, assembly GCA_037367405.1. NCBI lineage: Eukaryota > Viridiplantae > Streptophyta > Magnoliopsida > Alismatales > Hydrocharitaceae > Ottelia > Ottelia alismoides. Next base: position 158,425 of record JAZKJV010000402.1, read on the forward strand.
GGGAATATTCGAAGATCACACAAAAATCGAAAATCTCGAAAAATACATAAAAATTGAAACTGAAGAAGATCTGAAGAATTTGGATCCCGCTGTACGGGAAGCACTAGGAAAGAAATTGATTTTTGAACTTCCCTTTCTATAGGCCATTGAACACTTCCCCGATCTTAAAAGATTTGTAATAGACAAATTAACTATGAAAAAGTCGGGCAGGATTAGAACAAAGATCAAAAGACATATCTTGTCAATGGCCTCCTCCTTGGTGTTGAGGAGAAAAACCAAGAGTCGCATAGTGAAGCGGTTGCTCAGATTTGACTGTGAAATCAAAGACACAATTTTCACCCATGCTCGGATTGATGACGATTCACCGATCAATATCCTCCCGACCTCTGTATTTCACGAACTCAAACTCGGGCCGATTAGGAAATTACGAGAGATTGTTCAATTGGCAGACCGATCTATAAAGCGGCTGAGAGGAATCATTTCTGTCATCATGAAATTCCAAGGTGCTCCGCTCAAAGTAGAATTCACGATCATTGATATTGAGCATCAAGGAGAATTCACCCAATCTCCAATCATTCTCGGAAAACCATTCTTGTCATTGGCCAAGGCAATTATTGATTGTGAGACTCGGGAAATCAATTTCACATCATTGGAAGCACTTAGATTTGACCCTATCTTTGAGGAACCATGATCTTCTGACACCCACGAAGTCCCCGACAGCCGCAACCATGAAGCGGTAGAAGAGCCCTACCCCGACGCTACACCTGAGATAGTTATTATTGATAAGACTATTGGTTTAGAGACTCTCCCCAGTATTTCAATTCCTGCAGATCTCAAAATAGACAAATCCTTCTACTACGATCCTGAAACATATGCATGGTCGCACCCTGGAGCAACATTCTCTGAATACCTAGACCAAATCATCCCAAATCGAGAGTGCACCAACATTCAGAAGACCAAGAACAAACGAAAATCAACTAAGGAGAATACCAATGGCTATTCATCTAGATACTCAAGTGAACCGACACCTTCATGAAACAAGAAAAAGAGAGTGACCTTCGACCTTTCGAAAGAGGAATCAGCTGATGATCCCTCATTAGGTCCGGAAAAGGTAGTCTACATGAGTGAAGTCTGTTCGGCAGCTCTAAAGCCATATCTTCGCAAGGATCCAAAATTCAATTCTCGTTGGATAACTCTCGTTCCTAACTACTACTCATCCAAAGCTAATGCTCCTGCCCTTTTCAAGTACACTGGAATTATTTCGTATGAGCTGACTGAGATCGGTGCTTCTGAGTATTCATCTGAGGACAAACTGATTGACCCCAAGAAAGAACGAATTCTGAGGAAACAACTGAAGAAACAAAAAGACATAAATACTTGGAGTATGTCCACTTTCAAATACTATTCCTCTGAGGATAACTCTGATGATGGATATCTTTCTTCTGACTCAAACACTTCATCTATTATCCATCATGATTTTTCTGAGGATGACACTGATCATAGTTGGAAATCATATGCCTCATCTTCATCTCATCATTACGATCTCCCACCACAGGCTCACAAAAAAATCAGCCGAAAACTGCCTTAATCATCGGCTACCCACCCTCCCTCCCAACCACATCGGTCTCCTTGTACAGTTTCTTCCTCTTCTTAGGCCAAGGCCTAATTATAGGGGGGGATTGATGCCATCTGTGCATACCATTCTTCTCCTAGCTCTCGATCGCTCCATTTCCACCCTTCTTCCATACTTATGTTGACCAGAGCCTAAGTATAGGGGGAACCGACACCCACCTGTATATATTCTCCTCATTCACATATCCCGACCGCTTCATTTTTATTTTCATTTTTTTCCACTCCCTTACGCTTAGCCCGAGCTATGTCTTCTTTCCACTTCTTGTGCTCTGAGGACACTGCACTCACTCAGTATAAGGGGGTTTGTGTATATACTTCGTATATATTTTACCCATATCTCGTACTTTTGTGTAAGTCTATATGTATTTACGAAGTGGGTAATCTTTCAAAAAAAAGAGAAGAAGAAAAAGAAAAAGAGTTCTGCTACTAACACTAACCTTGCCCAAAATTTTTGAAAAAAAGGGGCTTCTTATTTCATTTTTCCATCACACACAAAAAGAGTGCCTGCATCTCACACACCTGAACTTCATCAAGCATCGCATTCATGTGCATCTGTGAAAAGTCATTGGGTTCTGAACCGAGTTATGAGTAGAAACCGAGAGTGGTCTGGACATGACCTTAATCCACCTAATTTTCAGAGGAACTTCACCGAGAAATAGGATTTTAAGAGCTTCAGGTCTTTTAACTTAATTCTTTAAGTCCCACATGACAATGTACAGCGTTTCACTCTTAGTGTCTAACCTGGTCTCTTCATTCTGGGTACAACTCTGGAATAGGGAATTAATTTGTACTCTCGCACTATGTACTTAGCTCAACTCAGACGGGATGTTGGAAGACTGTGTGAGTCTCTTTTCTAGTAGTGTGGAAATCTAAAGACCGGAGTATGGGTTGAAATAAAGCTTCGGAAAAGGGATGGACGGTTGGGCACAATTTTTTCTATGACCCCAAAAATGTACGGAACAAAAAGATTCTATATCCATAGGGGCACAACAAGATCCAAGCAGAACCACCAAAAATTCCAAATACAAAGAAGCAACTACCAAATAAAATCTGACCAAAAAGGTCCAAGCTTCAAGAAACTTGCAGATCTTGGTGGAGACTCGGCTACATTGGCCATCTTCACAAGGAGAGGTGACTATACTGGCCACCCTCCAGTTCTTTTCCCCTTCTTCTATCTTCTCCCTCAATTCGATTGTGAACATAGCGCGACAGACCTTAGAAGGAAATACCTGACTCTCCGAGGACGAGTTACTGGAGAGGAGAGGAGCATGGTAGTCCGGCAGTCTGGATGCGAAGAGCTAAAACCCTTCACACATGTGTCAACTATTCAATGTTCATAGGGTATACTTTGGGAAGAGGATTGATCTAAGATGACTTCTGAGCCGAAACTGTGACAATGATGTGTAGAACTTGAGGGATGTTGATTTTAAAATTCTAAGTCTCACAGAAGTTCCGACACACTAATAATCCAAAGGTCGAGTTTAGTTTCATTTTCACCTTCAGCTCATGGTCTTGGTATGGAACCCAATCTCATTTCACCTCATGGCATTTCTTTTTGATGCTCAGGGACGAGCATGGTTTAAGTATAAGGGGATGATGAATCTCAGATTCATCACTCTAATTCTCATTATTTAAGCTCCATTCCCTCAAAATCATCAGCATTTCTGCATTTATTCTACATAATTAGCATTCATGCATGTTTGCATAAGAATGGCATTTTATCCATCATTTTTTGCACAAAATAAGAAGCCAAAAATCCAAGCCAAAAATGACCTGTAAATAGCCTAATTTCCCAGATTTTTAACTCCTTCATGCTAACTCCGAATGACACAAAACCACCTTCACTGTGTACGTATCACTAACAAGAATAAATGAAAAATACAAAAAAATCACTAACCTTGGTAAGTGGACCAAAAACTCAAACCCTAGTTTCAAGATTTTCGGACTAAAAACCCCATATTTTCCCATCCAGTGTCCGATTTGATCCTACTCACTTTTGAACTACTTACATTCAATTACCTTCAAAACAAGATCAAGTTCAAGTGAATCGGAGCTTATATGTGAAAGTTGGGTTTTGGGCCTCTTTTGTACATTGTGTATTTTAGCGGTTTTTGACCTGTTATTTTATGTACATACTTTCTTAATCAATAAAATTCCAAAAAAAATTAGATTAAGGTGTCTTTATTTATCTTTTATGTTTCCATATTTTTTCGGATTTTTATCGGGTTTAAAAATGACAAAAAAAAATTAGAAAACCCAAAAAATCTAGGTATTCTATGTACATGGGATACCCCAAAAATTCACTTCGTGCATTTGATCGATTTTTTTTTGATGTCTTCATAAAAGTTGTAGATCTCATCGAGACGAGCTTTTTTTAAGGAACTTTTTCGATCCGAGGTCGTTTACTATTTCTTTTTTATTTTACAAAATAATTCTTCTTCGATTTTTCTGGTGCTGACACGTGGCCGCCCCAGAGGCCGCCACGTGTCAGCGGTTTTTAGGCCCCTTTTCTTTCGTTTTTTCGCACGTGCCTTCCAGGCACGTGCTCCGCGCGTGTCGCACCCTTAACAGCCAGCGCCACGCGTCACTAATTGGGTCGTCCGATCTTGGCCGATCGGACGGCCCCTGCTCATCTCCTACCTCCCGCGCCCCCTTCCGCAATGGCCGCCGCAAATTTCGTCGCCGCCTCCCCCGTAACCTTCGTCGTTGACCCCGCAACCGCCTCCGCATCTCTCGCCGCCAACCGCCCCTGCCTTCATCGCCAACGCCCAACCACCTCCACCGGCTATCCTACCCCTCGCAACCCTATAAAAACGTTGCCATTACTCCTCGTTCCTCCGTCCTCCGATTCCACAGCAAGGAGGAGCTCCACCATCAGGCGGTGACAGCGCCCTGATCGCTCCTGCGAGCTATGGTGAAATCCGAGGCATCTCGGCCTCGTTGCAGAACTGCGGCCCACTACGCGACTGCCCCGCTCCGGTCTACCACCGTCGAGCCACCGACCCAATCGACCACAACGCCACAACGCCTCCGCCGACTCGCTCCAAGGTCCATCTCCACCCAGCCTAGTAACATCGTCGTCCAGCTTGTCGTCGACAACCATAGAGCTCCTACGACAACTCCACCGACATCGCCTACGAATCCGCCACGACAAGCGCATCACCTTCATTCTGTCATCGTCATCGCTGCCCCCTTGCCTGAAGCGGCCATCTCCATCAACGCCCTCAACTCGGAGCTCCATCACGCATGCGACTTCATCCTCTTCGACAACTGAAGCTCCAGCTCCCCCGCTTCTTCATCGCCGACCCTCGGTCGTGTGTCAGCCACGTCGACGACGACCAACGATGCCTCTTCACCTCCAACAGCTGCTCCTCAGCCCGCCCTTTCTCCGCCTTGGCCGGGCAGCTCCGCTAGGAGAGGCCGAGCCTTCACCGCTAGGAGCCCGCCCCATCATCACCTTCCACAAACGCCACCGGTCGCGAAGCCTGAGGCCCTCCCACATGAGGAGCACGTGCGGGAGGGACCGCCAATGTCAGCATCACGCCAGCAAATCCCCTGGGGTCACGTATCTTGCACGTGCCCCGTGGGCATATTGCAAAGTTCCCCCTGGACCTTACTCAGATTCACGCTCCAAGTCCACCAACCAGAGGCACGTGCTACGCAAGTGCCACTCTAGAATAATTGCAGAATCACCCCCCAAACTCCTGGTAATTTTAATTAGGTCCCCTCTGCATCATCTTTATTTATTTATTTATTGCATCTGTACCCCTGCATTTCTCTTCATTTTAGACCTTTGTTTTCCATCATTTTATTTATCTAAAAATAGCATGATGTTCGCCATTTAATTTTCTACTTCTTAACATATTGTGGATATTTTTGTGATTGACGGTTAATTAATAATTAATTATTTTGTGGAAATTTGCAAACTTTGTCCATTTTATGCTCTTAAAATTGCCATTGATTAACCGTTGCTCTAAAAATACCCAAGAAATCACATACTGTAGAAATTATTGTGCTTAATATTATGCCTAAAAAGAATTTCATTTGCATGCATAATTTTCCCTATAAAAATCATTTTATATATTTCAGTATTTAATTTTTAATAGGTCTTAAACCCCACATTTTCGAGTTTAGGATTTTTCTGAGATCCATCACCTAGTGATAGATCTTAGATAATTTTATTTCTTGAAAATAGTAGGTTTAATATTTATTATAATTAAATATTGAAAATCATTCTGTTTACACTTAAAAATTCATAAAAAAAATCATATTGCATCCAAAAATTCCAAAAAAATTATAATGCATTCATGTCACCATATTTTGCATTGTGGCCAAGTTTCGTATTTTTCAGACATCATTTGAATGCAATTTACATTTTGGTCCCTAAAATAGGCCAAAATTGCATCCTACATCCCTTATTTGCATTAAAAATTCCAAAAATAGACCACCTCAAAAACCGTGCACGAATTTTGATAGACATAACTCTAGGTTGTTCCTTTGCCTCCTTGTGATCGACCTTGGGACTTGCCCAGGTAAAATAGTCATAAAACCACTTGATTAAAATTGAACAATTTTTGTGGTTATTTCTTGACTAATTCTGATCGCCGCCTACAACGAACGACAAACCAAATTTTTGGCACGAACAAATAAAAACAACTTCTTAAAGCCGCAATTCACGGACCCGTCAAGTACTCAAATGGAGCGAGGGATGACTGGGTGTGGAAGATGGAGGTGCAGCACTCGAGGTGCTCCACCGTGTCAGCTGGGGCACAAATCGAGCTCCACATGCACACCTATACCAGCAAAGGGGTGTGAGACTCGGAGACGAAGCTCCAGTTAAGGTTATTCCGTAGAGGAATCAGAGGAAGCGCCTGGGGGATGGTGTTCAATCTCCAGCGAACATGGAGGAAGGAGGTATGGCCCTAATCCAGCTTCGATGAGCTTGTCTAAGGATGATCATAGTGAGTGAGAAGATGTGGGTAAAGTCATGGAAGGATCGATGCGACTGGATGTGGAGGATGGAGCTCCGACCCGATGATCCGAGCATAGATGATGTGCGACAGAGACAGAATGGAAGTCGAAAAGGAAAAGCAAAATGTAAGAGAATGAGGATATCATGTTCTATGGAGATGGTCGGTGAAGCAAGGTAGAGGTGAAGGTAGATTCGTGGCCTCAACTAGGTGGTGGAAGACCAAGGAGGTTGATCGCGGCGACAGAACCCAGCCACGAGCGAGCTGCGATCGACTCAGCACCAATCCAAGCTCTAAAAGGGAACTAGAGGACCTTGTCACCATCCTAAGGACTCAAATGGAGGAGAGGATGCTCGAGGAACGAGCTACCTCGTAGAGCAGTAGATGAGAGAACTTATAGGGTTCCTAGGGGAGTAGAAGGATCGAGAGAAAGCACACAACCCTAGGAGGATCCGGCGCTACCTAAAGATCTGCGAGGATCATGGATCCTAGGTAAAGAATCGGGCACGTGAACAGAGGGAAGAAGTGGTCAGACCCGGGCAGGAAAATGGTGAGAACTCGGGTCCGGCGAACACCTTCTTCGATCGGGTTTGAGAGAGGGAGGGTTGACCCGGGTCAAAAGACCTGGATTGACCAATGAAAAAAATCTATTTTAAAAATAAAGGAATAACCGATAAAAAATAGTAAAAGCTCTTCAAATAAAAAATGATAAAAAAAGAAAAAGTGTTAGGTATTTTACAAACTATTTTCAGTGATTTTAAATTATTTAATAACGTATATACAATATTATATACAATCTGTATTAGTATTTATTGGTATAATATAACTATATATTATATAGATGTATTTTTGCTTTATTATTTTTACCAAAATACATTGTATTTTATATTTAATTATTTACAAAATAAAATAAAGAGAATAAAAACATTTTTATTGTATTTTTATAAATTAATTATAAGTGTTAATAAATTAAGTTTATGTATAATATATACAATATCGGTGATATTATACAATGAATAATTGATTTTATTTTTGTTTTATTTTGTATTTTATGAATTTTATTTAAATTTTATTAATTATTAGGAGTATACACACGTGTTCAAAAATACAATATATACACAATTTACATACAAAAGAAATAAATAAATACACATATACAGGTATAAATGAAGTGCCAATCTAATTTTTGCAAATATTTTTTTAACAAAATTTATTAAGAAATTGAATTATTTTAAGATATTTTATTTAGAAACAAAAATAGGTAAATGATATATATATATATGATGAGTAGTGATGAAAATATACAGGATCATATCTCTCCTTACTTTATTCCTTGTTGATCACGCCAATATTTGGCCTTCTCTCGGAGTTTGGGTCAGTTTGCATTTACTGCATAAATACATCCATATTTTATTCTTATTCTTTTCTTCTTTACTCTTTTATTTTGATTAAAAAGAAAGTTAATCACACAATATTAACAAATGTATGCACAGTGCTAATTTATTGTATTTGATATATTTACATGTATTTTGCATAGGGAATTTGGCTAAAATAAAAGAATAAAGGATGTGAATCATGGATTCATTAGAGACGAAGGTGGCAAAGAGCCTCCTGCCAGCCATCTCGATGGTGAAGATGGAGACAAAGGTGGCAAAGAGGATAACAAGGCCTATGAAGATGACAAAAACGACGGAGACGAGGCATGTGATGTGCGCACGACTAAGACGAGCGACGGTGGAGATGGAGACGAGCGACACCTAACGTCGTCCAGATCCTCTTATTTCTGTGCACATGAGTTTTTGAAATGAATGGAAATATTAAGAGAGAGGCTAATGAGATATTTTAGGTATGCTGTAAGATTTTTAGAAAGATTAGAAGAGATTAATGGGGAGATATTTTGAACGGTTACATACTATATTTAGATAATTAATAATGACCAAAATGAGTTTTTGAATAATAAATAATAATATTAATATGCCTTTAATAACAACCATCAGATTAATTACGGATACATGAGATCGTTGGCCTTCCTTAGATTTGGAAGGACTATGTCCCATTTGAACGTTATCCTACATATATATAAGGGGAAATGGGGCTGCTCCCTGAAGAGATCTAACTTGGATCCCCCGTCCTATTTTCCACACATATTTATTTTTTTATCGAAAAATGTTTCCGTAGATTTTCATTATTATATCCCTATATTATGTCAATCAAATTTTGTGTGACACAGAGACTTCTACGACCTCCATCCAGAAGGGGTCAATTGCAACAATTCTGCGATCGTTAAAACATGACTATCTAGATATAGGTTGTAGGAGTCTCTATTTATCACGAAACTTGAATGACATAATATAGGAATTAGTAATGAATTTTCATGGATTCATTTTTGAAAAATAAATAAAAAATAAGGGAAAATCGGATGGGGGACTCAAATTAGCTCCCTTTATGGGGCATCCCCATTTTCCCTTATATACATGCACATGTATTCATCCAAATTCATTATTTTGATATCAATAGAATGGGAAACTGATTCATTATTTTAATATCAATAGAATGTGAAATTGCAACTAACATAAAAAATTATAAATGACACATATACCACTATTAAAAAATCATATAATCACCACTACAAATATAAAAATTATATCAAGAAAATTATTATATAATCACCATCACATTTACTCGCCAAATAGTTCTTCCCTTAAAACTTTAATAAGATACTGTTGAGAGTTGTATTGTTAGCCCTAATTGTAGGGGTATTCCGAATGACTCACTATCTAGGAGTCGTCCTTCATGTAACCCAAACCCTAGGACTCCATCTATATAAGGAGCCATAGGGCCTTCTTTCTCAATAAGAAATATAGTCATAACATTCTACTTGGTATCAGAGTGAGTTCCGCTCCATCCCCCCCCCCCCCCAACCCCAACCCCAGTCGAAGCCCCTCCTCCCCCGCCCTTGTTCCAAACCCCAAAACTCTTATCAGTGACACGACTTGTTCGCTCAATTTCTGCTCATCACTACATCGATATCCTACCGTCACCATCCAACCTCTGCCAGTATGATGTAACCAATTTCCTTCATATTTATATTCATATCCTTCTTCTACTACTATTATTTGAGATGTCTCAATTTGAAGTGACATCTCAGGGATATGATGGAGGGAACCACTAACCACCCTTATTTGGTTCGATCCTCAAATTGGACGATACCAATTATCCCAAATGGTCTTGTATGTTACTTATGATCATATGTGGATATGACAAGGAACATATTTTGTTGGAGCTAGAACATGCTGAAAAGATAGGAAAGTAAATCACTTGGTCAACAGATGATGGAATGGTCAGTTCTTAGATCATGGTAAGTGTTATCGATAGGATCGTAGATGAGCTGGTGTACTACAACACCACGAATGACATCTAGTCCTCTATTCAAGCCACATATGGCTAGGAGAATAATGCAAGAAGAATGTATCAGATGTGTTTTGACATGCTCAATATAAAGAAAGCATGTTGTATGTTAGCTGAGTACTTCTCTCTCTTAAAATCCATGTTTGAATGATATAATGCATGTAGCTGCCCCAAACAAAAAGAGCATCGCCAGCATATGGCCGTCTTAATATTTCTCATTGGACATGATTTGGGATACGCTCCAGCCTACGACCAGATGATCATTGTCGCGGTTCTTCTCACTATTGAGGAGGCTTATAGTACCCTCAATCACCTTGTCATCCCCACTGCTCGCGCTACTAATGAGGTACATGGATAGATCTCTACATTGATTTCCCCATCCGAGCGTGAGGGTCATGGCTCCTTCCAGAGTCGTGACCGTGATCGCTTTGGAGCGGGACGTGGCTGCAACACCATTTAGTGTACCTATTGTCACAAGTATGGACACACAGAGGTCGTTTGTTACACAAAATCAGGTTATTCAACGCCTCATGCTTGTAGTACTACTGAGGGAGATGGACCTCCTGTTGAAGTTCCTCGAAGGGACTTTGAAGATCTGATGCAGTGTATTAATAGGCTCCACCCGAGCGAATATTCCCACTCTATCCTGAATGATAATCAAGAAACTACTATTGTTGCTCATACAAGTATCTTTATTGCTTCCACAAATGAATTTGCGAAATCAAAATGGTTGATTGGTATATGTATATCCACTCACTTACGTAGGGAACATAGCCTCACACATTAGATGCGCAAAGCCCTATAGGGATGCACTATTCAAGTTGCGGATGGCTGATTTTCTCCTCCAAAAGGAGAAGAATATGTTCATCTCACTCCTAACATCAAGCTCAATGATGTTTAATTTTTTTCGAGAATTTCCCATTAGCATACTTTCCGTTAGTCAGATTTGAAAGGAACTCAACTGTTGGGCAATATTTGATGTGATTTCTTATGGTTTTCTGGATATATTGACTGGGAGGACGATTGGTACAGGCCGTGAAGAAGGGGGTGTCTACAAACTTGTGTAGTTTTTTGGGACTGTAGTTTACGTCTTTTTCAGCATCCTCTAGTGCTCTCTAGCACCAACGTTTCGGTCACCCATTCTTACAGAAGCTTCGACGTGTTCTTCCCTAGCTTCCTCCCACTACCAACCTAGAGTTTGAGGCATGTCAGTTGGAGAAGCATCGCAAGAGTTCCTTTTTGCCATCTAGGAATATCCATTCTAGTAGTCTTTTTGAGCTTGTTCATCTAGATGTTTGGGGTCCTAGACGATATCCTGGTCGTCTGGGAAGAAGGATAAGGTTAGATCCTCAAGCGCATCACGGAAGCGTGAGCGTCGTATCGAATAGGACGAGGAGCGACTAGTCGCACTAGTTGCTCGATGCAGCGGAATTTAAAAATACGACGAAACCACATGATCCAAGAACACTTCTCGGATCGTTTCGTCTAAACCACAAACAAGTAATAGGATTACCTCTTGAAGCGTGGTTGCGATCGAGTCTCTAAATGAAGAGACCTCCTGTCTCAAGTCCAATCCGACAGAGCAAACGCTTGTGAGCGTGAGGATGAACCTCGTGCATCTCGCAATCTATGTTGATGATCCAAGCAGCGGATCTCCTGATCTCGACACACGAGATCCGACGTCTTCTTCACGAGCGAGGCGCACTGAAGGAGACGGAGATCCACGAGCAGACGATCGGGCAGCATAACAACGGCGTTGTGGCGATGGAGAACCTCTCTAGGGCATCCATGGTGGACGGCCATGAGAGGGAGAGAGATGGCGTGTTGAGAGAAAGAGAGAGAGAGAGAGAGAGAGAGAGAGAAAGAGAGAGAGAGAGATGCTTCTCAAGCATTGTGTGTCAAGAGAGAGCATGGGTATGCCTCTCTATTTATAGGGTTTTGGGATCCATGGATCTTAATCCATGGGACATATAAAATCAATGGATGAGATTGATTTATGTCAATCCAATGGTCAAGATTGTTGTTGGTAAAAGCCAACAACTTGTAATTTAATTTAGATTAAAATATATTTGACAAAATCAAATACAAATCAATCCCAAATTAAACCAATAAATAAGGAGAGAATATACATGGAGATTACATCTCCATGTACATTCCATATGGACGGCCACCCATTCCAATTTGGAATTGGGTGCCGCCCACCCTTACCCTATGGAGGGCAATCTCATGGAGATCCATGAGATTGCATGCCTCCTTGATATTCTCCATTATTTATTTCCAACAACTTTTTGTTGGGATTTTATTCATCAAAAATAATTCACAATTATATTTGAGAATATTGCAATCTTGACATTGGAAAATTTTGAATCATATTCACAACCCAAAACAACATATAATTTACATTGTCAATTAATTAGACAATGTATATCCAATACACATTAATAATTAATCAACAAATATAAATTATAATTTGCTCTCTCTAATACATTATAAATCACATTTATAATATATTATAAATAATTGGATATTACTATCCATATTATTCTTATCCATAATAATTAAATCACATTTAATTTTATTGGATAACTTATTCTCGTGTGCACAAATAATATGAATCACATTCACATTATTTACATCTTTGATAATCAAATCACATTTAATTATCTAAGATGACTCTCCTTATAATATGAATCAAATTCACATTATTCATGATAATTAAATCATATTTAATTATCCATTTTCTCATTGCTCGGATACATATATCAACAATAGAATTATCCATGAACTCTTTCAAGGATAATACGATTTCTCCGCGAATACTTGGAGATAAGGACAGGGCGATTGTATTGTTTCACGTATAGTGACATGGATATTGAGATCATATCTCAAATCCAGATCGCGGGCTTCCCATAGATGCTTGATTAAATCAAGACCGCAAATCTAATCTTCTCATTGCATCTGAATCATATTCAGATCAATGTCCAACATTTGGACTAAGATCAGATTACTTCTCTACTGAAAGGAGTCACTAAAATCCAGACCCGTTTCATCACTCCCTAGGAATGGAAGCGTCATTGTTATACAATCGTTTATGATCACATCACCCTCAGGTATTCCTAATACCTGTACATCCTGCATACTGGAAGACTCAGAATAAACCCAAAGTATTAGATCAACTTTACACTGTCTACTTCAGGGTTCTATCAGTAAGTTTCTCATTCGATCATTGGGAGTCGGTATCGATCATATAATTTCTAAAAGCATATATCATACCTAGGTCTTGATCATATACTTTCCAAAGGTATATATCAAACCTACAAATTAGTCAAGCTTCCAAGGCGAGACGACCATGTGCATGGAATTTGATTCTTACCAATATCTCATGAGTGAGCTCATGTCTTCTGGTTCAGTAACTGAACCTGTATGATCCCTTTGAGAGATCGTATTACTCATATGCCCTTATATGCACACCAGCGCGTCAGTGTATAGACCTTGATTAGGTCATCAACCTATTGGTTTGCCAAATGTACATACTCAGACATATAGTAACACATCTGTCTCCGGTCAGAGGATGTATGCCTATATCATGACATCATACGATATAGGACTTTGGTTATCTCAATCTCGTTAAGTCAACTCTTTGACCTAACTCATCTGACACCTCCTAATCTCTATTCCCATGCAAAGGGCATGCATCAAGAGGTCAGTCAGATATCAGCCTAACTGAGAAAGGATTGCCATCTCCTACTCAGGCTGGAGATCATCTCTTAATAATCATTTGACGATGCTTGATGAGTCCTCAAACTAACTCATTAGATATTCATCTAAGCACCAGCCTCTATAATTCAATAATTGAATCAACAGCTTTATGATCATTAAGATGGCCATGGTACATAACCCTAATTGTACTAAGGGACCTATTATGCAAATTATGTACTCTTTATTTCAGATTAAGGAGTGAATTGTAATTACATTTATTGCATAATGGCTCGTCGTGGGCTTGCATGTCCAACAATCTCCCACTAGCCCAAAGAGCCATTAATGGGCTAATCATTAAACCCACACTCATGTGACAATCATAGGCCATTTAGAATATAGCTAGGTAAGCTGATCAGTCACTCTGTTCCCAAGAGACTACGCCAAGTCCTTTTACGGCACTTGCATATCTCCTAGTAACAGTGCTCGCATCAAATGCGAATGTTGCATCCTATGCAACCAATACTCAATTTTGTCGGTTATAGTGTCCTTGACACTGCATCTTATTAACTATCATAACCAGTATTCCCATAATCCTTATTAGAATACCTTCATTCCTGGAAATCTCTATCTCCTAAGGTATCTACAGTTAAGACCCTTATAGATCACTATCTACAAGATCTTAAACTTTTGAAGATAAGACTTTGAGATCACTATCTCTAAGTTTCATCATCTATGAAGATATTGTTATTACTGCAACCAAGTGTTTTATTTCCAGAGTAGGATTAGTAACAGTTTACTACTCCGCAGACATATGGCTTTTGTACACATCTAGCATACACTTCAGCTTCTCGTAACTGATGCACAAGTGCAAGCAGATCTAGCATTCACTTCCTCAACTCTTTGAGGTGCTATCCCTTTAGACAGGTCACTACCACATCTTAAGGGAAGGAAGCTTTTCTTGGAATTTTCCAGAAAAATGGAATAAGTCCAAGGTGTACTACTAATGCATCAGTCCCAATACCCTCTTCTCTTTGCTTCTGGACGACTTCATAATTAAGATCTAAGAGGTATCCTTGAGATCGTATCTCAAGGTATGGAACAACCAAATTATAAAACACTTATTATTATTCTTATATCATTCCAAATGATTAGGATAATATCTACATTCAGCACAATGAACACAATGGCACTCCCACTAAGCTTCACATGGTACATCAAGATACTATCTGAAATCATAACATTTATGAATTCATCAGATCCAATGTTCCAACTGCAAGAAGCTTATTTGAGTCCAATATATGGAGTTCTCTATTTTGCACACCTTGCTTTCCTCAATTATGAAGCCCTGGGCTACTTCATGTGAATATCCTTAGAAAGGTATTCATAGAGGAATGCAATCTTGACTCACATCATGAAGATGTCATAGTCAACTTGTGTAGCTATAGTTAGCAATATTCTGATGGGTTAAAGCAAGGTCACTGGAGAGCAACTCTCATCGCAAGCGATGTCTGCTCTTCGGTGCGTAGCTCATGGCTACGAACCGTGCTTTGAAGGTCTCTACCTTCTCATCAGGTTCCCTCTTTCTCTTGAAGATCCATTTACACCTTAATGGGTCTGACCCTTATAGGTGGATCCTCGAGGGTCCATATACAACACTTGTATATGAAGTCTACATTAGACTTTTATTGCTAACAACCATCTTTCCATATCATGATCCTCAGGAGCTTCATAACATGAAGTCCGATCATTTTCAGACTTAACTGATACATGGAATACATCCTCAAACTTATTTGAAGAAGCATTAGTGTTTCATCTTTAATTGTCTATTCAGTTACCGATCTCAGGAGCCTCATTATCTTCTCAAGATTAAATGAGTTCCTTTACTTCATTTTCATCTTGATTCTTAAGAGAGTCATCCTCTAAGAATCACATTCTCAGAGATGAGATCCTATAAGAATCTTAAGGTCATAAAGTAGGTATCCAATACCATCCTTTATTTTCCTAATGAAGTAGCACTCTCTAGCGCCAGATTCTAGCTTAATTACATGGAACCTTATTAAGGATATATATTGTAGTCTCAACTACATATATACCTTAGAAACTAATAAATAATTATGCTAATATTGATCATTGATTATATCATGTCACACATGATCCAATTGTATCTCCCTACAACTCTATTGAGTTAAGGTTCATTAGGAGGATTGAGATAGGAATGATATTCACATCTCCATAAGGTATTCTTTGAATTCATCTAATAGGTACATGCTACCTTGGTTAGATCAAATTCATTTCATCTTCCTCCAAACCTTGGTTCTGAACCAAAATTGTGAAATCTTTGAACATTTCAAAGTTTTCTAAGTGAAGAGAAGAAATCTCATATCACAAACAATCACTAATATATATCACATATCCATAATGTTTATTCTGATATAGATGATTCACATACATCAATATGTATGAGATCTTGTATACCTTAACATCTTACACCTTTCCCAAAGAAAGGTGTATTGGATATTTTTACTTTGAATACAATATTCACAAGTATGTGAGATTTGAATCTTTAAACAATCTAAAGTTTCATGTCTTACTAGTCCATTGATCTCATCAACAGACATATGTCCAAAACTTGATGCCAGGTCATTGTCAAATGATCTTTATCCTTCTATTGATTTTTAAAGGTTTTTATTTTCAGTATTAGAAGTCTTAATGAACCATTCATTAATTATCTAATTAGTAGAGCCCACTAGATTTTACATTACTATCTGAAATATCTCCATCATAACTCTTTATGATAGATTTATCACAGAATTCATGTTTATATCCAACAATAAACAATGAGTGTATTCTAATATCTAGGTCATAGAGACATTCTCTAAGACTAAGGGCTCTCACTGAAAATATGAAGTATATTCATCCGGTGGAAATTGTTGCAACAATTGCATCAATTCCAACATTTAAACCTTAAGATCAAATTTCTAATATTCTAATACATATGCAACCAATTGCAAGTGTCATTAGAAGATTGAGATACAATTATTAGACTTTATCTTATCAAATAAGTAAGTCAATTTCAATGATTATATGTAGATTATTCTGATGCACTATCTGATTCCTTCTCTAAGGATTCTAGATAGATTTGATAGTCATACTATCAACACATCAACTTTTTGCAGTATTGGCATTCATCCAACTCTTTGGATGTCATATGAAGTCATAGAAGTACAGTCAACTCTTTGAGTATATTTCTTACTTGGGTCCAACCCATGCTTCTACTGCGCTCCCTTTATCTGTAAGCAACCATTACTCAAGACCAAGGATCTCTTATGTTAAAATCCAAAATTTCATTATGAGAGTACATGCTTCATTAAATTCATACAATATGGATATTATGAAGCATCATGAATGACCAGAGTATAGACAGTAGAATGATGACACTCATCATATCTACATCCATCTAAACTCTTAAAATATTGGTTCAGGTAGGTACTCAAACAATTTGAATACATCATCTCTTATAGATCCACCATTCTGCATGATGCAGAAAACCACATCAATCATGATTAAATGTTGAGCGCACATATGTACGCCAGAACATCTTCTTAGAATTTTATTATAAGGATTATTTGATAATTACGATCATTATCGACATGTCACTTCAAAAGTACATTCGATGAGATCAAGACTTATAGAGACATAGAAACCCTAGGGTTTCAGTCCTATTGTCTATTTAATTGTCATTCCTCATTATTATGAGGAAACTTGCACATCGCAATCACATACATTATGTATCCAACTGCAAGTACAATATCTGGATCATGAATCCAATCCAAGATATCTTACTGGTTATTCTTGAGTATATTATTGAGTGGGTTTAATGAAGGATTATCTGAAATAAAAAAATTTGCATAAATATATATAAATATTTAATTTACTTTGATTTAGGAATTTTTATATCAAAGATGTCTTGCCATGTCAACAATGAAAGTTCATTCCCTTAATCACTTTCAATGTAAGAGATATACTTACCATTATATCTCAAGCAAGATCTGGGATCTCCTTCCTTATCTTTGTTACATCCCAATAATATGAGAAACTGCAACTCGGATAAAAAGAAGCGGGAACACATTCTGCCTTGCAAGTCCAACTTGCATCTCCCAATTCGGTCTTTGATACCCGAGCCCACCACCCCTAAGGTGATGTTGACCCGTCATTAATTGAACCAACGGTCAATAGGAATAGAACTCGCTATGCACAATCCAATATCGCCCCAATAATATGAGGATCCGATATTGGGGTAACTACGTATACGGCCTTACTCTTTTGAGAAGCAAAGAGCCCGATCCAGATGCGCTTGCATATAGGAGCTGTCACTTCGGACAGGCGTCTCCTATATACAATCCCTGGCGACGGAACCCTTCGCCTTGACGGGAGACCATGGATGTCACTTATGTGATCCTCCATATCATATTCAAATTCTAATTAATTATCATGAATCATATTCACATAATTAATTCTTCCAAGGGAATTATCAACTATAATCATATTCGAGTATAATTGGACATAATCAATTCAATTATATTAAATTAATTATCAATCCAATTCAATCAATCAAACTTGATTATTTTGCTTGAATGTATATGGTATTATTCTCAAAGTACGTATTAATTCGTATTTTAATAATTAGAAAAATACAACTTAATCCCTTGGACATTATCCCGGCCCTACCCGCTGTCATGGCCAGTACCGGCGGGAGTGGGACGGACCGCATACGTTGCAACCCGCTACCCCAGCGATCCCCGACTAGACACCATATCCGCCTCGGGAAAGGATAATGCCAAATTGATTAATTTGTACTTGAGATGATCATCGGTTCTTCTACCGAAATTATACCATATAGTAATCAAAACAATTTTGATTATAAGGAAATTTGCTAGACAAATTCCCAATCCTAATCAAGCAAGGAGTTTGATGATTGTGTTTCCAATTATGATTTAGATCCAATCTAATCAATTAATTGGTTGGGGTCAAGTCAATTAAGGAAATAATCATCTTCTAATATTTCTCAAATATTTTCCATGATTATTTCTCGAAATTAACAATAATTTCATTAATTGACAATCAATTGGTTCTTGATTAGGAAAGTAATTTTAGCAGTGACCCCTACTTACTAAAATTAGCATATCTCAATCAATTTAAATCCAAAAGCAAAGTAAGTTTTCATAGTTTGCTAATTTGATTTACAACAGAACCTATGTGATTTTCATGCATTTCGAGGCATCTCTAAACAATAATTAACTCCTTAATTGCGTTAAGATTCGTAGTTCCCGTAACAGTGAATACATGTTCATTAAAACAACCATATCTCGAGCATACGAAATCCGATTTACGCAAACTCAGATCCTATGGTTTCCTTATTTAATGGAGAACAAAATCCAAGTGCTATTTTTGTGTTTAAACAATTTAAACAGGGCCGAAAATATACACAAAACAGATCTGCGAAATCAAATGCGATAAAAACTTTCGCGACCTTAATGAACCCAAGTCGTCCTCATTTAGCGAATCATATTCGAAACCATCGACCTAAGGCTCTGATACCACTTGAAGGATATGGTTAGATCCTCAAGCGCATCACGAATGCGTGAGCGTCGTATCGAATACGACGAGGAGCGACTAGTCGCACTAGTTGCTCGATGCAGCGGAATTTAAAAAATTTTCATACGACGAAACCACAGGATCCAAGAACACTTATCGGATCGTTTCGTCTAAACCACAAACAAGTAATAGGATTACCTCTTGAAGTGTGGTTACGATCGAGTCTCTAAACGAAGAGACCTCCTGTCTCAAGTCTAATCCGATGGAGGAGACGCTTGTGAGCGTGGGGATGAACCGCGTGCTTCTCGCAATCCATGTTGATGATCCAAGCGGTGGATCTCCTGATCTCGACACACGAGATCCGACGTCTTCTTCATGAGCGAGGCGCACCAAAGGAGACGGATATCCACGAGCAGACGATCAGGCAACATAACGACGGCGCTGCGGCGATGGAGAACCTCTCTAGGGCATCCATGGTGGACGGCCATGAGAGGGAGAGAGATGGCGTTTAGAGAGAAAGAGAGAGAGAGAGAGAGAGAGAGAGAGAGAGATGCTTCTCAAGCATTGTGTGTCAAGAGAGAGCATGGGTATGCCTCTCTATTTATAGGGTTTTGGGATCCATGGATCTCAATCCATGGGACATATAAAATCAATGGATGAGATTGATTTATGTCAATCCAATGGTCAAGATTGTTGTTGGTAAAAGCCAACAACTTGTAATTTAATTTAGATTAAAATATATTTGACAAAATCAAATACAAATCAATCCCAAATTAAACCAATAAATAAGGAGAGAATATACATGGAGATTACATCTCCATGTACATTCCATGTAGACGGCCACCCATTCCAATTTGGAATTGGGTGTCGCCCACCCTTACCATATGGAGGGCAATCTAATGGTGATCCATGAGATTGCATGCCTCCTTGATATTCTCTATTATTTATTTCCAACAACTTTTTGTTGGGATTTTATTCATCAAAAATAATTCACAATTATATTTGAGAATATTGCAATCTTGACATTGGAAAATTTTGAATAATATTCACAACCCAAAACAACATATAATTTACATTGTCAATTAATTTGACAATGTGTATCCAATACACATTAATAATTAATCAACAAATATAAATTATAATTAGCTCTCTCTAATACATTATAAATCACAATTATAATATATTATAAATAATTGGATATTACTATCCATATTATTCTTATCCATAATAATTAAATCACATTTAATTATATTGGATAACTTATTCTCATGTGCTCAAATAATATGAATCACTTTCACATTATTTACATCTTTGATAATCAAATCACATTTAATTATCGAAGATAACTCTCCTTATAATATGAATCAAATTCACATTATTCATGATAATTAAATCATATTTAATTATCCATTTTCTCATTGCTCGAATACATATATCAACAATAGAATTATACATGAACTCTTTCAAGGATAATGCGCTTTCTCCGCGAATACTTGGAGATAAGGACAGGGCGATCGTATTGTTCCACGTATAGTGACATGGATATTGAGATCATATCTCAAATCCAGATCGCGGGCCTCCCATAGATGCTTGATTAAATCAAGACCGCAAATCTAATCTTCTTATTGCATCTGAATCATATTCAGATCAATGTCCAACATTTGGACTAAGATCAGATTACTTCTCTACTGAAAGGAGTCACTAAAATCCAGACCCATTTCATCACTCCCTAGGAATGGAAGCGTCATAGTTATACAATCATTTATGATCACATCACCCTCAGGTATTTCTAATACCTGTACATCCTGCATACTGGAAGACTCAGAATAAACCCGAAGTATTAGATCAACTTTACACTGTCTACTTCAGGGTTCTATCAGTAAGTTTCTCATTCGATCATTGGGAGTCGGTATCGATCATATACTTTCCAAAAGCATATATCATACCTAGGTCTTGATCATATACTTTCCAAAAGTATATATCAAACCTACAAATTTAGTCAAGCTTCCAAGGTGAGACGACCATGCGCATGGAATTTGATTCTTCCCAATATCTCATGAGTGAGCTCATGTCTTCTGGTTCAGTAACTGAACCTGTATGATCCCTTTGAGAGATCGTATTACTCATATGCCCTTATATGCACACCAGCGCGCCGGTGTATAGACCTTGATTAGGTCATCAACCTATTGGTTTGCCAAATGTACATACTCAGACATATAGTAACACATCTGTCTCAGGTCAGAGAATGTATGCCTATATCATGACAGCATACGATATAGGACTTTGGTTATCTCGATCTCGTTAAGTCAACTCTTTGACCTAACTCATCTGACACCTCCGAATCTCTATTCCTATGTAGAGGACCTGCATCAAGAGGTCGGTCAAATATCAGCCTAACTGAGAAAGGATTGTCATCTCCTACTCAGCTTGGAGATCATCTCTTAATAATCATTTGACGATGCTTGATGAGTCATCAAACTAACTCATTAGATATTCATCTAAGCACCAGCCTCTATGATTCAATAATTGAATCAACAGCTGTATGATCATTAAGATGGCCATGGTACATAACCCTAATTGTACTAAGGGACCTATTATGCAAATTATGTACTCTTTATTTCAGATTAAGGAGTGAATTGTAATAACATTTATTGCATAATGGCTCGCCGTGGGCTCGCATGTCCAACATGGGAAACCATTATTATCTGGTCATAATAGATGATTTTTCTCATGTATCATGTACCTTCTTAATGAAAAACAAGTCTGATATCATTTCCATTATTACACGCTTTATAAATGAGATAAAGACTCAGTTTGACACAATTATCAAGATTCTTATATAATGCTAGGGAGTTTCTTTCTTATGATATGCAATCAATCTTTTCCTCAAATGGGATTTTACACCAGACTACTCATGCTCATACTTCTCAAAAGAATGAACATGGCTGAGCGTAAGCATAGGCATATCCTTGATATGGCACGTACACTCTTGATTGACTATCATGTCCCCTCTACCTATTGAGGTGATGATGTCCTTACCGCTACATATCTTATAAATTGAATGCCTTCCACCATTATTGATGAGTAGGTTCTTATTGAAGTTCTTTTTCCATGAAAGGTTGTGTTTCATGTCCCTCATAAAGGTGTTTGAATGTGTAGTGTTTGTTCATATACTTGGTCTTGGAAGGGAGAAGCTCGCAGAAGCAGTCAAATGTATTTTCCTAGGATATGCCAAAATTCAGAAAGGGTATAGATGTTATGACCCTCGCTCTCGAAAGCACTACATCAGTGAGGATGTCACTTTCTTTGAGTCTCTTCCATATTACTCCAGTTCCAGCTCTCATGTTCCTCTACCACCTACATACACCACTCCATTTCATGTCCCTATTCCACATGATGATTTCTATAGGAGTACTGCTCCACATGGACATCCCCCTTTTGAGCCAGTACCATCTCCTCAGGTATGTCATTCGACTGAGTCTTTACAGACTAACAATCATGCTCTATCTATTGATACAGACACATGTACTACAAACTGCTTCGTAGATGCTGATGTAGATCAGTCAATAGCTCTATGGAAGGGGACAAGGTCATGTCCATCTCGATACAACACGAAACATCCAATCTCAGATGCGGTGTCCTTTTTTGGTCTTGGCTCCTTCTATAGGCAATTCGCTGAAGCAATCTCTGATGCAGTTATCCCATGCACACATATCGAAGCCCTTCGAGACTCCCAATGGCGCTTAGCAATGTAGGAAGAAATGTTTGCATTGATCTCCCGTAACACATGGTCACCTGTATAGCCATCCAGTAATGTCAAGATAGTAGGGTAAAAATGGGTTTTCATAGTGAAGTACAATCCAGATGGTTCAATTTCTCTCAACAAGACATGCCTAGTTGTAAAGGGGTTCACAAGACATATGGAGTTTACTTATTTGACACTTTCTCTCTGGTGGCTCGTCTATCCACTATACGAATTCCAATGACGGTTGTAGTACAAATGGATTGGCCATTACACCGGCTTGATGTGAAGAATGCATTTATGTATGGTGGCCTTCAGGAAACTGTAGATATGCAACAACTTCCAGGCTTTGATGCTCAAGGGGAGTGTCAAAAGATGTGCCTTTTACGTAAGGCCATTTATGGACTCAAATAAAGCCCTTGCATCTGGTTTCAGAAATTGTCAGAAGTACTAAAGAATATGAGGCTCATCAGATCCTTGACAGATAATTTATTATTCATGTGAATGATATCATCTATGTGACAAAAGACTTAGGAGACTGTTACAGAAAGAATGGAAGAGGAACAGTGACAATGATCATCTATGTGAATGATATCATCCTCACAAGAGATGACTCTTATGGTATTTTAGAAGTTAAGAAGTAGCTAGAAGAATAATTTGTGATAAAAGACTTAGGAACAGTACATACGTTTTGGGGATTGAAATTGCTAGGTTCAAGCAAGGATTAGTCATGTCACAACGAAAATATGCAATTGATCTGCTTCAGGAAATAGGAATGATAGGATCAAAGCATGCATAGATACATGTGGATCCTAAGGGGGGCATCTATGAGACGGGAGAGATTGAAGACACTGGTCGATATAGGCATCTTGGGGCGAATTGCTCTATCTTGCCATCACTTGACCAGACATATCCCTAGCCATTGGGAGATTAAGCCACTTTATAGATGCTCCCACTACATCTCACTTCGATGCATGCATAATGGTTTTAAGGTACATCATTCTTCTCCTAGAAAAGGTCTACTCTTCACCAAAAACAACAACTTATATTTTATTACTTATTCATATGCAGATTATGGAGGATGCATGATAGACGAAAATCTACTACATGTTTTTACACTTAGTAGGAAACCCTATCACGTGGAGGAGCAGGAAACAACCAGCGGTGTCGCGCTCAAGTGCTGAGAGTGAATATAGAGCCATGCTTCAAGCTGCTGCAGAACTAGTATGGATCCGATCCGTACCCACAGATCTTCATGTCACTCCCAGCAACACAATGGAACTTAGATGCGACAACCATACGACAATGCATATAGCCAACAACCGTATGTCCCATGAAAATGCCACATGTGGAAATCGACTGCCACTACACTCAAGATCTGATACAGAGAGGGTTGCTTCATACTCACAGCATACCATCTATTGAGCAGACTGCAGACATGTTTACTGAACCACTCGTGTGCAAGCAATTCAAGACTGCAGGCATCATTTAGATTTTCCCAAAAAAACAAACTAACCATCCAATCATAAAATCAAACAAACAGTTTACCTAACAGCTTATCTCTCTTAAAATAATTTAACCCACTGAGCAGTTATCCTCGCATCCAATTGGGTTCTACTGAAAGATTACCATAGCTCATATGTGGCGTTGAAGTTCATGTTTCTTACCTCGTGGGGCCGAGCTCCTAAAAAGATCCCCGACAATGTTGTGTGGCCATGGAAATGTCATTTCAGCTATGCCAATATCCTTCTTTCTCTTTAAAGAAGAAACCATACAGACACTATGCGACCAACCAAGCGTTGAAATCGATCCATCTCCTTTACAAAAAAAAAAAGCCCTCCCTTTTCAACTCTCTGCCCACTTCTATAAACAGCAGGCAACAGCGACACACACGTTGCTGTGGCAATTAATTGGGGGGAAGACGGCGCCATAACATATCAACAACTTATCCACTAGTCCTCTGCAGTACTCCCCTCTCATCTTTTCTCCCTTACTACATACCGGTACTGCAAGTAGTGTACATGGCTGCACCAAATCCCGATCCGACCAAGCTCGACGCAGGCGCCCTCTTTGTCCTCAAATCCAGAGGTAATATATGTCGTCAATTCATGCATCTCTTCACTGTTAGATGCGTGATTGAACGTTCATTTTGCTCGTCTATGCCGTCGGCGTAGGTTCATGGCTGCACTCCGGCTTCCACCTGACTACTTCCATAGTCGCGCCGGCACTGCTGAGCCTACCGCTGGCGTTTGCGTCACTCGGATGGGGTGCGGGAGTGATGTGCCTCACGGTAGCGGCGATGGTGACGTTCTACTCATACAACCTCCTCTCCGCCGTGCTCGAGCACCATGCTCAGTTCGGCTCACGCATCGTCCGCTTCCGGGACATGGCCTTCCATGTACTTGGTCAGTTCTACCGACGCTTGCTCCTCTTGAATTGCCAACTGTTTTATTTTCTATCGAGCTACATCTACTGATCCCAGTTCAATAAAATTATAAATAATTGAATCATGTTCATGAAGCAAGAACATGATTTGGATCTCCTAGATTTGTGCAGAAGTTGTGCCTCTGTTACCAATAACCTTCGTGTTCTTGCATTCAAACATGTCGAGTTCGGGTCTTCTTGCTGCAGTGCTGCATATCAAGCATGTTGAGTTCGGGTCTTCTTGCTGCATATAAAAATACTAATAGCGGCAACGAATAATTGTCTTAATTTGTCGTTTTCAATCATAAAAAGGGGACAGTGCATTGTCAAACTTGGTCGGCGTTTATTGCAATTTGCTTGGACCATTGAAAGGACATCTCAAAATAATTGAGATTCCAGCTATGATCTACCTTCCTGTGGACTGATGCGTCAGATGGGAATAGGAAAACATTTTATTATGGGATTTTATCCCATGTATCTTATAACTTTATAAATTACATTTTTATCTTTGAAATATCGATATTCTTCCCTCGAGCTTATAAATTTACTAACTCTTACCCCACTAATCATGTGGTTTACTTCCATCCATTTTACCATTATAACTAATCAAATTCCATTATTTTTTTAGCAAACTACCCGTTTTGTTTATCAAAATTGCCAACAATCTGCTCCACCCACCTCCTCGATGTCGAACCCCTCCCCAACCTCCTCCTAGAATGCACTCAAGCACTAGTCCCTGGCAACTGACACACCCAAGTCGGGGTCATGAGCCTCACATTGGTGAGGTTGCTCGGACATCACCACTCATGATCCTCTATGCAAGGCCCACCATGGGGGGGTTCCTTCCCGCGGAAGCCTTCGACGTCGGTGCAGATGCGAGCGGTTGACGCCAACCTCGTGGAGGGAATCGGTGACCTGGGGATCATCAAGGAGGTCGAGAAGAAGAGGGTGGTCCTGTTCGGCCCTTCATGGCATTCCACGACGAGCAGGGACCGGAGGATGGCAACGATGGTGTTGTCGACAGAGGAGAGCGTTACAGTGGAGTTGTTGTGATTGACAGAGGTGCTCCGCCTGAAGCTTGATGGAGGAGGAGCTCCACTTGGAGCTTGATAGAGGAGGGCGGTGAAGGAACTCAACGATAAGGCGATAGAGCTCAGTGACGAGCAGCAGGTGCGACGAAGGGTCCTGAGGGGGGCAACCGTTCTCTGAAGGAGGAAGACATGGGACTCTGATTTGGGGTTAGAAGAAGAATATGAAGTAGCATATCACACATGTATTTGTTTAGCAACCTCAAATATTTGATCAACGGTTTCAAGAAATCATCTCAAAAAATCTGGAATTATATGTAAAAATAAAAAAATTTTTTGATGATTTGGTGTATGGTTGGAGATGGGGGTGAAGAGAGGGAAAATAAGATGAGGAGGAAGAAGAAGAAGAATGGAGTAAGACGAAGAGAAAGAAGGTGAGGAGGTGGAATATCCACCATCAATTTGACCTCTGGTTAGATTGACCCACGTTATTGATTCAAGTAAAAGTAAAATTAACAACAAAGTCTGTGAGGTAAGATAGAGTAAATTTACGGAATCAAGGGAAGAATATAGACGTTTCAAAGGTCGAAAAAGTAATTTACAAAATTTATAAGATTATATCCATCAAAACGTCTTATCTTCAATGGAACAGTTCCAGATAATATTAGTCTCATATGCCGACATGCACTAATTATTTTGTTATCTATTACTTCCAAAGTTAAATATCATGATTTTCAAAAATGGAAAAATAGTTAATTATGTTATAATCATGTACGTTGCAGGGCCTAAATGGGCTCGATACTACGTAGGCCCAATCCAGTTCCTGGTATGCTATGGTGCCGTTATAGGCAACACGCTTCTTGGCGGACAGAGCATGAAGGTAAGACCTCTGGAATTTGCATTGTTAGTTATACGAACATTATCTTTTATAGTGTTAGATTGTTCGAATGTTGGAAAATATGCAGAAGCTCTTGCCGTAAAACTTACCCTTTTGGATACGTGCCACCGTGTTCGTTTTATGTCAGGATTTTGTGTGACTAATATTGCCGCAAAGTTCGTCTTCATTTCGAACAAGTATAGTTCGTGGGTACAGGATAGAACACTAAAAAAACAGGGAACGTATAAAAACTTTCAAAAGAGGCTTCCAAAATAAGTCGGAGAGGACTATTGTTGTAACATTCCGAAATGTTGTCGGATTCTAATTACTGAATTCGGACCCAAGTAGCCAAAAAAAGTTGGTAGTAGGTGAGCCCACAAGGAGCACCTACCATGGAGTGCAGCCCATGCGTGTTGATGCCATAGCATGTTGCTTTGACAGTAGCAGAAACTATAGTAAGGGAAGCTATAGGAGGATGTGCTTTACCATGAGGCATTGGTGGCAGCAAGTGATGCATATCATGTGGGGCTGACAGTAGCTGGTATTGTAATAGGGTAGGTTGACAGAAGCAGAAACCACAGTAGATGCATCCCAGAAGGCTAAGTAGGTGACTTTTATGGTGTTCAGGTCATAGCAGGTGTGTCTCTAGAGGTATAGAGGTGGCCTGCTATGGCGTTCTCGGCATATAAGGTAGTGGATAATATGTACAAAAATTGGTTCCCATCACTTATGGAGGGTCCCACCTGTCTTGGGGGTCTCTCCTCCTTTTGTTATGATATCCAGTGAGTAAAATCCATATACATTCGTGAGAAAAAACACAACAAAGAAAACTAAAGCATCATCTTGGTGTTCCTTAACTTCTCTCCGATCATCCATGTGTGGATCCGGTGAAGGTCTCTGGTGGTTCCCTCCTCCTCCCATGGTGCTTGATTTTTGCAAGAGCGTAGGAGAAGGAAGAAGACGTAGCGATGAATTCCTTTTCGAAAGAGGGTTTTACCTTGTGTGATTTCTCTATATCTTCTCCTATTACCCTTTTATTGTTGTTCCCTTATTGATACACAAAGAAGAGGGCTTGGCTTCTGTGCCATTTTGAGGAGAACAAACATAACACCAACTACAATGGAGTGGTTTGGGTCAAGAAGGCCAATGATTTTCCTCTTTAATTTTGGAGGTTTTGACGTAAAATTGTGGTATGTCTTGTGGTTGCTTGTTGTTTGTGGATTTTTCCTTTTTTACTCATTTTCTCGTGTTAGATATTTGTTGTTGCCATCCATCTTGGTTAGGGATCTTTCATCCCATCCTACACTTTAACAAGTAGGGTTTACTCCTGGTTTGACCCCAACAAGTGGTATCAGAGCTATTCGATTGACAATATGGGAAAAGATGACTAAGGAACAATGATTAAGTTAACAAGAAACAGTATGCAGATATGGAAATCTAAGATGGAGAATGCTTTCTACTGCAAGGATCTACATGATTCAGTGGAAGGAGATATAGCCAAGACACAAGAAATGCCTGCTAGAGATTGGATGAAGCTAAACAGGAAGGCCGTCGAGACTATTAGGAAGTGGTTATGCTTGTCCATGTTCCACCAGAGGAGGCAAATGCTTAAAAGCTATAAGAGAAGCTAACAAAGCATTATTAGCATAAGGCTGCCACTAACAAAGTCTTTTCGATAAGAAACTAGTGAATCTTAACTACAAGGGTGGAACTAATGTTGCATAGCACCTAAACAAGATCCAAAGCCTTATCAACCAGTGAGTTCCATGGACATGAAGCTAGATAATGAGGTATAGGTGCTTCATCTTCTTGGATCTCTAGTAGACAGATAAAAAACACTGGTGGTCACTATGAGCAACTCTGTTGCGTATGAAAAGTTGACCATGTCTGTGGTCAAAAGTTGTTTACTAAATGAGGAGATTAGGCATCAATTGATTATAGAGGCATCTTCCTCCTATTCGCATTTGTATGCAACTGAGAGAAAGGGAAGATCCAAAATAGAGAAAGAAGGGGCAAGTCAAAGGCTAGAGGCAAGTGCCATCATTGCAAATAGGCATGCCATTGGAAGAAAGATTGTTGGATCTTGAAAAGTGAAGAAGCTTAAGCCAAGAGGGACAACGAAAAGAATGAAGATGAGAATATAGTTGCAGTTGTGTCTGATGAAAATGAGGGTGATACTGCTCTCATCGTGTAAGAGTAATGTTTGCATACCAATAGTGATGACTCAGAGTGACCGGTTGATATTGTTGCTTCTAATCATGTGAATCCATATAGAGAGCACTTCACCTCCTACACAGAAGGTGATTTCGGGCTAGTCAAGATGTAGAATAATAATTACTCAAAGATTGTTGGTACAAACTATTGGGTGCATGATTATTCTTCATGATGTGAGACATGTTTCTAACTTGCAGCTTTTTTCCTGTTCATTTCTCAACTGGAAAGGGAAGGCTACCATCTAAAATTTGGTGTCACAAAATACAAGACAGGTAAGGATTCTCTTATCATAGCCATGGGAATGTTGTGTTACTCACATTACAAGACACGAATGAAGGTCATGGATGGTTGCATGCATGCTAATGATGTTGATACTTATTTGTGGCACCATCAATTGGGGGCACATGAGTTAGAAAAGGTTACAGCTTTCGAACGAAGAACAATTGCTCTCACTCAAAAGGATATCACATTAGCACCGTGCGATTTATGTGAGCTTAGGAAGAGCAATATAATACCTTGTAGAGCCGGATCAAAGGTAGATCACAACTTCTACAATTAGTATATTCTGATGTATGTGGTCCCACGGAGGTAGATTTATTACGTGGGAATAGGTACATCTGACATTCATTGATGACACATCAAGGAAGGTGTGTGATTATATGGTAAAGACGAATGATCAAGTGTTGCACCAAAATATTTCATACCAAGGTAGAGCATGAGATTGGGATGAGGCACTTCAGATCGCCTGCTATGTGATCATCGATCTCCATCAGTTCCTTTTTGGTTTTCAGGTTCTTGAGCGCATTTGCATAGGAATGATCCTACATATACTCATCTGAGAGTATTTGGTTGCAAAACTTACGTGCACATACCAAAGGAAGAAAGAAAGAAGCTTTTATGACAAAGAAGTACCATGCATCTTTATTGGATAGGGAGGTGAAGATTATGGTTACAAACTTTGGGATCCACAAAAGACAGGGAGGAAGCAAAAAAATGGGGGGGGGAGGGGGGTGGGTGAGGGGGCAAATTATTTAGATATTATTTATCTAATTTATCTTGTTATTTTAGTTGTTAATATTTAGGGAGTGGTTCTTTTGTTGTAACGTAAGTTACAATAGAGGTGTTGTAATTAGTTGTTTGTTGAATTCATTTCCTAAAATCCAATCTGTTTAGATTGAATTTTTTATTATTATTATACCTATCCTCCAGATTTCACTCAAATCTGAGGTCATTTTCTATTTTATATCATCGGTAGTAAGTTCGATTCTCTTTTAAATGAGATTTAAGTTTTTTAAATGTTGATTGGACTTTTGACCACTAAGATAAAATAGGAAAGGACATCAGATTTGAGCAAAATTTAGAAAATATGTAGAACACTAATAGAAGTTTCAATTTATCGGGTTGGATTATGGAAACAAATTCAATCTATAAAGTGAGATTGCAATATTTTGTAATTGAAACTAATATTCGGATGAGATTTTTACAAAATACCCTTATAAACTCATAATAAAACATAAATAATCTCTATAACCATCGTATTGAAAAAAAGATCTATACAAAACTATTCATATCACTAAAATACATATATACTAATGTGATATTAAGTAATATCATTAGATATAATATTTTCAAATAAGTAACACTATACAATGCTTTTTACATATACGGATGAAACAAATATAGATATATGTACCAATCCCTTATCATATATGTTATACATTTTGACATATGTATGTCTGTTTTAGAATTAAATGCAGATACTAATAGGGTTGCAAACATGCAGATACAAATATGTATCTGTATATCCATGTATGTATATACTACAAAAATATGTAACTATATCTATTTTCAAATCTTAAAAAATGAAAGAGGTACCCAAATCCATATTCGTATCTACAAAGAAAATAAAAAGAAATATCATTATCTATATCATATACACTAAAATAAATACACATAACCGTGACTATTTATAAACGAATATGATGATGAACATATATGAATATGTCACTATCCGATCCTAGACACCATATAAATATTAATCGTTAATTATTGTAATTAGATTATATATATATATATTGATTTTTTATCGAGATATGGGAGACTATTATATATAACATGCAAATTTTAATTATTAAATAATGTATTTAGATTATATAAAGTACTGCATATTAAACATATATATGGATTTTTAGTTGGGATCCAGCCACTTGCAACCCCCCTCTCCACCCCACCCCTCTCCATCACTGATAAAAGAAAACTATCTTCAGACATAGAGATGCAATATTATATGTGATCAATTGAATACGTTGACAACCACTTAAAATACTTAATCCCAAGCTATCAAGTGTAGTAGTCTCTCACTCGTATAACCCATTCTCACAGTTTGAAAGCTTTGGATATCGGATTATGTTGTGGTGTTACTGTTGGAGTAGTGAAAAATAAGAGATGGATAGAAGCATGTTTATAGAGAAAAAAATATTGGACCAATGAAGAAGGTAGAAGTGGAAGTTAAAAATCTTTTCCCGTTAATGACTTGAATCTTGCATACGAGACTTGAACTTTTACATGAAGATGACTTACAATTTTTGCAATAAAAGACGATGGAGCTATAATGCTTGGATTTTGGAGGACACTTTAGCTACTCTTGTGGTGGTTGTAGTTGTATTGTGTTTATTCTTGTGGTGATTGTGTTTTTTGTTTCAAATAGACTCTCCAGCTTCGTGGAGATACTTTATATGATATATCTAGAATCCTCCTTCAATCTCGTCCATTAAGTCGGCAAGTAAAGAAGTATCTAGATACTTAGGGTATAGATGGAGAAATATCTAAATGTTTTATCCACCTCTCTCCATTCTAAAATCTTCTCTTCAAGTGGATATTTTTATGAGACTTATCTACATGTAGGTGGAGCATTATGGTCCGATGAATCTATGATTCTCATTTTTTATTCTTTTATTTTAGCTTTATCTTTTCGCAACACAACCTATAAATATATGTAAATATATTAATTTATCTTTGTACATGATTGTGTTAATATTGCATAACTAGCACTTATTGTCCACAAATAAAAGAATAAAGAGAAAAGAAAAAGGAAAATGTATTTAGAATAAATACAGATTGACCCAAGTTCTAAAGAGAATGTCAAACCTTGACCGATCGATAAAAAATAAATAAGTAGAGAGAGATAAGGTACACTGTATATTGCACATAACACCTATACCTATACAAATAAATATTCATATTTATTTTACATTATATGAACACCATATTATTTTTGAATACTTGTATATAGTCATAATAATAAAATAAAAATAAAAAAATCAGGAAACACAAACTAAAATAAAAATAAAATTCAAAGATTGTACAAAGGCCGCATGTCTATATAATTTATACAATGCCTATTTATTTTACACCCTCAATTAATATATAAAAATTAAATAAAAATAGTTGTATATCCCTAAGGTTATTTTGTAAATAAATAAAATATAAAATAAAATTTATATTTGTAAAATTAATAAAATAAAAATACTTGTATATAATACATATGTATATTATACCTATACATAATACTATATATTATATATACCATAATAAAATAATTTATAAAAATAATTAAAAATCAAAGAAAAATAGCTTGAAAAATAATAAGCATTACATTTTACCACCTTTTCTTTTAAACCATTTATTATTTTATATTTAATATTATTTTATTTTTCTTAATCCTACACTCTGATTGGTCCACGTTAGATGGTTGACCTTGGTCAACCTAGGTCAACCTTCTCCCCCAGCTGACCCGACCCGATTCATGTTTCATTGAAGCTTCTTCTCCCCTTTTTCCTGATCGGGTCAGATCTCCATTCAGCTTGATGCTTGTGCCCGATTACACTCCGAAGA
Organism: Ottelia alismoides; assembly: GCA_037367405.1. NCBI lineage: Eukaryota > Viridiplantae > Streptophyta > Magnoliopsida > Alismatales > Hydrocharitaceae > Ottelia > Ottelia alismoides. The sequence goes on from JAZKJV010000402.1 coordinate 191,908, forward strand.
TCCATGATCCTTGCGGATCCCTAAGCGCAGCCGGATATACCTAGGGTTTCGAGCGCCACTTCAATCTTTCTGGAACCCAACGCACCTCTATAAAATTTCTCCTCTACCTCCCGAGATGAGGAGCTCGTTCTTCACGCCACCACAGACCCCTATACACCTTCAGGAAAGTGACAGCTCCTCAGAGAGCCCTTCGGAGTCTTGTTTGGCAGTCCGATTGAGCGAAGCTCATCGCGTGGTCGGAGAGCCACCACGAGAAGCCTCCTTCACATGCCACAGCCTAGTCGAGGCCATAACCCCCTCTGTCCACTTTGCCAGAAGGCCCTGAGTTCTTCAGTAGCTTCAGGTAACCTTCATTCTGCTTACCTTTCACGTTTCACTTCGATTCGTCCATATCATTCGTCGCAATTCACCATCTCTGACCAGTCAATCGGAGCCCTGTCACTCACATCTCACTGTTCGGATTTACTTCCTGATTCACCCCCCATATCCCTACACAACCTGACCCCTTGAATCTTACTCACCGGAGCAAGATCAAGCCTAGACATCCTATCCTCCACGTACACCGAACTTCAAACCCGCTCCCCCATCACTTCTCTTCACGAATCCAAGAAATAACATGTCTGGAGCTATGCCTCTGAGTCTGCCTTCCCTTTGCAGGTACCCTCGCACGCTAAGACACATGATTCAAGCTTCATCATGGGTGGTGGAGCAGCTTTAGGCGGAGCTCCACTGTGCCGATCATCCTACCATCAGTCCATCCATCGGAGCCGCCCACTCAATGCGGAACCCTTCCACGACCGTGCTGGACTCTATAGCAGCTTCATCAGAGCAGTGGATCTCCCTCCATGCTCGGATAAAGTTCGCTCGAGCATGTTCTTCCAGCCACCTCCTTAGCCATCAGATCAGGAGCTGAGTCCAAGATCTGATCAGGATCATATGAGCATGCCTTATTCCTAATGGTCTGATCAGATTCTAGGGTGAATCAGAGCCGCACGCCACCACCAGCTTGGTCAACCATCAGATCCATACTGGCAGGGCAAATCAAAGCCGTACGTTCCCGACCACAGCAGAACCGTCAGATCCTTTTCAGGGGATTATCAAAGCCGTTAGAGACCCCACGCGGGAAGCGCGTGCTTCGAGGGTATCTTGCACTTTTTTCCTGCAGTTTTCCTTATTTATCTTTAGTCCAATAAATATCAAGTGTAGTTAAAAATAATTGCAATTTGAGCCTTCTTGTTTTCTATATTTGCACTGTAATCCAATCTAGTCTGAGTTGCGTGCCTCTGCACGTGCATTTTGGGATAGTTGCATTATCTGGTCTAAACTACTTGCTGATTATGGAATGAACTTTAAGTTTTGATATTTGCACTTATACCCCTACTTGTCTGGATCACGTGTAACGTACGATTTATGTGGTCTCTAGCCCTTGAACTTCTATTGCGTGTTATGCTTTAGCCCTGAAATTGAAAATATTTGCAACTAGTTCCCTATTGCATTGTATTTAACTCATGTCTTTTACTTAATGCAATAAGTATTAAATCAATCCTAACAATTATCTAAAAATTACCTATTGCTCTTGTTAGTGTGTGTTCTTCGTGGTGATTTTTGGGTGTTGATTTCCATTTATTTTATATTATTAAAGATTCAAAAACCCCTAAAAATGTATTATTTTTCATATAAAATTATAAAAATTCGAAAAATCATTTAAAAAATCGATGAAAATTAGGGTAGTTGTCTTTTGTTGCCTTTTGTTCTGACTATTAATTTTGTTTGAAAATACCTTATAAAAACCCAAAAAAACGTAAAATACTTTAAAATTGCAAAAATTATATAAAATTGTAGAAAATACAAAAATAATGATTTTAGCCTCTATTTGTATATATTTTCTTCTATTTTATCATAAAAATACCATCAAGGAGTTTTGCATATTTTATGTATTTTTAACTTGCAAATTACTCCTGATTGTGCACTGTTTACCATTTTTGTCATTATTTTACTTTTAAAAATTCCAAAAAACATTTAAAAATTCCATTAAAATTGCCAAAAGCATTATAAAATATATAAAAACCAAAAATATTTTTATGATAATTTTCTGATTATTTTTTATATATTAGAAAAATACAAAAATAGTGTGTGAGTACCTTGTGTTTATTGATTTTATATTGAAAAGTAAAAATTTGAAAAATTAAAAACCACTAAAAAGATTTTTATTTCTGAAATCCGACTACTAAGTTTTTAATCATGCTCCTTGTATTCGACCCTTGTCATTATACCAGGTAAATAAAATAGCGAAGCTGCTTACATTGATTGCCTTATCTTAGAATGGTTTGATTTTCTTTTTGACCGATTTGATTGATTGAGGACAATGACAATTAGCCTTTTTATTCCACCTTGAGGATAATGAACCGCCTGGAGGACGACCAGGTTCGTTTTGGAGGGGCCTGCATCTGAGGAGGAGCAGAGTCTTCGATCGCCAATATGGGCATCATTATCCAGAAGTTGGACCGGATAGAGATCATTGAGAAGAAGCAGTGTCAGGGCCTAGATAAGCTCAACAAGGTTGATGAGCTGGCCTAAACCTTGAGTGACTTGAAGACCTAGATCATGTGTCTCCAAGAGGCACAAATGGCTTCGTAGCCCCGTCTCAAGTCAAGGACTAATCCAGGGAGTAGCTCTTCCCATCCCTCTACCTCATATTGTCAGGTTCACCACATTCAGGCAGAACCGGTCCAGTCGCTGAACCTGAATCTTTGAGATATCCTAGCGAAGGCTGAACCCGAATCTTTGAGATGTGGTCATGAAGGAAATATCGAAATGGTGGAGCGTCGATTTTATCTACCCCATCTCTGACTCCAAATGGGTTAGTCTGTTGCCTGTGGTGCCCAAGAAGACGGGTATCACCACAGTTGTGAGCGAGTCTGGAGAGGAGATAGCTACTCGAGTACCCACTTCTTGGAGGGTCTGTGTGGACTACAGACGATTGAATCAGGCCACCAAGAAGGATCATTTCCCGCTACCATTTATTGATCAAATTATCGAGAGGTTAGCTGGGAAGAGTCACTATTGTTTCTTTGATGGGTACTCGGGGTGCAATCAGGTGGCCATAGCGCCTGAAGACCAGGAGAAAACGACGTTCACCTGTCCATTCGGAACATATGCTTTTAGACGGATGCCCTTTGGTTTATGCAATGCCCCAGTTACATTCTAAAGGTGCATGCTTTCCATCTTCTTGTACATGGTGGGAGAATGTTTAGAGCTCTTCATGGATGACTTTTCGATTTAGGACGATGGGTTTGATGCTTGTCTTGACTGCCTAGACCGAGTACTACAACGCTGCATCGAGGACAACCTTAGGGGACGGTCCTTGGCCACATCATCTCCAACAGGGGTATGGAGGTCGATCCAGCCAAGGTGAATATCATCAAGAAGCTCAGTCCACCTTCCAATTTGTGACATTTGCAGTTTTATCTGGGGCATGTCGGTTTCTACCGACAGCTCATACAGGACTTCAGTCGGATTGCCCGACCACTTTCTGATCTGCTGATGAAATACATCGAGTTCATTGTAGATGATAAGTGTCTTGCGTTATTTGAGACTCTCAAGGGATTAGTTGTGCAGGCTCCTGTCCTCCAGCCACCCGATTGGTCTCTCACGTTCGAGATCATGACGGACGCTTCTGATTTTGCAATAGGGGTTGTGCTTGGATAGAGGAGGGATGGATTACCTTTTGTCATTCACTATGCTAGCCAGACTTTGGATTCCGCTCACAGGTGCTACACCGTGACTGAGAATGAGATGCTAGTCGTAGTCTTTGCTTCAGATAAGTTTCAATCTTACATCCTTGGATCTAGAGTGATGATTTACACAGATCACATCGCCATTCGATACCTCATGACAAAGAAGGATGCCAAAGCCAAATTGGCCCAATGGATCCTTCTACTTCAAGAGTTTGATATAAAGATTAAGGATAAACCTGGAGTCAAGAATGTGGTGGTGGATCACCTCTCTTAATTAAAGTATCTTGAGGATTCAAAGCAGACCACACCTATCACAGTGACTTTCCCAGATGAGACGATTCTTGCTATCACCTCACTTCCATGGTACGCTGAAATTGTGAACTATCTTGATTCCAAGAAAGTTCCACAAGGTTGTCCCAGGCAGCGACTTGAGACCTTCCTCACGAAGGCCAAGTCGTACCATTGGGAGAATCCCGCCATTTACCATGAAGGGGGGATAGTGTCTGGTGTCGGTGTATTCCTCATGAGGAGCACCACAGCATCCTCATCTACTACCACAAGCTTGAGGCAGGATGACATCACTCTAGGAGATAGACAACACATAAAGTTCTCCAATTTGGCCTTTAGTGGCCTACCCTCTTCAAGGATTCAGATGAATTCGTGAAGAGGTGTACTGACTATCAGAGGATGGGCACTTGTGGACAAAGAGATATGATGACGATGAAGCCCATTCACTTCTGTGAGGTTTTTGACGCATGGGGCATCGATTTCATGGGTCCATTCCCTAAGAGTCAGGGATTTGAGCATTCTTCTTGTTGCAGATTATGTTCGCCGTTGGGGTGAGGCCATCCCTGCCCGAGCCGTAGATGCAAAGACTGTTTGCAATTTTTGGGTAAGAATATCATTTCACGGTTCTGGGTACCTAGAGTTTTGATTTCAGATGGAGGGACTCATTTTATCAACAACAGTAAGGGCCCTTGCTAACGAGTTCAGCATTGACCATAGAGTTGCCACTCCATATCATCCACAGACCAATGGTCTTGCTGAGGTTTCAAACAAGGAGATCGAGACTATTTTACAGAAGGTTGTTTGCCCAAACCGAAAGGATTGGTCATAGATTTTGAACTCGGTCTTGTGGGCCTATAGGACTTCCTTCGAGACACCTTTGGGCACATCTCCCTTTCAGCTCGTTTCTGGAAAGCCATGCCACTTACCAGTAGAAATCAAGCACAAGTCACTTTGGGCAGTCACTGAACTACTATTGGATCCCAAAGAGTGTAGGAGATCAAAGGAAAGCAAAATTGGCAGCCTTGGAGGAGTTGAGAGACACAACCTTCTCAAGTAGCCTACAATATAAGGATAGAATGAAGATATGGAATGATTCTCACATCAACCATAAACAGTTTGAGCTGAACTAGACAGTATGGCTATTTGATGTTAGGTTGAGATTATTTCCAGGGAAATTACAGAGTAAATGGAAGGAACCATACTTGGTCAGAAAGGTGCACGACAACAGAAGCATTGATATATCTGAGTTGTCATCTGATTCCACCTTTCGAGTCAACAGTCAGTGTCTGAAGCCATATCTAGATCATGATCCGTTGATCGTTGACGGTGCCCCTATTTATTTTGTATGAGATGTGATCTTTGACTCACATCATTGGCATCTCATACATGAGTTTCACTTCTACTCTGTAGCTGTATAGATCCATATTGTTTATATCATTCATTCTTTCTAATCAACACCCTAGTCTCATCTTATGATTATGCTATACTTAGGGTGCACTTTGCCCTAAGTATAGGGGGGTGTTGAATATATGATTGTCCATTTGATTCTATTACCTCTGCTTTGCTGCCTATACTTAGGGGTATTTTATCCTAAGTATAGGGCAGGTAATATCTGCATATCCTACTCCTCGGTTTTCCCTTTATTGTACAATTTTCTATACTTAGGATTATTTGATCCTAAGTATAGGGGGATCACCGACCTCTATTCATTTGATTCTTTTATTTATTTTATCGTCATTGCAGTATAGCATTCTTTTCACTTCCTCATACTCAACACGAGTTATGTCTTCTTCCATCGTTCTTTAATCACTCTGAGGAGATCGTTCGAGCTACGTATAGGGGGTGTCGTATATATTGTATATATACTTTAGCCATATCTCGTACTTTGTGTGTTAATAACAAGGCTATTATTTATAAAACAGGAATAAAAATCTTTGCAAAAATTATTTTTGTACAAATTTTGTAAAAATGTTTTGTTTTTAAAAATATTTGACTATGTATATAGTACAAAAATTTTTAAATTTATGTGAAAATAAACAGTTTGCAAAAACAATTTGAAAAACAAACTATATTTGTAAACTATTTTGCAATGCTATTTTTCACATAAAGGAATAAGTAAGGGGTATAAAAAGTACTTGTATATATGTGTACATTAAAAACCATAATCTATCCCTAAACTCCATGTAAATAAGTATCATGTACATAAAACTTGTAATAAAGAATTCTTGTATAGATTTGTGAAGGATATGGAATAATCCTCAAGCGCATCACGGAAGCATGAGCGTCGTAACGAATACGATGAAGAACAACTAGTTGTACTAGTTGTTCGGTGCAACGGAATTTAAAAAAATTTCATGCGATGAAACCACATGATCCAAGAATGATTCTCGGATCGTTTCATCTATAACCACAACAAGTATATTGCAATACCTTTTGAAGCGTCGAATAAATTACACTTCTCAGATCGTTTCGTCTAAACCACAAACAAGTAGTAGGATTACCTCTTGAAGCGTGGTTGCGATCGAGTCTCTAAACGAAGAGACCTCCTGTCTCAAGTCCGATCCGATGGAGGAGATGCTTGCGAGCGTGGGGATGAACCGCGTGCTTCTTGCAATCCATGTTGATGATCCAAGTGGTGGATCTCCTGATCTCGACACACGAGATCTGATGTCTTCTTCATGAGCAAGGCATGCCGAAGTAGACGGAGTTCCACGAACAAGACATCGGGCAGCATAACGACAACGTTGCGGCAATGGAGACTTCTCTCTAGGTCATCCATTATGGACGACCATGGGAGAGGGAGAGAGAGTAGACATGTAGAGAGAAGAGAGAGAGAGAGAGAGAGAGAGAGAGAGAGAGAGAGTTGTGCTTCTCAAGCATTATGTGTAAAGAGAGAGCATGGGTATGCCTCTCTATTTATAGGATTTTGGGATCCATGGATCTCAATCCATGGGACATATAAAATCAATGGATGTGATTGATTTATGTCAATCCAATGGTCAAGATTGTTGTTGGTAAAAGCCAACAACTTGTAATTTAATTTAGATTAAAATATATTTGACAAAATCAAATACAAATCAATCCCAAATTAAACCAATAAATAAGGAGAGAATATATTCCAATTTGGAATTGGGTGCCGCCCACCCTTTCCATATGGAGGGCAATCTCATGGAGATCCATGCGATTGCATGCCTCCTTGATCCTCTCCATTATTTATTTCCAACAACCTTTTGTTGGGATTTTATTCATCAAAAATAATTCACAATTATATTTGGAAATATTGCAATCTTGACATTGGAAAAATGTGAATCATATTCACAACCCAAAATAACATATAATTGACATTGTCAATTAATTAGACAATGTGTATCCAATACACATTAATAATTAATCAACAAATATAAATTATAATTAGCTCTCTCTAATACATTATAAATCACATTTAAATATATTATGAATAATTAGATATTACTATCCACATTATTCTTATCCATAATAATTAAATCACATTTAATTATATTGGATAACTTATTCTCATGTGCTCAAATAATATGAATCACATTCACATTATTTACATCTTTGATAATCAAATCACATTTAATTATCTAAGATAACTCTCCTTATAATATGAATCAAATTCATATTATTCATGATAATTAAATCTCATTTAATTATCCATTTTCTCAATGCTCGGATACATATATCAACAATAGAATTATTCATGAACTCTTTCAAGGATAATGCGCTTTCTCCGCGAATACTTGGAGATAAGGACAGGGCGATTGTATTGTTCCACGTATAGTTACATGGATATTGAGATCATATCTCAAATCCAGATCGCGGGCCTCCCATAAATGCTTGATTAAATCAAGACCGCAAATCTAATCTTCTCATTGCATCTGAATCACATTCAGATCCATGTCCAACATTTGGACTAAGATCAGATTACTTCTATACTGAGAGGAGTCCCTAAAATCCAGACCTGTTTCATCACTCCCTAGGAATGGAAGCGTCATGGTTATACAATCGTTTATGATCACATCACCCTCAGGTATTCCCAATACCTGTACATCCTGCATACTGGAAGACTCAGAATAAACCCGAAGTATTAGATCAACTTTACACTATCTACTTCAGGGTTTTATCAGTAAGTTTCTCATTCGATCATTGGGATTCGATATCGATCATATACTTTCCAAAAGCATATATAATACCTAGGTCTTGATCATATACTTTCCAAAAGTATATATCAAACCTACAAATTCAGTCAAGCTTCCAAAGCGAGACGACCATGCGCATGGAATTTGATTCTTGCCAATATCTCATGAATGAGCTCATGTCTTCCGGTTCAGTAACCGAACCTGTATGATCCCTTTGAGAGATCGTATTACTCATATGCCCTTATATGCACACCAGCGCGCCGGTGTATAGACCTTGATTAGGTCATCAACCTATTGGTCTGCCAAATGTACATACTCAGACATATAGTAACACATCTGTCTCTGGTCAGAGGATGTGTGCCTATATCATGACAGCATATGATATAGGACTTTGGTTATCTCGATCTCGTTAAGTCAACTCTTTGACCTAACTCATCTGACACCTCCAAATCTCTATTCCTATGCAGAGGACCTGCATCAAGAGGTCGGTCAGATATCAGCCTAACTGAGATAGGATTGCCATCTCCTACTCAGGCTGGAGATCATCTCTTAACTATCATTTGACGGTGCTTGATGAGTCCTCAATCTAACTCATTAGATATTCATCCAAGCACCATCCTCTATGATTCAATAATTGAATCAACAGCTGTATGATCATTAAGATGGCTATGGTACATAACCCTAATTGTACTAAGGGACCTATTATGCAAATTATTTACTCTTTATTTCAGATTAAGGAGTGAATTGCAATAACATTTATTGCATAATGGCTCGCCGTGGGCTCGCATGTCCAACACATAGTATGCCTCTCTATTTATAGGGTTTTAGGATCCATGGATCTCAATCCTTGGGACATATAAAATCAATGGATGAGATTGATTTATGTCAATCCAATGGTCAAGATTGTTATTGGTAAAAACCAACAACTTATGATTTAATTTAGATCAAATATATTTGACAAATCAAATATACATCAATCCTTAAATTAAATCAATCAAAAAGGAAGCAATGACATGGAGACTACATCTCCCATGTCAACATGGTGGACGGCCACCAATTCCAAGTAGGACTTGGTAGCTGTCCACATGTTACCATGTGGAGGCAATATCATGAGATTTCATGAGATTGCATATCCCCATGTATTTCTCCTTTATTTAATCTCAACAACTTTTGTTGTAATTTATTCTCCAAAATAATTCATAATTAATTTTGAGAATATTGTAATCTTTCCATTAGAAAATTGTGAATCACATTCACAACCCAAAACAAAATATAATTTACATTTTCAATTAATTAAACAATGTGTATCCAATGCACATTAATAATTAATCAACAAATATAAATTATAATTAGCTCTCTAATACATTATAAATCACATTTATAATATATTATGAATAATTGGATATTGCTATCCACATTATCCTTATCCATAATAATTAAATCACATTTAATTATATTGGATAATTTCCACACACATCAAGATAATTAAATCACATTTGATTATCAACTTCTTATTGCTTAGATCTTATGGAATTATTCTTGAACCCTTTCAAGAATAATGTTATTTCTCCTTAGATACTTGGAGATAAGGACAGGGCGATTGTATTGTTCCACGTATAGTGACTTGGATATTGAGATCACATCTTAAATCCATATCCCATGGACCTCTCATAGATGCTTGATTAAATCAAGGCCGTAAATCTAATCTTCTCATTGCATCTGAATCTCATTTAGATCAATGTCCAATACATGGACTAAGATTAGGTTACTTCTCTACTAAGAGGAGTCAATAAAATCCAGACCTGTTTCATCACTCCCTCGGAATGGAAGCGTCATGGTTATACAATCGTTTATGATCAAATCACCCTCAGGTATTCCCAATACATGTACATCCTGCATACTGGAAGACTTATGATCATCCTGAAGATATAGATCACTTTTACATTGTCATCTTCAGGGTTTGATCACTAAGTTTCTCAATCTTGGTCCTTGGGATCTTGTACAGATCATATGCTTTCACAAAGCATATATCTTACCTTCAAATTCATTTCATGCTTCAAAAGCATGACGACCATGCATGGAATTTGATCAGTCCCAATACCTCATAAGTGAGCTCATGTCTCCCGGTTCACAAGTGAACCTGTATGATCCCTTTAAGAGATCGTATTACTCACATGCCCTTACATGCACACCAGCTCGCCGATGTATAGACCTTGGTTAGGTCATCATCCTATTGGTCTGCCAAATGTACATACTCAGACATATAGCAATACATCTGTCTCTGGTCAGAGGATGTGTGCCAATGTTGTGACATCATTCAACATAGGTCATTGGTTATCTCGATCTCGTTAAGTCAACCCATTGACTCAACTAATCTGATACCTCCGAATCACTATTCCCAAGCAGAGGACCTGTGACGAACCGCGGACCTACCCTTTTGATGTTGTCTAATTGACTATTTCGTTGTAGTCGTATATATCCGCGTCGATCAAAGATTAACTGCACGGATCGATTAAATCGTCGAATGAATTAACGCATGATTTTATGTTTATTTAGCCTGGGCAAGCCCCAGGATCGACTCAAGGAGGCAAAGGAACAACTTGGAATCAGATTAAATGCATTAGATCGTTGTTCTCCAAGTGGGATTTTTTTGTGATTTTTTTATGCAATAAAAATGCAGATGCACTAATGTAGATAAACTAAGTTATTAAGAAAACGATCACTTAGCCAAATTAATCTTTGATGTCAGATTAATTCAAATTGACCAATTGTATTTTTTCTGTAAATCTAATTCAATGATTAATGCAAAATGATTTTTTTTGATTTTTTGGATTTAAAATGCACAAATGAAAAATGTAAACTTTTTTGGGGTTTTAATGAAATTTTTGTGCAAATGATATGCAAAAATTATGAAAAATTCAGTAGAAGTTAAACATGATGAAAGAGAGCTACGCTAATGTTTTTACAATTTTTTGACACTTTTTGATTTTTTTATGAATTTTTTACTGAAAACATAGCGATTGTGAGTATTTAATTCCTAATAAATCCATGAAGTTAAATTATCCAGAAATTGATTTATCTAAAATAGATATTTTAATAAATAATCCAGGAGAGTTGAAATTTCGCAATAATCTTATTCGTGGAATTAATTAAAAATCAATTACAAAAATAACCCTACAATTTATTTTATGTAAATGACAACTCCAATTTCGATAAAACTTGGACATTAATTAAAGCACATTTAAAGGCATCATCTACAATTTTTTCGCAATCTTTAGAGTATAATTGGGCAAAATATCACTGATTTTCAATCTCTGATTTTTAATAAAATATCTAATTCTCAAAAAAATGCAAACAAATAGCCATAAGATAAAGAATTAGATGCTCTACAAACTGATATTTTTAGTCAAAATAAATAATGCAAGATAGCTGTCCAAATCAATGCATAATAGTAGGGTTGTCTACGCAATACAGAAATTGAAATAAACAAACTGAAATGTGCCTAAGGGCACTTTTGCAATTAAAATAAAATTGCAGGATGAAGATGCAATTTTCACAATAAAAATAAAATAAAAAAAGGACCTCCTCTTTTCTTCACCCGCAAGGCGCGCAGGTGGGATGGCTAGGGCTTCGTGAGGGCGAGGGCGGCTATGGCTGGGACGCGGCCACGGGAGTTGCTGCGAGGGGCAGCGGCGTGCCGGGCGACCGCGTGCACAGCGGCGATGGGGTGCCCAGGTGGCAGCACACGGAGGACTGCCTGGGGAGGAAGCGTGCGCAGCCGAGCGACGGCGATCGGACGTGCATGGACGCGCGTCGCGAGAGGGAGGCGGACGGCGAGCTGGGGAGGGAGCGTGGACCTGGGCATACGGCGACGTTGGGGCGCGCAGGCGAGGTGACGGGGGCTGACCGAGCGGTTGGGCTGCCGCGCGACGATGCCGGTGGAGAAGGTGTGGTGGCGTGGCGCTGCGGGAGGGCGCGAGGTGCGCGGCTGGTGCGTGCGAAAATGGGGGCGGTACCGGGGTCGGTGGCGGCCGCAGCTGGACGCGCGAGGTGCGGCTAACGGCAATGCACGCGGGAGCGGGGGCTGCTGGCGCATACGGAAGCCGGCGTTGGGATGTGGAGTAGGGTGCCGTGCGAGGTGGTTGGGTGCAGGTGGGCGCGGTGTTGCACCGTGAAGGGAGGAGACGCCGGCGGCGCGGCCTGGAGCGGGCGGAGCGTTGGCAACCATGCACGTGGGGAGGAGCGGTGGTGACATGTGGGCGGCTGACGTGTCGCAGGGGTGGGGGGGGATGGCAGCCACGGGCGGAGGAGGAACGACGTCACAAGCCGCGCGGTGGTCGGCCTAGAGGTGATGGCCGGCCAAGGGGGAGCTGCTGACAAGACGCACGGCCAGCAACCCTTTTTTTGTTCTTTTTTTTGTTTTGCAAATATTTTTGTTGTTGTAATTTCTTTGTAAACAGGGAAAAATGTGAAGAAATAAAATGCAATGGTGGTCTGAGTGTTATGATAAAGATGTGAATGGTGGTGATAGATTAATAAAATGATTGTGGTGTGGTTTGATGTTGATTTTAAAATGATATGATGATAGTAGGGTGATCAACAAGAGAAAATAATGTTAGAGAAAAAAATGACAAAGTAAAGATAGAGAATTCTTATCTGTGTGGTTCGCCGGATTGTGGAGCCACGGTATGCGGCTCCGATTGTCGTGGCCTCGATCCAGTTCGATGAAAAATTGGAGAAGCTTTGCGATCTTGACGGGAAGTTCGCTACGCGGAGATTAACCACGGATCTCGCCTGCAGGTCATCGTCGCTCAACGTCTAAGGGGGAGTTGTCACCTCACAACTTAAAACGAGGCTCGAACCTCTCTCACTTGTAGAATGGCGGATGGGGGTGAATGAAGGAGGAGAGAAGAATATAAAGAGGAGGAGGGAGTTAGAGAATAGATGGAGAGAGTGGAGAGAATGGTGGAGGAAGTGGGGAAGATGGTGGCTTGGAGTAGAAGGCAAGTAGAGGAGAAGAGGTAAAAGGAAAAAATAAAATAGATAAAATAATATAATATAAGTAGGCTACATAAAATAACTAAAATAGTAATAGCAAAATAATAATAAAAAATAAATCCGAAAATAATAAACTAAATCTGAAAATAATAAAATAATGGGATGACATGTGGCAGCTACAGGAGCTAACACATGTCGCTCCTAGAAAATTCAAAAATTAAATGTAAAGAAAAATCAAAAAGAAATAACAAAAGGGATTAAATCAAAAAGTGGTCAACACGAAAGTTGCTCGTCTCAGCGAGATCTACAACTTTCGTAAAGGGCTGAAAATCAAATGAAATCATCTGTACAAAATATATTTTTGGGTGGTACCTTATAGATTTAAAATACCGCATTTTATCTTTTGTAGTTTTTTTGTCATTTTTAAAAGAGAGAAAAATCAAAATAAAAATAGTGAAAATATGAGAAGAATATTTACAACTAAATCTAATTGTTTTGTATTTTTAATAATGAAGAAAATAAAAGGATAAAAATGAAGGGCAAAACGGTCAATATGTACAATACACAAAAGGGCCCAAAACCCAAGTTTTGCATACGTGCTCCGATTTTAATGAAATTGGTCTTGTTTTGAAGGTCTTTGAATGTGTATTACTTTAAAAGTGAGTAGACATGATTCGGAGGTCGTATGAGAGAGATATGTGCATTCTAAGGTTCGTGGTTTCAAACTTGGATTGGGGTTTTTAGTCGATTTTACAAGTTAGTCTTTTTTGATATTTTTCTTTAATTAGTGTTAGTAATATATACACTATAGAGTTGGTTTTATTAGATTTGGAGTTAATATAAAATACATACAAATAGCTGAAAAATGGTGAATATTTACAAGTGATTTGGGCTTCTTATTTTGTGCAAATATGAATGCTAAAATGCAGATATTATGCTTGCATGCATGAATGCTAATTATGCAAGATAAGGGGAAATATGCTGCTATTTACTCGAGAACAAAGCTCTATTTTCAACTTTTAGAGTGATAAATCACATATTCATCAACCCCCTATACTTAAACATTGCTCGTCCCCGAGCAACTAAAATGGAATGCAAGATTGAAGTGATTTTGGGTTTCATACCAAGGTCATGAACAAAAGGTGAAAATGGAGCTTAACTTGACCTTTGGATTAATTGTGTGTCAGAACCTCATTGGGACCTAAACTTCAGACCTAACAGACTTCAAGTTCCACAGGTCTTCTATTCAAGACTCCTCAATAGTCAGGTCAGAACAAATCCTTAGACGCAAATTTCTGATGACTATGATTCTTACTTGTACTGTGTAAGTGAGATGTAACTCTCCACATCAGAAATGGCTCAGAAACAGCCTCCTCTAACAAGGTAACTCAAATAACCCGGTCCAGTAACTCATTCGTCGAGGAGCGGGGTATTCCCTTCTAAGTTCAAGTGCAACCAGCTCAAGAGGAGGGGGTAGACAAAAGAATGGATGGTTGCCAGTGTAGCTACCTATCCCGGGATGCCTGACCAGTGTAGCCAAGTCATCCAGCTGCATTTTCTTTGCTAATATACATACTCCGATAGGATTTTTTCTTTTTTTTGGACCTGTCTGATTTTTTTGGAGTTCTTGCATTTTTTCCTTTTTTTCTTTTTTTTGAACTATATACAAGGTGCAGCATGTACATGAGGAGTTTTCCTCTTGAGCCAGTAGATTATCCCTCTTTTGAAGCATTATTGCAACCCACAGCATCCCGTCCTTAGATGTCAACACCACCAGACTAGGTTGAGATGCACTAACCTCCCTAGAGGAGGACGGATGTTTCCACCCGTGTGCTACTCCAAGCTAAAGGATTCTACCTCCTCACCACCTCATCAATGAAGAGCTACGTGCATTATGCTTGTCCAAGTTAGGTCATTATCTAAAAGAATCATGTGTGTGCACAAGATATTCTACTTAGACTCGTCAAGATGACATGTGAACATAGACTCCCGGACTCAACGAATTAAGTCACTTGACCTGAGAAATCTTAACTCCAGTTCCTATAAGGTTCCTCTGAAATTAGGTGGATTAAGGTCAAATCAAGTCCTTCCTCAACATCTACTCATAACTTGGTTCAGAACCCACTAGCTTTTTACCTTGCATATGCAAGATATGCAGATGAGATGCAGATGACATGCTGTGTAGATGAATGAAATGCAAGACTCTTTTTTTATGCAGAGATGATGTGCAAGAGTAAATAAGAAGCCTATTTTTTGTTTTTTTTTGTTTTTTTGTTTTTTTTCAAAACTTTGGTATACCTCCTATGGTACAACAATTACAAGAGTTTATAAGTATTATACAGATTATACAAGTGTTATACAATATACAAGTATACATTTAATTTCATTTTTTACAAAAGTTACAAGTATTATACAACAAGTATAGAATTTTTTTTTCAATTTTTACCTACCCGTAATTATTGCAAAATAAATACAAAAAGTATGCGAAAATACACGAAAGTACGAGTTATGGGTAAAGTATATATGTAATGTATACACGCCCCCCTATACTTAGCGTGTGCTATGTCCTCAGAGCATGAAAAGCAAGGAAAAAGACATAGCTCGTGCTAAGCGTAGGAGAGCTAAAAAACAAAATGTATAGAAGTCGCTCCGCCCCCTTATACTTAGGCTCTGGCAACCTAAGTGCAGAAGAAGATCAAAAATGGGGCAGGCAATATTAAGAGGGGAAAAGGAGGAGTATATATACGGTGGGCATCGGTCCCCCTATACTTAGGCTCTGGTCAGCCTAAGTATAGGACAAGAGTGAGTGTGAGAACCGATGAGATCTAGAGA
Organism: Ottelia alismoides; assembly: GCA_037367405.1. Taxonomy (NCBI): domain Eukaryota; kingdom Viridiplantae; phylum Streptophyta; class Magnoliopsida; order Alismatales; family Hydrocharitaceae; genus Ottelia; species Ottelia alismoides. Next base: position 207,923 of record JAZKJV010000402.1, read on the forward strand.
ATATACAGCGAATGGTGAAGAGACTCGGGTCACTCACCCCCCTATACTTAGGATCGGATCATCCTAAGTATAGCCATAAAATGAAATGATACAGAGTGGGGGCGAGTGATTCGAATCACTGGGAAGGGAGGGAAAATATATACAAGGAGGATTGAGAATATACAGGGATCAAGAAGGTTTGTGACGAACCTTCTTGCGGGAGCGAGGAGGTGTGTAATATACAAGTGTGTCGCTGTCAGAATCGTCCTCAGATGAATAGTAGTGTGGTGAAGGGATCATCCAACGCGGGTCGACACACGGCTGCTTGCTTAGATACAGCTTAAGAACAGCCGAACTGAGCTCACTCATATAAATCACCTTGTCCGGACCTGATGAGGATTCCTCTGAAACTTCCTTCTCCAGAATGTTGAAGGAAATTTTCTTGGTTAGTTTTCTAGAATCTGAATAATTGAGAGGAAGATGAGAGCGACGCGCGTTGAGAGGTTTGGGGAACACCTCAAGGAATCAATTCTTGACTTCCTCTCACTAGATAGCCTACTAGAATAGGGAGCAACCGTGTTTTTATGTGGAGTCAATTTAATCTTGGTTGTTTCCTTTGAAGGTCCAGGGTGTGGTGTGGTGCTGACCATGGGTTCCTCATCAGACGAGTCACCATATAGATTGGAATATTCCTGAAGGGTCAGCACGCATCTCGAGAAAGTGCTAGTGGTCTCAGTTGGCTTGGCATTATTAGACTCTTGTGTCGGATCACTGAAATGATCAAGGCAATCCGCAAAGGTCGTGTCCAACTCAATGATAGCTTCTGATCGTGAGTCCTCCATAGAAGTTGTCACGGTGGTGGTGCAAGCAGTTGATGAAGTGGTGATGTGGGGAGTCTCTGATCCAACGGTCGTTCGGACAATCGATCTCTCAAGTGTAGTAGAGAGGAGGGACTCATCTTCCTCTCGATGGTCACGAATGTCAGCGGATGTGCGGGTCACCTTAGAGTAAAGTTTATCAAAGAATGGATGAGGTCGAAGGGCTCCCAATGCTTTAAAATCAATTTCCCGATTCTCGCAATCTATAGTCACCTTAGCCAAGGCTAAGAACAGCTTCTCGAGAATAATCGGAGACTGGGAAAACTCTCCTCGGTGCTCAATGTCAATGATCGTGAAGTCCACCTGGAGTAAAGCACCTTGGAAAGTAACGATGACTGAAATGTTTCCTCTCGACCGTTTGATGGATCGATCAGCCAGCTGAACGATCTCTCTCGACTTCTTAAGTGGCCTGAGTTTGAGCATATCAAACACAGAGGTCGGGAGGATATTTATCAGTGAGTCATCATTGTTTCTTGCATGTGTAAAGATAGTGTCTTTGATTTCACATTCAACTCGGGGCAACCGCTTCACTCTACGGCTTTTGGTCTTTCTCCCCATCACCAAGGAAGTGGCCATAGACACTATGTGTCTTTCAGTCCTTGTCCTCTTATTGCCCGACCTCTTGGGCATCAATTTACTTCTCACAAATCGTTTGAGGTCGGGAAAGTGATCTATGGCCTTTATTAAGGGAATATTAAAAATCACTTCTTCATTGAGTGCTTCCCTTAGGGCAAGATACAATTTTTTTAGGTCTTTTTCATTTTCAATTTTTATGTGATTTTTTGGTTTTTCAATTTTTTGGTGTTTTGGATAGATGAATGAATCAGACTCAAGATTGGAAGGTAAGGGGTTAGTAGAAGAGGGAGATAGAATGGACTCTAGCTGTACAGAAGATGTGGGTTCCCTAATGCTTGCTTGGTTTTCAACATCAGATCTACTTACGTCCTTTTCCACTTTCATTCCCAAACTGGCAGAAATTGAGTGCAATATTTCCATGACATCTCTCAACTTGTTACCTAATGATTCATTTTTCTCAATAAGTCTGGAAATGTCATCCTCCAAAATATTCTCATGACAAACCATGGGAGAGTTCTGCTCAATTGGAGGAGACTGCTGAGATGTTGGGGTCGCATACTCAACATACCTAGACTCTGGCATGTAATGCTGGGTCGAGTATGGACTATCCAAATGGCAAATATTGGTCGGAGCCTCATATGATGGAGTCAATGAAACATGGACTGATAAGTCTAGGTCATGAGTCCAATCTTGTGAATGTATAGGCTCTTCGAATGAAGGCATGTTAATGGAGGCTTGATCACTAAAGTCAATCAATTCTGAGAAATCATGATGTGCATGCCTCTCCATTCGAGTTGTTCGATCGACCATGTTATGCCCTAAGGTCAAGTCAGGATGCGTATATGTAAATTATTGTGTGGTCCCTACTTGAGGTGAGAATGAAGTATGTGGGGGCATATAATTTTGCCAATCATCTATCTCAGCAGTGGCTTGCTCTTCATTTGATTCTTTGATTCCTACAAGCTCTCGAGAATAAGCACAGTCAGCTCAAGATGGAAATGGATCCGGAGTGTTAGAATATGGAGTAGGTGAGAAATGCGAAGAAATGGAGAAGTCAGTCGAAGTTCTGACTTCATAATCGGGTTGAGGTCGAACCGACCACGGGTAAGGGTCTCCCGTGGATGGAGGAGAATACATGGAAGAAGGAGGAGGTGAAAATGAACGGTATATGATCGAGGAGGATTGACCAGAGGTCACAGGATATGGGGACCAATATCCCGACATTTTGAAGAGGAAAGGTGAATGTAAGAAGATTGAGGTAGAAAACGTGCAATTACACAGGATAACACAGATGGACAGACTCAAAGACAAACGCAAGAGCAAGCCCAAGTTCACACTCAACACGGTGAAGGACCCGAAACCGAGTCCGATTAGTCTGGTTGATTTTAAGTTGATTTTCTAGCAAATAGCAAAGGTTACGTGGCCTATAGGGAAGTCGGCTCAAAGCCGGATGCGTCTTCCCTGTTTAACTTTCGCCTAAGATACCGATGATCCTTCCTTTCTTCGCTCCTATCCCAAGTTGATGGATTCAAAGACCTGCCCCTATCTAGCTGCAAGCAGGCGGAGGCTGACAAGGCCGTAACTTCACCCCGGGGGGTTACTGGCAACTTGTCGTGAAGTACCGTAATTTCGCCCCTATCTACCTAAGACAGGCGGAGGCTACTTGGTACTAGTCAGTGAACCTAAATAATTCAACTTGTGATATTTGCTAGGATCAGTCGGAACGTGATATGGAAGGTGGGGATTTGGGATCTGCCTTAAGGTGTTCACACACACTCAAGTACCCTCACTCAGCCTGAAAACAAGGTCGGGGTTAATCTCCCGCAAACAAGGGTTAATTTTAGTTAATTTTTTGGGTCCAATTAAATTAGCACTCCCGATTGTAAAGATTAGTTGTCACTGATATTAATCAACACAAGCAATCATGTCTACCGTCCAGTCCCAATTCCTTTATCCTAGGTTAGAAAACCGAGAGAGAGAGAGAGAGAATCGGAAAAAGCTGATGCAATCGAGAAAACGATGATGAATGCTTGAGTAAGAATACTTACAGTGCTTCCAGCTCTCTACAATGCGGGATGCAAGACTGAATTGAAATTTTACACTAAATGGAAAGCAAACGAGAAAAGCCGCTCCTAGACAGGTGGTTCTATTAGCGAGTGAAGAATGAATTGAATTTGGCTAAGTCCTGCGGTCTAAGTGCGTCTTTTAAGTGAAGTGTGTGGTCCTAAAGAATTACGAGCATAAGCAAATCCTATAGTGGCTCGAGGAGCCGCTAGTGCAAGCCTATTCTAAAGATTCAATTCACACAGCAGATGGGGACACGGTTCCACTATGTTTACACGTGCGAGAACCCAAACGGGACCGCTGTAAATGCAGACACTTTTTTTAAGTTACAAAAAATCTTTTTGACATCCAACAGCCGACTTGATCCACGAATCGTCGGCCTCCGATGCACTTTGAGATGCGTTGACTTCAAGAAAGCCGCTCCAAGTCCACCGAATCCTCGCACAAAAAGATACAAAAATGTTAGAGAGAGAAAAAATAGAAAAAATAATTGGAAAAAATGGAATAATTACAAGGTGATTCGGGGATCAGACTACCCGAGTGTGTGGAAAACCTAAATCTAATTTTCTAAAGTGATCCTAAGCCGTTTGCCTCCCCGGCAACGGCGCCATTTGACGAACCGCGGACCTACCCTTTTGATTTGTCTAATTGACTATTTCGTCGCAGTCGGATATATCCGTGTCGATCAAAGATTAACCGCACGGATCGATTAAATCGTCGAATGAATTAACGCGAGGTTCTATGTTTATTTAGCCTGGGCATGCCCCAGGGTCGACTCAAGGAGGCAAAGGAACAACTCGGGATCGGATTAGATGTATTAGATCGTTGTTTTCCAAGTAGGATTTTTTTGTGATTTTTTATGCAAAAAAATGCAGATGCACTAATGCGGATGAACTAGGTTATTAAGAAAACGATCACTTAGACAAATTAATCTTTGATGTCAAATTAATTCAAATTAACCAATTGTATTTTTCCTGTAAACCTAATTCAATTATTAATGCAAAATGAATTTTTTTTGGATTTTTTGGATTTAAAATGCAAATGTAAACTTTTTTGAGGTTTTAATGCAATTTTTCATGCAAATAATATGCAAAAATTTAAAAAATTCAGTGGAAGATAAACATGATGAAAGAGAGCTATGCTAATTTTTTTAGAATTTTCCGACACCTTTTGATTTTTTTATGAATTTTTTACTGAAAACAGAGTGACTATGAGTATTTAATTCCTAATAAATCTACGAAGTTAAATTATCCAGAAATGAATTTATCTCAAATAGATATTTTAATAAATAATCTAGGAGAGTTGAAATTTCGCAAAAATATTATTCGTGGAATTTATTAAAAATCAATTACAGAAATTACCCTATAATTTATTTTATGCAAATGACAACTCCAATTTCGATAAAACTTGGATAGTAATTAAAGCACATTTAAATGCATCATCTACAATTTTTTCGCAATTTTTAGAGCAATAAATATGGCTGTGCGAATTTTAGAGTATAATTGGGCAAAATATCACTAATTTTCAATCTCTGATTTTTAATAAAATATCTAATGCTCACAAAAATGCAAACAAATAGCCATAAGATAAAGAATTAGATACTCTACAAAATGATATTTTTAATCAAAATAAATAATGCAAGATAGCTGTCCAAATCAATGCATAAAGGTAGGGTTGTCTACGTAATACAGAAATTGAAATAAACAAACTGAAATATGCCTAAGGGAACTTTTGCAATTAAAATAAAATTGCAGGATGAAGATGCAATTTTCACAACAAAAATAAAATAAAAAAAGGACCTCCTCTTTTCTTCATCCGTAAGGCGTGCAGGTGGGATGGCTAGGGCTTCGTGAGGGCGCGGGTGACTATTGCTGGGACGCGGCCACGGGAGTTGCGGCGGTGCGTCGGGCGACCGCGCACATGGCGGCGATGGGGCGCCCAGGTGGCAGCACACGGAGGACTGCCTGGGGCGGAAGCATGCGCAGCCGAGCGGTGACAATGGGGCGCGCACGGGCGCGCGTCGCGAGAGGGAGGCGGATGGCGAGCTGGGGAGGGAGCATGGACCTGGGCGTACGGCGGCGCTGGGGCGCGCACGTGAGGTGACTGGGGCTGACCGATAGGCTGGGCTGCCGCGGGGCGATGCCGGTAGAAAAGGTGCGGCGACGTGGCACTGCGAGAAAGCGCGAGGTGCGCGGCTGGTGCGCGTGGAAATGGGGGCGGTGCCGGGGCCGCTGGCGACCGCAGCTGGACGCACGAGCCACGGCTGACGGCTATGCACGCGGCAGCGGGGGTTGCTGGCGCATACGGAAGCCAGCGTTGGGCGGTGGAGTGGGACGCCATGCGAGGTGGTTGGTCGCAGGTGGGCGCGGCGTTGTACCGCGAAGGGAGGAGATGCTGGCGGCGCGGCCTGGAGCGGGCGGAGCGTTGGCAACCATGCGCGTGGGGAGGAGCAGTGGTGACCTGTGGGCAGCTGACGTGTCACGGGGTGGGGGGGGGTGGGACGGCAGCTACGGGCGGAGGAGGAACGGCGTCACAGGCCGCGCGGTGGCCGGCCTGGAGGTGGTGGCCGGGCAAGGGGGAGCTGCTGACAAGACGCACGGCCTGCAACCCTTTTTTGTTGTTTTTTTTATTTTGTAAATTTTTTTGTTGTTGTAATTTCTTTGTAAACAGGGGAAAATGTGAAGAAATAAAATGCAATGGTGGTGTGAGTATTTTATGATAAAGATGAGAATGGTGGTGATAGATTAATAAAATGATTGTGGAATGGTTTGATGTTGATTTTAAAATGATATGATGATAGTAGGGTGATCAACAAGAGAAAATAATATTAGAGAAAAAAATGATAAAGTAAAGATAGAGAATTCTTACCTGTGTGGTTTGCCAGATTGTGGAGCCACGGTATGCGGCTTCGGTTATTGTGGCCTCGATCCAATTCGACGAAAAATCGGAGAAGCTATGCGATCTTGACGGGAAGTTCGCTACGCGGAGATTAACCGTGGATCTCGCCTACAGGTCATCGTCGCTCAACGTCTAAGGGGAAGCTGTCACCTCACAACTTAAAACGGGGCTTGAACCTCTCTCACTCGTAGAATGGCGGATGGGGTGAATGAAGGAGGAGAGGAGAACATAAAGAGGAGGAGGGAGTTAGAGAAGAGATGGAGAGAGTGGAGAGAATGGTGGAGGAAGTGGGGAATGAAGGATATGGAGAGATCCTCAAGCGCATCACGGAAGCGTGAGCGTCGTATCGGATACGACGAAGAACGACTAGTCGTACTAGTTGTTCGGTGCAGCGGAATTTAAAAAATTTATTCGATGAAACCACATGATCCAAGAACCATTCTCGGATCGTTTCATCTATAACCACAACAAGTATAATGCAATACCTCTTGAAGCGTGGTTGATCGAGTCTCTAAAAGAAGAGACCTCCTGTCTCAAGTCCGATCGTCGGAGAGATCGCTTGCGAGCGCGGGGATGAACCGCGGTGTCCTCGCAATCCAAGAAGTTGATCCAAGCGCGGTTGCTGCTGATCTCGTCGCACGAGATCGAACGTCTCCTTCGCGGGCGAAGCACTCGAAGTAGACGGAGAAGCGCAGAGCGTCGAAGCGGCAGCACGAAGGCGAGGGCGACGACGATTCCCTCCACTAGGGTGGACGGCCACCAAGAGGAAGAGGGAGAGAGGGCTGTCGAGAATGAGAGAAAGAGAGAGAGAGAGATTTGCTACAATAGCATGTGTAAAGAGAGAGCCAATAGTGCCTCTCTATTTATAGGGTTTTGGGATCCATGGATCTCAATCCATGTGTCATATAAAATCAATGGTTGAGATTTATTTATGACAATCCAATGGTCAAGATTGTTGTTGGTAAAAGCCAACAACTTGTGATTTAATTTTGATTAAATATATTTGATAAATCAAATATATATTAATACCAAATTAAACCAACTAAATAAGGAGGGAAAAAACAAATGAGAGCCTCCTTCCCTATTGGGAGGAGTGGATGGCCACCAATTCCATAAAGGAATTGGTGCCGCCCCCCTCTTCCCATATGGGGAGGGCAATCCCATGGATTCCCATGGGATTGCATATCTCCTTGTTTTTCTCTCAACTTATTTTCCAACAATTATTCACCAAAAAATAATTCTCAATTAATTTTCGGAATATTGCAATCTTGACATTGGAATATTGTGAATCACATTCACAACCCAAAACAAAATGTAATTTACATTTTCAATTAATTAGACAATGTGTATCCAATACACATTAATAATTAATCTACTAATATAAATTATATTTAACTCTCTCTAATACATTATAAATCACATTTATAATATATTAGGAATAATTGGATATTACTATCCACATTATTCATATCCATAATAATTAAACCACATTTAATTATATTGGATAATTTCTCATACATCATGATAATTAAATCACATTTAATTATCAACTTCTCTTTGCTTAGATCTCATGGAATTGTTCTCAAACCATTTAAGAACAATGTTATTTCTCCTCAGATACTTGGAGATAAGGACAGGGCGATTGTATTGTTCCACGTATAGTGACTTGGATATTGAGATCACATCTCAAGTCCAGATCCCATGGACCTCTCATAGATGCTTGATTAAATCAAGACCGTAAACCTAATCTTCTCATTGCATCTGAATCTCATTCAGATCAATGTCCAGTACATGGACTAAGATTAGGTCACTTCTCTCATGAGAGGAATCACTAAAATCCAGACCTGTTTCATCACTCCCTCGGAATGGAAGCGTCATGGTTATACAATCGTTTATGATCAAATCACCCTTCAGGTATTCCTAATACCTGCACATCCCGCATACTGGAAGACTCATGATCTTCATGAAGATAAAGATCACTTTTACACTGTCATCTTCATATTCTGATCATTAAGTTTCTCAATCTTGGTCCTTGGGATATGGTACAGATCATATGCTTTCACAAAGCATATATCTTACCTTCAAATTCATATCATGCTTCTAAAGCATGATGACCATGCATGGAATTTGGTCAATCCCAATACCTCATGAGTGAGCTCATGTCTCCCGGTTCACAAGTGAACCTGTATGATCCCTTTGAGAGATCATATTACTCATATGCCCTTACATGCACACCAGCTCGCCGGTGTATAGACCTGGATTAGGTCATCAACCTATTGGTCTGCCAAATGTACATGCTCAGACATATAGTAATATATCTGTCTCTGGTCAGAGGATGTTTGCCTGTGATGTGACAGTATTCATCATAGGTCTTTGGTTATCTCGATCTCGTTAAGTCAACTCATTGACTCAACTAATCTGATACCTCTGAATCAATATTCCTATGCAGAGGACCTGCATCAAGAGGTCGATCAGATATCAGTCTAATGAGATGGGATTGCCATCTCCCACTCAGACTGGAGATCACTACTTGTCAATCATTGATGATGCTTGATGAGTCCTCTATCTAACTCCTTAGATATTCATCCAAGTATCGGCCTCTATGATTCAATCATTGAATCAACAGCTGTATGATTATCAAGTTGGCCATGGTACATAACCCTTATTGTACAGAGGGACCTTATAGTGCATTCATTCATTCAATATCAGAAAGGGAGTGAAACAAAACATCAATAACTTTTATTGATAAATCATTTATTACAATAACATTTATTGTAGGAATGGTTCGCCTCGGGCTCACATTGCTAACAATCTCCCACTAGCCCTCAGAACCATTCAGGAACAAGCCTTAAACCCATACTCATTACATGCTGGTCAAAAACCTTCTGTGTCAGAGGTTTGGTAAGAGGATCAGCAACGTTGTCGGCGGAGGCCACCTTGGTGATGATGATGTCACCACGCTTTTGAATCTCCCGAATGATGTGGTATTTCCTTTCTACGTGCTTGCTCTTCTGATGCCATCTGGGTTCCTTCGCCTGGGCAATGGCTCCCGTGTTATCACAGAGTAGCGGGATGGGAGTATCAGAGGAAACTACGCCAAGCTCCTGGACGAACTTGCGCAACCACACCGCCTCCTTTGCAGCATCCGATGCGGCAATGTATTCGGCTTCTGTTGTTGAATCTGCCGTAGTGTCCTGCTTCTTGCTTCTCCAGCTCACAGCACCACCGTTCAACAGGAACACAAACCCTGATGTCGACTTTCGATCATCAATATCTGATTGGAAGTCAGAATCTGTATATCCCAAGACTTGGAGATCACCATCTCCATAGACCAAGATGTAATCTTGCGTCCGTCTAAGATATTTGAATATGTTCTTTACTGCATTCCAATGTTGTTCTCCATAGCAGGATTGGTAACGACTTACCACTCCCACTGCATGGCAGATATCTGGCCTGGTACACATCATGGCATACATTAAGCTTCCTACGGCTGATGCATAAGGACATCCAGCCATGGCCTTCTTTTCCTCAACAGTTTGAGGAGCCATTCCTTTAGACAGGTGGATACCATGTCTTAAGGGTAGGAATCCTTTCTTGGAACTATCCATACGGAATCGTTCAAGAATCTTCTTAATGTATCCTTGTTGTGACAATCCCAATATCCTCTTCTCTCGGTTTCTGAACAGCTTCAGACCCAAGATGTAAGAGGCTTCTCCAAGATCTTTCATCTCAAAGGTATGGGACAGCCAAATCTTCACACTGGTCATCATCCCTGTATCATTCCCAATGATAAGGATGTCATCTACATAAAGCACGATGAACACAATGGCGCTCCCACTAAGCTTCTTGTACACACAAGGTTCATCAGGATTCTGCACAAAATCATAACTCTTTATGGTTTCGTCAAATCTGATGTTCCAACTACGAGAAGCTTGCTTGAGCCCATAGATGGATTTCTTCAGCTTGCATACTTTGCCATCCTCAGTCATGAAGCCCTGGGGCTGCTCCATGTAGATATCCTCCTCGAGGTATCCATTGAGGAAAGCCGTCTTGACGTCCATCTGCCAGATGTCGTAGTCAAGATATGTAGCTATAGCTAGCAGTGCCCTGATGGATTTAAGCATAGCCACAGGAGAGAATGTCTCATCGTAATCGATGCCTTCTCTCTGTGTGTAGCCATTGGCTACGAGCCGTGCCTTGAAAGTCTCTACTTTCCCATCAGGTCCCCTCTTTCTCTTGAAGATCCATTTCACCCAATGGGTTTTACCCCTTTAGGTGGATCCTCTAGGGTCCATACACCATTCTTATGCATGGAGTCAATTTCTGACTTCATTGCTAGCATCCATCTATCCATGTCATGATCCGCGAGTGCTTCACCAAATGAAGTAGGATCGCAGTCAGTTTCACCTGACACATGGAATCCATACCTTTCAGGTGGTGCAACCACCCTCGAACTCCTTCGAAGAGGTATGGGTGTATCATCTTTATTTACTTCTTCAGTTTCTGGTTCAGGAAGCTCAGAATCCTCAGGAGATTCAATGAGTTCCTTTACTTCATATTTATCTTGACCCTTAAGGAAATCATTCTCCAGAAATTTCACATCTCTAGAAACAAAAACCTTCTGAGTCTCAGGGTCATAGAGTTGGTATCCAATACCATCTCTAACATACCCTATGAAGTAACACTCATGAGAGCGAGATTCTAGCTTGCTTGCATCCACATTCTTTGCATGGACCAAGCAACCCCAAACTCTCAAGTGATTAACACTAGGTTTGGTTCCATACCAGAGCTCATGAGGAGTCTTAGGTACAGATTTGCTAGGAATCTTATTTAGGATATATATTGCAGTCTCTACTGCATATCCCCAGAAACTAAGTGGTAAATGTGCTTTACTCATCATTGAACGAACCATATCCATGATGGTTCTGTTGCGTCTTTCAGCAACACCATTAAGTTGGGGAGTTCCAGGAGGAGTGAGATTGGAAATAATTCCATTCTCTTTAAGGTATTCCTTAAATTCATCTGATAGGTACTCGCCACCTCGATCAGATCGAATTCGTTTAATCTTCCTATCGGTTTGGTTCTCAACCAAAGCCTTGAATTCTTTGAACTTTTCAAAGGTTTCAGACTTATGACGTAATAGGAAGATAAACCCGTATCGCGAATGGTCATCAATAAACGTCAAATAATATCGATATCCATTTCGGGTTGCGGTACTGAAGGGACCGCATACATCAGTATGTATTAGGTCAATAATACCTTCACATCTTGTAACCTTGTTACGAAAAGGCATCCTGGTCATTTTTCCTTGAATGCAATTCTTGCAAGTAGGCAAAGGTTGAACCTGTAGAAAATCTAAAGGTCCATCCTTAATTAATCTATTGATCTTATCAACAGACAAATGACCAAGCCTTTGATGCCATATCTCATTTGAGAGATTTTCATTCTCCCTTGATCTCTTAGGGTTTTTATTAGTGCTTGTAACATTCATAACACATTTATCAATGCACAATTCATAGAGTCCTCCAGAAGTCAAAATACCATCTGCAATATATTTATCATAACGGTTTATGACTAATTTATTACAGAACAGGAATGAATACCCACTTCTAACTAACTTAGATACAGATATTAGATTCCTTCTGACTTCAGGTACATAAAGACACTCTTTAAGTACTAGGACTCTACCACTAGATAATGATAGTCTGCAGGTCCCGACGGCGACTGCTGCAACACTTGCATCAGATCCCATCTGGATGACTATCTCCTCTTCTTCAAGCCGTCTAGTTTCCTGAAACAAATGCAACAAATTGCATACATGAACAGAAGCACCAGAATCCACTACCCAACTTCCTTCTCGTCCAACGAGAAAGCTGGTTTCAATGATAAGAGTAGATTTCATACATGCTGGGGCTTTACCTTTGTCGACCGACTTCAGGTAATCCGGGCAATTACGCCTCCAGTGCCCCGGCTTCTTGTAGTGGTGACAGACGTCGGTTTTCTTCGACGCCATTAAAGTGGATGCATTGGAAGATGAGGCAACACTTTGTCCCTTCTTCTTTCTCTTCTGGGCCGGGCCCTTCCGAGAACCTTGCTTCCGACCGCGCTTCCCTTTGACCTGTGCAACCATTGCAGTGCCAGTGGGACCATCTTTCTTCATTACGTCTTCTGCAGACTTTAATGCAGCAAGAAGCCCAGCATTTGTCAGTTCCAGCTTATTCATGTGGAATGACACTACAAAGTTATTGAAAGATTTGGGCAATGACAGCAGAATGAAATCAGATTGCATGTCTGCATCCATCGTTGCCCCCAGAGTCTCAAGCTCTGACAAGTACCCAAACATTTTGAGTACATGCTCGCGGACCGAGGTCCCTTCCTGCATCTTGCAGCGAATGAGATCTTTCATAACATTGTACCGCTGGGTGCAGTTAATGTCACCAAACATATCCTTTAGATTCTGCATGATATCCTGGCAAGTGCTCATCTCCACATGTTGCTTCTGAAGAACATTGGAGAGAGAACCCAAGATATAGCACCTAGCCAAGACATGATCTTCATCATACTTGTCATTATATGCTTTGTCTTCCTTAGATTTAGGGTTTTCAAGTTTGTTTTCATGGAGCACATAACTGATGCGCTCTGCCGAAAGCACAAGCTCCAAATTACGGATCCAATCCGAGTAATTTGGTCCGGTCAATTGGTTGACCTCCAGAAGCCTGTTCAGTGGGTTCATGGCCTTCATTTTCTGAAATTGAGAATGCACTATATTAGAGCATATAATCATATATTCAATTTAATTTTATTTGATTAAGGCATTTTAAATCAAATTATTCTTGCTATGTCAACTATGAAAGTTTATTCCCTTATTCACTTTCAAAGTAGGAGATATACTTACCGATATATCTCAAGCAAGAACTGGGATCTCCTCTTTATCTTTGTTACATCCCAATAATATGAGAAACTGTAACTCCAATAAAGAGAAGCGGGAACACATTCCGCCTTGCAAGTCCAACTTGCATTCCCAATTCGGTCTTTAATACCTGGCCCACCACCCCTAAGGTGATGTTGACCTGTCATTAATTGAACCAACCGTCAACAGGATTAGAACTCGCTATACGCAATCCAATATCGCCCCAATAATATGAGGATCCGATATTGGGGTCACTACGCATACGGCCTTACTCTTTCGAGAAGCAAAGAGTCCGATCCAGATGCGCTTGTATATAGGAGCTGTCACTACGTACAGGCGTCTCCTATATACAATCCCTGGCGATGGAAACCCTTCTCCTTGACGGGAGACCATGAATGTCACTTATGTGATCCTCCACCTCTTATTCAAATTCAATTAATTACTATGAATCACATTCATATAATTAATTCTTCCAAGGGAATTATTAACTCTAATCATATTAGAGTATTCTCAATTGGATATAATTAACTTAATCATATTAAATTAATTATCAATCCAATTTTAATCAATCAAACTTAATTTTATGCTTGAATATACATATATGATATTATTCTCAAAGTACGTATTAATTCGAATTTTAATAATTAGAAAAATACATCATAATTCCTCGGACATTATCCCGGCCCTACCCGCTGTCGTGGCCAGTACCGGCGGGAGTGGGGCGGACCACATACGTTGCAACCCGCTGACCCAGCGGTCCCCGACTAGACACCATATCCACCACGGGAAAAGGATAATGCCAAATTGATTATTTTGTACTTGAGATGATCATCGGTTCTTCAACCGAAATTATACCATATAGTAATCAAAACAATTTTGATTTTAAGGAAATTTGCTAGGCAAATTCCCAAGTCCTATTCAAGCAAGAAGTTTGATGATTGTAATTCCAATTAAGGTTTAGATCAAATCTAATGAACTAATTGGTTGGGGCCAAGTCAATTAGGCAAATAATCATGTTTCAATATTTCACAAATATTTTTCAAGATTATTTCACGAAATTAACAATTAATTTCACTAGTTGACAATCACTTGGTTCTAGATTAGGAAAGCAATTTCAGCAGTGACCCCTACTTACTAAAATTGGCATATCTCAATCATATTAAATCCAAATTAAGCAAAGTCAATTTCTAAAGTTTGCTAATTTGATTTAGGACAGAACCTAATGATGTTTCAACGCATTTCGAGGCAAGTCTAAACAGTAATTAACATTTTAATCACGTTCAGATTCACAGTTCCCGCAACAGTGCATACATGTTCATTAAAACGACCATATCTCGAGCATACGAAATCCGATTTACGCAAACTCAGATCCTATGGTTTCCTTATTTAATGGGGAACATATACGAAGTATAAAATTCGTGTTTAAACAATTTAAACAGTGCCGAATTTATTTGCTAAACAGATCTGCGAAATCAAATGCGATGAAAACTTTCGCGACCTTTGCGAACCCAAGTCGTCCTTGGTTAACGAATCACTATTCGAAATCGTCGACCTAAGGCTCTGATATAACTTGAAGGATATGGAGAGATCCTCAAGCGCATCACGGAAGCGTGAGCGTCGTATCGGATACGACGAAGAACGACTAGTCGTACTAGTTGTTCGGTGCAGCGGAATTTAAAAAATTTATTCGATGAAACCACATGATCCAAGAACCATTCTCGGATCGTTTCATCTATAACCACAACAAGTATAATGCAATAACTCATGAAGCGTGTTTGATCGAGTCTCTAAAAGAAGAGACCTCCTGTCTCAAGTCCGATCGTCGGAGAGATCGCTTGCGAGCGCGGGGATGAACCGCGGTGTCCTCGCAATCCAAGAAGTTGATCCAAGCGCGGTTGCTCCTGATCTCGTCGCACGAGATCGAACGTCTCCTTCGCGGGTGAAGCACTCGAAGTAGACGGAGAACCGTAGAGCGTCGAAGCGGCAGCACGAAGGCGAGGGCGACGACGATTCCCTCCACTAGGGTGGACGGCCACCAAGAGGAAGAGGGAGAGAGGGCTGTCGAGAATGAGAGAAAGAGAGAGAGAGAGATTTGCTACAATAGCATGTGTAAAGAGAGAGCCAAGAGTGCCTCTCTATTTATAGGGTTTTGGGATCCATGGATCTCAATCCATGTGTCATATAAAATCAATGGTTGAGATTGATTTATGACAATCCAATGGTCAAGATTGTTGTTGGTAAAAGCCAACAACTTGTGATTTAATTTTGATTAAATATATTTGATAAATAAAATATATATTAATACCAAATTAAACCAACTAAATAAGGAGGGAAAAAACAAATGAGAGCCTCCTTCCCTATTGGGAGGAGTGGACGGCCACCAATTCCATAAAGGAATTGGTGTCGCCCCCCTCTTCCCATATGGGGAGGGCAATCCCATGGATTCCCATGGGATTGCATATCTCCTTGTTTTTCTCTCAACTTATTTTCCAACAATTATTCACCAAAAAATAATTCTCAATTAAATTTGGGAATATTGCAATCTTGACATTGGAATATTGTGAATCACATTCACAACCCAAAATAAAATGTAATTTACATTTTCAATTAATTAGACAATGTGTATCCAATACACATTAATAATTAATCTACTAATATAAATTATATTTAACTCTCTCTAATACATTATAAATCACATTTATAATATATTAGGAATAATTGGATATTACTATCCACATTATTCATATCCATAATAATTAAATCACATTTAATTATATTGGATAATTTCTCATACATCATGATTAAAAAATCACATTTAATTATCAACTTCTCTTTGCTTAGATCTCATGGAATTGTTCTCAAACCATTTAAGAACAATGCTATTTCTCCTCAGATACTTGGAGATAAGGACAGGGCGATTGTATTGTTCCACGTATAGTGACTTGGATATTGAGATCACATCTCAAATCCAGATCCCATGGACCTCTCATAGATGCTTGATTAAATCAAGACCGTAAACCTAATCTTCTCATTGCATCTGAATCTCATTCAGATCAATGTCCAGTACATGGACTAAGATTAGGTCTCTTCTCTCATGAGAGGAGTCACTAAAATCCAGACCTGTTTCATCACTCCCTCGGAATGGAAGCGTCATGGTTATACAATCGTTTATGATCAAATCACCCTTCAGGTATTCCTAATACCTGCACATCCTGCATACTGGAAGACTCATGATCTTCATGAAGATAAAGATCACTTTTACACTGTCATCTTCATATTCTGATCATTAAGTTTCTCAATCTTGGTCCTTGGGATATGGTACAGATCATATGCTTTCACAAAGCATATATCTTACCTTCAAATTCATATCATGCTTCTAAAGCATGATGACCATGCATGGAATTTGGTCAATCCCAATACCTCATGAGTGAGCTCATGTCTCCCGGTTCACAAGTGAACCTGTATGATCCCTTTGAGAGATCATATTACTCATACGCCCTTACATGCACACCAGCTCGCCGGTGTATAGGCCTGGATTAGGTCATCAACCTATTGTTCTGCCAAATGTACATGCTCAGACATATAGTAATATATATGTCTCTGGTCAGAGGATGTTTGCCTGTGATGTGACAGTATTCATCATAGGTCTTTGGTTATCTCGATCTCGTTAAGTCAACTCATTGACTCAACTAATCTGATACCTCTGAATCAATATACCTATGCAGAGGACCTGCATCAAGAGGTCAATCAGATATCAGTCTAATGAGATGGGATTGCCATCTCCCACTCAGACTGGAGATCACTACTTGTCAATCATTGATGATGCTTGATGAGTCCTCTATCTAACTCCTTAGATATTCATCCAAGCATCAGCCTCTATGATTCAATCATTGAATCAACAGCTGTATGATTATCAAGTTGGCCATGGTACATAACCCTTATTGTACAGAGGGACCTTATAGTGCATTCATTCATTCAATATCAGAAAGGGAGTGAAACAAAACATCAATAACTTTATTGATAAATCATTTATTACAATAACATTTATTGTAGGAATGGTTCGCCTCGGGCTCACATTGCTAACAGGGAAGATGGTGGCTTGGAGTAGAAGGCAAGTAGAGGAGAAGAGGTAAAAGGAAAAAATAAAATAGATAAAATAATATAATATAAGTAGGCTACTTAAAATAATTAAAATAGTAATAGTAAAATAATAATAAAAAATAAATCCAAAAATAATAAACTAAATCTGAAAATTATAAAATAATGGGGTGACATGTGGCGGCTCCAAGAGCTGCCACATGTCGCTCCTAGAAAATTCAAAAGTTAAATGTAAAGAAAAATCAAAAATAAATAACAAAAGAATTAAATCAAAAAGTGGTCAACACGGAAGTTGCTCATCTCGACGAGATCTACAACTTTTGTGAAGGACCAATAATCAAATGAAATCATCTGTACAAAATATATTTTTGGGTGGTACCTTATAGATATAAATTACCGCATTTTATCTTTTGTAGCTTTTTTATCATTTTAAAAAGAGAGAAAAATCAAAATAAAAATAGTGAAAATATGAGAAGAATATTTACAACTTAATCTAATTTTTTTGGATTTTTAATAATGAAGAAAATAAAAGTATAAAAATGAAGGGCAAAACGGTCAATATGTACAATATACAAAAGGGGCCCAAAATCCAAGTTTTGCATACGAGCTCCGATTTTAATGAAATTGGTCTTGTTTTGAAGGTCTTTGAATGTATATTACTTAAAAGTCAGTAGACCTATTTCGTAGGCCGTATGAGAGAGATATGTTTATTCTAAGGTTCATGGTTTCAAATTTGGATTGGGGTTTTATTAGTCAATTTTACAAGTTAGTATTTTTTTGATATTTTTCTTTAATTAGTGTTAGTAATATTTACACTATAGAGTTGGTTTTATTTGATTTGGAGTTAATATAAAATATATACAAATAGGTGAAATATGGTGAATATTTACAAGTGAATTGGGCTTCTTATTTTGTGCAAATATGAATGGTAAAATGCAGATTTTATGCTTGCATGCATGAATGCTAATTATGCAAGATAAGGGGAAATATGCTGCTATTTACTCAGGAACAAAGCTCTATTTTCAACTTTTAGAGTGATGAATCACATATTCATCAACCTGCATCAAGACATTGATCAGATATCAGCCTAATGAGAAAGGATTGCCATCTCCTACTCAGGATGGAGATCATCTCTTGACAATCATTTGATGATGCTTGATGAGTCCTCTATCTAACTACTTAGATATTCATCAAAGCATCAGCCTCTATGATTCAATCAATGAATCAACAGTTGTATGATTATTAAGTTGGTCATGGTACATAACCCTTATTGTACAGAGGGACCTTATAGTGCATTCATTCATTCAATATCAGAAAGGGAGTGAAACAAAACATCAATAACTTTTATTGATAAATCATTTATTACAATAACATTTATTGTAGGAATGATTCGCCTCGGGCTCACATTGCTAACAATCTCCCACTATCCCTCAGAACCATTCAGGAACAATCCTTAAACCCATACTCATTACATGATGGTCGAAAACCTTCTGTGTCAGAGGTTTGGTAAGAGGATAAGCAACGTTGTCGGCAGAGGCCACCTTGGTGATGATGATGTCACCATGCTTTTGAATCTCCCGAATGATGTAGTATTTTCTTTCTACGTGCTTGCTCTTCTGATGCCATCTGGGTTCCTTCGCCTGGGCAATGGCTCCCGTGTTATCACAGAGTAGCGGGATGGGAGTATCAGGGGAAACTACACCAAGCTCCAGGACGAACTTGCGCAACCACACCGCCTCCTTTGCAGCATCCGATGTGGCAATGTACTCAGCTTCTGTTGTTGAATCTGTTGTAGTGTCGTGCTTCTTACTTCTCCAGCTCACAGCACCACCATTCAACAGCAATACAAATCCTGATGTCGACTTTCGATCATCAATATCCGATTGGAAGTCAGTATCTGTATATCCCAAGACTTGGAGATCACTATCTCCATAGACCAAGATGTAATCTTGCGTTCGTCTTAGATATTTGAATATGTTCTTTACTGCATTCCAGTGTTGTTCTCCGTAGCAGGATTGGTAACGACTTACCACTCCCAGTGCATGGCAGATATCTGGCCTAGTACACATCAAAGCATACATTAAGCTTCCTACAGCTAATGCATAAGGGCATCCAGCCATGGCTTTCTTTTCCTCAACAGTTTGAGGAGCCATTCCTTTAGACAGGTGGATACCATGTCTTAAGGGTAGGAATCCTTTCTTTGAACTATCCATACGGAATCGTTCAAGAATCTTCTTAATGTATCCATGTTGTGACAATCCCAATATCCTCTTCTCTCGGTTTCTGAACAACTTCAGACCTAAGATGTAAGAGGCTTCTCCAAGATCTTTCATCTCAAAGGTATGGGACAGCCAAATCTTTACACTGGTCATCATCCCTGTATCATTCCCAATTATAAGGATGTCATCTACATAAAGCACGACGAACACAATGGCGCTCCCACTAAGCTTGTTGTACACACAAGGTTCATCAGGATATTGCGCAAAATCATAACTCTTTATGGTTTCGTCAAATCTGATGTTCCAGCTATGAGAAGCTTGCTTGAGCCCATAGATGGATTTCTTCAGCTTGCACACTTTGCCATCCTCAATTATGAAGCCCTGGGGCTGCTCCATATAGATATCCTCCTCGAGGTATCCATTGAGGAAAGTCGCATTGACGTCCGTCTGCCAGTTGTCGTAGTCAAGATATGCAGCTATAGCTAGCAGTGTCTTGATGGATTTAAACATAGCCACAGGAGAGAATGTCTCATCGTAGTCAATGCCTTCTCTCTGTGTGTAGCCCTTGGCTACGAGCCGTGCCTTGAAAGTCTCTACTTTCCCATTAGGTCCCATCTTTCTCTTGAAGCTCCATTTATACCCAATGGGTTTTACCCCTTTAGGTGGATCCTCTAGGGTCCATACACCATTCTTATGCATGGAGTCATATTTTTGACTTCATTGCTAGCATCCATCTATCATGACATGATTTGCAAGTGCTTCATCAAATGTAGTAGGATCATTGTCAGTTTTACTTAACACATGGAATCCATACCTTTTAGGTGGTGCAACCATCCTCGAACTCCTTCGAAGAGGTATGGGTGTTTCATCTTTATTTACTTCTTTAGTTTCTGGTCTAGGAGGCTCAAAATCCTCAGGGGATTCCATGAGTTCCTCTACTTCACTTTCGTCTTGACCTTTTAGGAAATCATCCTCCAAAAATTTCACATCTCTAGAGACAAAAACCTTTTGGGTCTCAGGGTCATAGAGCTGGTATCCAATACCATCTTTAACATGCCCAATGAAGTAACACTCACGAGTGCGAGATTCTAGCTTATTTGCGTCCACGTTCTTCGCATGAACCAAGCAACCCCAAACCCTCAAGTGATTAACACTAGGTTTGGTTCCATACCAGAGCTCATGAGGAGTCTTAGGTACATATTTGCTAGGAATCTTATTCAGGATATATATTGCAGTCTCTACTGCATATCCCCAGAAACTAAGTGGTAAATGTGCTTTGCTCATCATTGAACGGATCATATCCATGATGGTCCTGTTGTGTCTTTCAGCAACATCATTAAGTTGGGGAGTTCCAGGAGTAGTGAGATTGAAGACAATTCCATTCTCTTTAAGGTATTTCTTGAATTCATCTGAGAGGTACTCGCCACCTCGATCAGATCGAATTCGTTTAATCTTCCTATCGATTTTGTTCTCAACCAAAGCCTCGAATTCTTTGAACTTTTCAAAGGTTTCAGATTTATGATGTAATAGGAAGACAAACCGTATCACGAATGGTCATCAATAAACGTCAAATAATATCCGTATCCATTTCGAGTCGCGGTACTGAAGGGACTACATACATCGGTATGTATTAGGTCAATAATACCTTCGCATCTTGTAACCTTGTTACGGAAAGGCATCCTAGTCATTTTACCTCGAATACAATGTTCACAGGTAGGTAAAGATTGAACTTGTAGAAAATCCAAATGTCCATCCTTTATCAATCTATTAATCCTATCAACAGATAAATGACCAAGACATTGATGCCAAATCATATTTGAATGATTTTTATTCTTCCTGGATCTTTTAGGATTTTTATTAGTGGTTGTAACATTCATGACATGCTCATTTATGCACAATTCATAGAGTCCACCAGAAGTCAAAATACCATCTGCAATATATTTATCATAATGATTTATGTCTAATTTATTATAGAAAAGGAATGAATATCCACTTCTAACTAGCTTAGATACAGATATCAAATTCCTCCTGACTTCAGGTACATAAAGACACTCTTTAAGTACTAGGACTCTACCACTAGATAATGATAGCCGACAAGTCCCGATGGCGACTGCTGCAACACTTGCATCAGATCCCATCTGGATGACTATCTCCCCTTCTTCAAGTTTTCTAGTTTCCTGAAACAAATGCAACAAATTGCATACATGAATTGAAGCACCAGAATCAACAACCCAACTTCCTTCTCGTCCAACGAGAAAACTGGTTTCAGGGTGCTTTACCTTTGTCGACCGACTTCAGGTAATCTGGGCAATTACGCCTCCAGTGCCCCGGCTTCTTGCAGTGGTGACAGACGTCGGTTTTCTTCGAAGCCATTGGAGTAGATTCATTGGAAGATGAGTAAATACCTTGTCCCTTCTTCTTTCTCTTCTGGGTCAGGCCCTTCCGAGAACCTTGCTTCCGACCTCTCTTCCCTCTGACCTGTGCAACCATTGCACTGCCAGCGGGACCATCTTTCTTCATTACGTCTTCAGCAGACTTTAAGCAGCAAGGAGCCCAGCGTTTGTCAATTCCAGCTTGTTCATGTGGAATGAAACCACTAAGTTATTAAAAAACTTGGGCAACGACACCAGAATGAAATCAGATTGCATGTATGCATCCATGGTTGCCTCAAGAGTCTCTAGCTCCGACAAGTACCCAAACATTTTAAGTACATGTTCACGGACCGAAGTTCCTTTCTGCATCTTGCAGCGAACAAGTTCTTTCATAACGTTATACCGCTGGGTACGGTTAATGTCACCAAACATATCTTTCAGGTCTGCATTATCTCCTGGCAAGTACTCATCTCCACATGTTGTTTCTGAAGAACATTGGAGAGATAACCCAAGATGCAGCATCTAGCCAAGACATGATCTTCATCATACTTGTCATTGTATACTTTTTCTTCCATTGATTTAGGGTTTTCATGCTTGTCTTCTGAGTGTACATAACTTATGTGCTCGGCTGAGAGAACAAGCTCCATATTACGGATCCAATCCGAGTAATTTGGTCCGGTCAATTGGTTGACCTCCAGAAGCCTGCTTAGTGGGTTCATAGACTTCATTTTCTGAAATTTAAGAATGCACTATATTAGAACATATAATCACTATATTCAAATTATGATATTTGATTAAGAATTTTAAATCAAATTAGTCTTGCTATGTCAACTATGAAAGTTTATTCCCTTAATCACTTTCAAAGTAAGAGATATACTTACCGCTATATCTCAAGCAAGAACTGGGATCTTCTTTTTATCTTTGTCATATCCCAATAATATGAGAACCTATGACTCCAATAAAGAGAAGCGGAAACACATTCCGCCTTGTAAGTCCAACTTGCATTTCTAATTCGGTCTTTAATACCCGAGTCCACCACCCCTAAGGTAATGTTGACCCGTCATTAATTGAACCAACCATCAATAGGAATACAACTCGCTATGCGCAATCCAATATCGTCCCAATAATATGAGGACCCGATATTGGAGTCACTACGCATATGCCCTTACTCTTTCGAGAAGCGACGAGCCTGATCCAAATGGATCATATGCAGGAGCTGTCACTTCAGACAGGTGTCTCCTACATATAATATCTGACAATGAACCACTTCGCCTTGACGGGAGACCATGGATGTCACTTGTGTGATCCTCCATCTCATATTCAAATATTAATTAATTATTATGAATCATATTCATGTAATTAATTCTTCCGAGGGAATCAACAACTCTATTCATAATAGAGTGTTTTAATTGGATATAATTAATTCAATCATATTAAATTAATTATCAATCAAATTCAATCAACAAACTTGATTGTTTTACTTGAATATATAGATGGTATTATTCTAAAAGTACATATTAATTCGAATTTTAATAATTAGAAAATACATCTTGATTACTTCGGCATTATCAAGTTCCTACCCGTTGTCATGGCCAGTATCGACGAGAGTGGGACGGACCACATATGTTGCAACCCGCTACCCCAGCGATCTCCGACTAGACACCATATCCGCCTCGGGAAAGGATAATGCCAAATAAATCAATTTGTACTTGAGATGATCATCGGTTCTTCAACCGAAATTATACCATATAGTAATAATCAAAACATTTTTTGTTATAAGGAAATTTGCTAGACAAATTCCCAATCCTATTCAAGCAAGGAGTTTGATGATTGTGTTTCCAATTATGATCTAGATCAAATCTAATCAATTTATTGGTTGAGGCCAAGTCAATTAAGAAAATAATCATTTTCCAATATTTCTCAAATATTTTCCATAGTTATTTCTTGAAATTAACAATTAATTTCATTAATTGACAATCACATGGTTCTTGATTAGGACTGTAATTTCAGCAGTGACCCCTACTTACTAAAATTAACATATCCCAACCAATTTAAATCCAAATTAGACAAAATTAATTTTCAAAGATTGATAATTTGATTTAGGACAGAATCTAATGATATTTCATGCATTTCGAGGCATATATAAACAGTAATTAACTCATTAATTGTGTTAAGATTTGCAGTTCCCGCAACAGTGCATACATGTTCATTAAAACAACCATATCTCGAGCAAACGGAATCCAAATTACGCAAACTCAGATCCTATGGTTTCCTTATTTAATGGGGAACAAAATACAAGTGATTAATTTGTTTTTAAAAAATTTAAACAGGGCCTAATTTATTCACTAAACAGAAGTGCGAAAATCAAATGCGACAAAAACGTTTGTGACCTCTACGAACCCAAGTCGTCCAAGGTTTGCGGATCGTATCCAAAACCTTCGACCTAAGGCTCTGATACCACTTTAAGGATATAGAATAATCCTCAAGCGCATCACGGAAGCGTGAGCGTCGTATCGAATACGACGAATAACGACTAGTCGTACTAGTTGTTCGGTGCAGCGGAATTTAAAAATTTTTCATGCGATGAAACCACATGAACCAAGAACGATTCTCGGATCGTTTCATCTATAACCACAACAAGTATAATGCAATACCTCTAGAAGCGTGGTTGTTCAAGTCCCTACAAAAAGAGGCCTCCTGTCTCAAGTCCGATCGTCGGAGAAGTAGCTTGCGAGCGCGGGGATGAGTCGTGTGATCCTTGCAATCCAACAAGTTGATCCAAGCACGGTGAAATCCTGATCTCGTCGTACGATATCAAACGTCTCCTTCGCGAGAGTAGTACTCCAAGAAGACGGAGAATCTTAGAACGTCGAAGCGGCAGCGCGGTGGCGTAGGCGACGACGATGATCTCCTCTAGGGTTTGGTGGGCGGCCACCAAGTAGAGGGAGAGAGAGTTGGCGTGTGTGAAGAGAAAGAGAGAGAGAGAGAGAGAGATGTGCTCCCAAAAGCATGTACTAGAGAGAATAGTATGCCTGTCTATTTATAGGGTTTTAGGATCCATGGATCTCAATCTATGGGACATATAAAATCAATGGATGAGATTGATTATGTCAATCCAATGGTCAAGATTGTTGTTGGTAAAAACCAACAACTTATGACTTAATTTAGATCAATATTTGACAAATCAAATATACATCAATCCTAAAATTAAATCAATCAAATAAGGAAGCAATGACATGGTGATTACATCTCCCATGTCAACATGGTGGACGGCCACCAATTCCAAGTAGGACTTGGTAGCCGTCCACATGTTACCATGTTGAAGCAATCTCATGAGATTTCATGAGATTGCATATCTCCATGTATTTCTCCTTTATTTAATCTCAACAACTTTTATTGTGATTTATTCTCCAAAATAATTCATAATTAATTTTGAGAATATTGCAATCTTGCCACTGCAAAATTGTGAATCACATTCACAACCCAAAACAAAATATGATTTACATTTTCAATTAATTAAACAATGTGTATCGAATACACATTAGTAATTATTCAACAAATATAAATTATAATTAGCTCTCTCTAATACATTATAAATCACATTTATAATATATTGTGAATAGTTGGATATTGCTAATCCTTATCCATAATAATTACATCACATTTAATTATATTGGATAATTTCCACACACATCAAGATAATTAAATCACATTTAATTATCAACTTCTTAATGCTTAGATCTTATGGAATTATTCTTGAACCATTTCAAGAATAATGATATTTCTCCTTAGATACTTGGAGATAAGGACAGGGCGATTGTATTGTTCCACGTATAGTGACTTGGATATTGAGATCACATCTCAAATCCAGATCCCATGAACCTCTCAAAGATGCTTGATTAAATCAAAGCCGTAAACCTAATCTTCTCATTGCATCTGAATCTCATTCAGATCAATATCCAATACATGGACTAAGATTAGGTTACTTCTCTACTGAGAGGAGTCACTAAAATCCAGACGTGTTCATCACTCCCTCAGAATGGAAGCGTCATGGTTATACAATCGTTTATGATCAAATCACCCTCAGGTATTCCCAATACCTGTACATCCTGCATACTGGAAGACTTATGAACATCCTGAAGATATAGATCACTTTTACATTGTCATCTTCAGGGTTTGATCACTAAGTTTCTCAATCTTGGTCTTTGGGATCTGGTACAGATCATATGCTTTCACAAAGCATATATCTTACCTTCAAATTCATGTCATGCTTCCAAAGCATGACGACCATGCATGGAATTTGATCAGTCCCAATTCCTAATGAGTGAGCTCATGTCTCTCGGTTCACAAGTGAAACTGTATGATCTATTTGAGAGATCGTATTACTCACATGCCCTTACATGCACACCATCTCGCCGGTGTATAGACCTTGGTTAGGTCATCAACCTATTGGTCTGCCAAATGTACATACTTAGACATATAGCAATACATCTGTCTATGGTCAGAGGATGTGTGCCTATGTTATGACAGCATTCAACATAGGTCTTTGGTTATCTCGATCTCGTTAAGTCAACCCATTGACTCAACTAATCTGATACCTCCGAATCACTATTCCCATGCAGAGGACCTGCATCAAGAGGTCGATCAGATATCAGCCTAGTGAGAAAGGATTGCCATCTCCTACCCAGGCTGGAGATCATCTCTTGACAATCATTTGATGATGCTTGATGAGTCCTCTATCTAACTCCTTAGATATTCATCCAAGCATCAGCCTCTATGATTAAATCAATGAATCAACAGCTGTATGATTATCAAGTTGGCCATGGTACATAACCCTTATTGTACAGAGGAACCTTATAGTGCATTCATTCATTCAATCTCAGAAAGGGAGTGAAAACATAATCAATAACTTTTATTGATAAATCATTTATTACAATAACATTTATTGTAGGAATGGTTCGCCTCGGGCTCACATTGCTGACAATTTGTACATATTTTTTGTAAAAATCTTTCCTTATTTTTTAAAATATCTAAAAATTTGAAAAATCAAATTTTCCATAAAAAATTGCATATTTTTGAAAATTCCCTAGAAAAAGAGTTTTGTATATACTTGCATGTGCATTCTTTAGAATCATGGTTGACATTTAAACTAGTTTGGAATCAAATTGAAGAATGGAGCTTGTTTAAGACCTTAATCCACCTAACTTAAGAGGAACCTTATAGGATTTGGGGTTAAGACTTTTTAGGTCCATAGTGACTTAATTCTTTGAGTCCACTAGGCTAAGCTCACATGTCATCTTGATGAGAATAAGTAGAACACTTAACAACACACACATGACTCTCAGAGACAATGGCTTGACTTGGACATACACCTTACAAGTAGCTCAACACGGAGGAGGTGGTGGGGAGGCAGAATCCTTTTGTCTTGGAGTAGCATACGAGGGTAGTACAGCTAGCCGGAACCTCTCGTCTTCCTCTAGGGAGGGATGTGCGCCTCAACCTGGTCTAATAGCATTGAGGTCTAAAGAAAGGAGACTGTGAATTGTAATAATGCTTCAAAAGAGGGATAGTCGACTAGCTCAAGAAGAAAAACTCCTTATGTATAGGTTGCACCATTTAGATATGTTATAGATATGCACATCAAAAAATGTGCAAAAATTAAGAAAAACACCAAAAAAGGGGGCATGCCTGGATGAAAATAAAATGTATGTCGGAGTGTATATGGTGAATAAGCAAAGCTTATGTGTTCCACCATCTCATTTCATGGAACCTTGCAGCCGGAGACTTACCTACACTAGTTAAGCTCCAAGGGATATGTGGCTACACTGGTCACGGTGCATTCTCTTCTTTCCCATCTTCTTGAGCTAGTTGTACTTGAACTTAGAAGGGAATACCTCGCTCCTCGAGGAGAGAGTTGCTAGACTGGAGGATTAGAGTTACCTTGTTGAGGGAGGATGTTTCTTTTCCATTTCTAAAGTGGGGAGTTACATATCACTTACACAGTAAAAGGAAAGATTCATAGTGATTAGAGTTTGCATATGTAGACTTGTTCTGACCTGGTTGTTAAGTAGTCCTGACCATAGAACCGTAGAACTTGGAGGTTGTTGAGTCTTAAACCTATTTCCCAATAAGGTTCCGCCAAACTAATAATCCAAAGGTCTGATTGAGATCCATACTCCACTTTAATGAAGATAAGTTTAATAATCAATTTTTACTCCTTTTCTTTTCTTCTTATTTTCACTTCTTTTTCAAATAAATATTTGCTAAGGGACTAGTAAAGGTAAAGTAAGGGATGATAAAGTTACGATTCTCATTCTTTATTCTTTTATTTTAGCTTTATCTTTCAGCAAAACTACCTATAAATATATGTAAATCTAATAACTTATCTTTGTACATGACTGTGTTAATATTGCATAATTAGCATTTATTGTCCAAAAATAAAAGAATAAAGAGAAAAGAAAAAGAAAGATGTATTTAGAATAAATACAGATTGACCCAAATTCCAAAGAGAAGGTCAAACCTTGACCTGATCGACAAAAACTAAATAGGTAGAGAGAGATAGGGCACACTATATATTGCACATAACACCTATACCTATACAAATAAATATTCATAATTATTTTACATAATGTGAACACCATATTATTTTTTAATACTTGTACATATCCATAATAATATAAACATAAAATAAAAATCAGGAAACACAAAATAAAATAAAAATAATATTCAAATATTGTACAAAGGCCACATGTGTATAATGTATACAATATTTAACACCCTCAATTAATATATAAAAATTAAATAAAATCAGTTTATATCCCTAAAAGCATTTTGTAAAAAAAATGAAATATAAAATAATATTTATTTTTGTAAAAATAATAAAATTAAAATACCTGTATATAATAGATATGTATATTATACATATACATAATACTATATATTATATATACCATAATAAATTAATATATAAAAATAATTAAACAAACACAAAAAATAGCTTCAAAAATAATAAGCATTTTTCATTTTTACCACTTTTTATTTTAATATCATTTACTATTTTATATTTAATATTCTTTTATTTTTGTAAATTGTGCACTCTGATTGGTCCACATCAGAAGATTGACCTCTGTCAACCTTTTCCCCCAGATGACCCGACTCGATTCCTATTTCCACCAAAACTTCTTCTCCCCTTTTTCCCGATTGGGTCAGATCTCCATTCACCTTGATCGTTGCACATGATTACGCTCCAAAGATCTATGATCCTTGCGGATCCCTAGGTGCAACTGGATCTGCCTAGGGTTTCGAGCGCCACTCCAATCTTTCTGGAACCCTAAGCACCTCTATAAAATGTCTCCTCCGCATTCCGAGCTGAGGAGCGCGTTCCTCGTGCGACCACATACCCCTAGACACCTTCAGGAGAGTGACAGATCCTCGGAGAGCCCTTCAGAGGCTGCTTTGGCGGTCTACTTGAGCGAAGCTCATCGCATGGCCGGAGAGCCGCTGCGAGAAGCCTCGTTCGCTTGTCGCAGCTTAGTCGAGACCATAACCCCCTCTGTCCACTTTGCCGGAAGGCCCTGAGTTCTTCATTAGCTCTTGGTAACCTTCATTTTGCTTACCTTTCATGTTTCACTTTGATTTCATCCATATCTGTTACTCGTATCTCACCGTTTGGATTTACTCGATGATTCACCCCCCATATCCCTACACAACCTGGTCCCCTTGAATCTTTCTCACCGGAGCAAGATAAAGCCTAGACATCCTACCCTCCACATACGCTAGACTTTAAACCCACTCCCACATCGCTTCTCTTCACGAATCCAAGAAATAACGAGTCTGGAGCTACGCCTCCGAGTCTGCCTTCCCTTTGCAGGTACCCTCTCACGCGAAGACACACAATTCAAGCTTCATCATGGGTGGTGGATCAGCTCCAAGAGGAGCTCCACTGTGCCAATCATCCTACCATCAGTCCACCCATCGGAGATGCCCACTCGATGCCGAGCCCTTCCACGACCGTGCTGGACTCTTTAGCGTCTTCATCAGAGCAGTGGATCTCCCTCCATGCTCGGATAAAGTTCGCCCGAGCCATGTTCTTCCAGTTAGACATCATATCAGGAGATGAGCCCCAAATCTAATCAGGTTCGTACGAGAACGCCTTATTCCTAATGGGCTAATCAGATTCTGGGAGCCGCACACCACTTCCATCTTTATTAGCCGTCAAATCTGTACTGGTGGGGTGAATCAGAGCCGCATGTCCCCGACCGCAGCAGAACCGTCAGATCCTTTTCAGGGGATTATCAAAGCTATCAGAGACCCCACACAGGAGGCACGTGCTTCGAGGGCATCTTGCACTTCTTTTCCTGCAGTTTTCTTTAGTTAGCTTTAGTCCAATAAATATCAAGTGTAGTTAAGAACAATTGCAATTTGAACCTTCTAGTTTTCTGCATTTTCACTGTAGTCCAATCGAGTTTGAGTCATGTGCGTCTACACATGTATTTTGGGATATTTGCATTATCTGGTCTGAACTACTTGCTGGTTATGAAATGAACTTTAAGTTTTGATATTTCCACTTAGCCTTGCCTGTCTGTATAATGTGGACAAATTGCATCTCTGGCCTTTGAACTTCTATTGTGTGTTATGCTTTGGCCCTGAAATTGAAAATATTTGCAACTAGGTCCCTATTGCACTATTTTTAACTCGGGTCTTTTATTTAATGCAATAAATATTAAATCAACCCTAAAAATTATCTAAAAATTACCTATAGCTCCTATTAGCGTTTGTTATTTATGGTGATTTTTAGGTTTGATTTTCTTTTATTTTATATTATTAAAAATTCAAAAACCCCTAAAAAGTGACCTGTTTGTCTTATAAAATTATAAAAATTCAAAAAATCATCTAAAAATTCTATAAAAATTAGGGTTTGTCTTTTGTTGCCTTTTGTTTGGAGTATTAATTTTGTTGAAAATACTTTATAAAAACCCTAAAAACTGCAAAACACTTAAAAACTTACAAAAATTATATAAAATTTTAGAAAAATCCAAAAATATTGATTTAGGTCACTGTTTGTAGATAATTTCTTCTATTTATCATAATAATACCATCCAGGAGTTTTGCACATATTAAGTATTTTTAACTTGCAAATTACTCCGACGGTGCACTGTTTACCATTTTTATCACTGTTTTATTTTAGAAAATTCAAAAAAATTTAAAAAATCCATTAAAATTACCAAAAATAATATAAAATATATAAAAACCAAAAATATTTTTATTGTAATTTGCTGATTATTTTTGATATATTAGAAAAATACAAAAAGAGTGTGTGAGTACCTTGTGCTTATTGCTTCTATATTTAAAAGTAAAATTTTGAAAAAATAAAAACCACTAAAAAGATTTTTATTTCCGAAATCTGACTATTAAGTTTTTAAATCGTGCTCCTTATATTCGACCCTGATTGGTATAAAGTAAATAAAATAGTAAAGTAAATAAAATAGCGAAGCCGCTTACATTGATTGCCTTATCTTAGAGTGGTTTGATTTTCTTATTGACCGATTTGATTGATTGAGGACAATGACACTTAGCCTTTTTATTCCACCTTAGACGATCTTGAAATATGTGTCATCATGATCCCTTAAGTTATCCTCGTAGGTGTTGAGGATTGTAGTCCTATGTGTGTAAGTTTCTATTGCAATAATAATTCCTCATATACAAATTAAAAATTATATTGTTAATGCCTCCTCTTAATTTGTTATTTGAATGATCCTTCTGAAGTATTGCAACTTTTCTGCTGGAGGTGTCTTAAAGATATCAACAAGTTGATCTTCTATGTCATTGAACTTCTTATTCCATTTACTCCTCTTGCAAATGGTGGTGAAAATGTCCATTTTACTTTCTTCTTTCGTGAAAGATCTAGTTCCTTTTAATTGTAGTGGGTGGCACATTATTTCATAATATAGTTGTTGGAAAATCTTCAGCCATTTGTATATTATTTGTTGTACTTGAAGTAGAAATATGATCAGCTTTCATAGAAGGGTGTTATGTCTACAACTCCATATAATGTAATGATATAATATTTGATTATTTCTTTTTACTAACTTCTTTAATCTTTAATGGTTCGTAGATACATAGAGAGACAATAGAAGTTTATGCATAAGTTTCGTCAAGAGATTGTGCTTTTTGGTGAGGGTGCTTTGAATCAGATATGTTTGGCCTGACTGGCCCTTGAAATTCAAGGAAAAACATCTTCACCTTTTGAATTACTCATTTCCATGAAGATGATTTATCAAAGATGAAGTCTCTAAATATAGCTAAAATTTCTTCTTCAGTCTCATATAATCTATAATCTTTGGATTCCTCACAACAGACAATAAAAATGCACTTTTCTCCTTTTCCATCAAACTTATGTTGAGATAGAACATCATATGACATAGACAATAATATTTTGTAATGACCAACCTTTGCCTTTCTTTTCATACCAAGCATCATAAGGTATTCTAATCAACACTACTTTAGTAGGAGATCTGTTTAATATATAACCAGTAGTATTTATTACTTCTGCCCAAAGTTTGTTAGGGAAGATCCTTTTCTTTCAACATACTTCTTACTATCTCGAAGATCGTTCTATTTCAGCTATTCTTTAGATATGAATTCTCCATCATTATCTGATCATGAATTTTGATTTTATTTTTTCCACTTTTCTATTCAACAGAAGCTTTAAACTTGATAAAAGTAAAAAAGACTTCTGACTTTTCTTTTTGGAAGTAGACCGACATCAATTATATCGTAATCATCAGAGAGTTTATAGCTCCATTGAGAGAGTTTGAATTGGTCCACATACATCTGAGACATCAAATTAAGTATAGCTTTTGTTCTCCATGATGTTTCATAAATATAAATTTATGCATCGTTCCTTATATGCAACCTTCACAACTATTTTCAACTTTCTTGATAAATGAAAGTTTGGTAACTAAGTTTTTACGCTTTAATAACAAGATACTTCTAAAATTTAGATGTCCATATCTTAAATGTCATAACAGAGATGTATATTTATTTATAGCTTTTAACGCATAACCTTTTTTATAGGCATTGATAATGGAAAGACTTTGTTTGGAGCTATTTAATATTTGCAACTATTAGATTTCTTATTTTATAAAGGATTTTACATATTCCTTTACCGAATCTTAAGAAATGGCTAGTATCTTTAAGTTGTCACATACTTGATTGATTCCTAGTTAAGCTTGTAACAAAAAGAACACATAATTTAGAAGAACCTTTCTATGTTTGTACTGCAATAAATTTTTTGCCTTCCACATTTATATCTTTCCATTATCAAGCTTAATTTGTGAATATACCCTTTCTTAAGTCTAACACATGCATCTTTATTCCTTGTTAAGTGATTATTACAATCAATTTTCACATACCAAACATCCGTAGGAGCTTCTTTATGGTTCATGCAAGAATAAAGTAATAAATTCAAAACCTTATCTTTTGCAATATAATTGGACTCGTCCTTTTGATCCAAAAATTTATTTGAGAATGATTTACTATCTTCCATTTTGTGCATAGGAATCTACATTTGTTAGATTTATGCTTGTCTTTCTTTCAAATCTGTAATAAATAGAGGATTTTCTTGTACTTGGCGATCTTTAGTTGTATCCTCCTCTTGGCCTTTTATTACCTTAACCTTTATATAATCCATTATTTCCATAACTCTTATCTCCTTACAAATTGTCATTTTTTTCCTTATCATAATCTTCATTCCTAGCTTTAGAAATGCATATTTTTGTTTGACATACTTACTCCAAGTGTTAAGTAGTAAACATGTTAATTCTTTGCGGATGTGCTTCAAATGAGGTTATTAATTCATATATACAGATAGAAAAGATAAATCTTTAAATTCTTAAATAGCAAAAATAACATGATCAAATTTAGTAGTCCAACTTCTTAATATCTTTAAATAAGCTTCTTAACTATAGTATTATCTCCATGACTTAAGATTTCATTTATATAATAATAGATCTTGAAAAGAATCCTTTAATGGTTAAACCTTCTTTAGTTAAGAAATTATCAAAATATATTCATAAAGATTGAAATTTAATAGAAATTACCTCAGTTGATCCTTGAAATTTCTCTTTAAAATCTTACATGCTTCTTTAGAACAAGTAGCTCCAGAAATGCAATAAGATATGGATTACTTAGACCCTGTTGTATGAAGAGATTAGCCTTCATATCTTTCTTCTCGTTTTCCTTTATCTCTTTTTTATATACTTCACTTAGTGAAGAAAGTGCATGAGCATCTTTAATATTCTATTAACCTTTTATAATAAGTTCCTACAAGTTTCATAAGCTGAAGAGAGTCTTCATTCTAAGACTTCAATAATTATAACTTCTTACATCGAATATAGGAATGGAGATTTGAACGTAGTTGAATAAATGTGTGTTATAGGTGGATGACATGGTATTGATAATCAAGAAAATGATATGACAAAAATGTAAGGATGATGTGGTTCTGATACCAAATTAGTTGAAGCAGCAGAAGATTGAAGGTAGATAGAAGCAGGCATAGGGAGAAAGAATATGGATCAATGCAAAATGTAGAAATGAAACTTAAAAACTTCTTCTCATAAAACTTGAAACTTGCATAGAAGACTTCAAATTTTACAAGAAGACTTATTCAAAAAAAATATGAGATAGTGACTTACAATGTTTAAAACAATAGAGGATGGAGTTACAACACTTAGACTTTAGTGACACTTTAGAGACTTTTGTTGTGGTAGTTATTGTATTGTGTTTGTTGTTGGGATGATTGTATTTGTTGTTTTAAATGAGAGACCATTAGACGGTATCAATAGGCTCTTTAACTTGGTGGAGATGTTTTGAATAAGAGGTCTGGATTCCTCTTTTAAATTCAGTAAATATGTTAAGATATATATATATATATATATTAGGTGGAGGTGGAGAAATACCTACATATTTTATCCACTTCTCCATGTTCTAATGTTTTCTCTCCAAGTAGGTATTTTTAAGAGACTTTTCCACATATAGGTGGAGCACTATGGACCCATAACTTATACTCATATGTGTTGAGGATTGTAAACCCATGTGTACGAGGATCCATTGCAATAATAATTTTTCAAAGAAAATTAAAAATTATATTTTCAATAGTTACAACCTTCTCTACTTATTTTCGTAAATCCTCATTGCGATATGGCACATCACTTATTCCTAGTGATAGTAGCGGTTGCATTCTGTGGGTAGTATTTTCCTCCTATCTCTTTATAAGGTTGGATGCACCTCTCTGGTATCCCTTTTTAATATCAAAGAGAACCCAAATGAATACTATTTGTAACGTTCCAGACTTTGGTTCATGTACCGTTATCGAGGAAAATTGACCATGACAATTGTTGGGTTCGGATCCAAATGAAGCCATTTACAACCACCCAAAACACTTAGGCCCAAGTTATCAAGCAGTAATCCTCCACTCTTATAACACATTCTTAGAATTCATGAGTTTCTAATGTGAGACTATGTTATGATGTTACACTGGAAGTGATTTTTTTAATAACCAATGTGGATACCTCCACAAACATTAAGGTGCTAGTGGAAATATTTGTTTGAAGGCTACATAAATTCATAAACTAAAATAAAATTATTTAATAGGGATAATTTGTTAAAAGAAAAGTGGACATCTAAATTTGTAAAGAATGTAGATTCCAATCATAATGCACTATATTGGCAATTTGTCTAAATGCACCCATAACTCGGAATAGTTTCGTATCTACGTACATAACCCTCTATAATCATGAATTACTCAAGAAATCCCCAAATAATCACTTCATCTCACACCCATAACCATCTGTTAGTTTACCCATTAA
The DNA here is from genome assembly GCA_037367405.1 of Ottelia alismoides. Classification (NCBI taxonomy): domain Eukaryota; kingdom Viridiplantae; phylum Streptophyta; class Magnoliopsida; order Alismatales; family Hydrocharitaceae; genus Ottelia; species Ottelia alismoides. Next base: position 243,785 of record JAZKJV010000402.1, read on the forward strand.
CTTAAACAGACCATTGAGTTAATCTAACCTATGTTCTATCCAACAAGTGTAAATAAAACCAAAAAGAAAAAGAAAAAAACGCAACCCCCTCCTCCTCTCATGTCATCTTCTTTCTATTTTTTTATTCATGCTTATCTGATTTTTGTTACTTCTCCCCCATTTATCTTCTCCTTCGTTCCTTAGATCTGAAACCATAGATGCCACTCTGATTCCAACCAATCACCTACTCCAGAACCCCATCACCATGACCACCTTCACATATGTAAGAGTTGAAGCCTTTATGATCCTCCAATCCCTCAACATGCAAAGGATCCCATTTCACCCTCCTCATTGATGAATCGATAATTTATCATGTTCTTATACATTTTTTAGCAAAAATCATGTGTAATCCATTGAATTTTCTTGATTTGATGCACAAATTTTATTCATAATTTTCATGATCATTTCATTCAACATCATATAAAAATTGTATTAGATTCATGACAAAAGAAATCTAAAAACATCCATTCTTATTTTATTTTATTTATTTTATCAATAAATATGGGCTCCAAGTCCATATTGAAGTTTATAATATTTTTCTTTCTTATTTTTAGGTCAACTTTATAGGAAGCCCATGAGGGCTCATCTCTCCCCCATCCCTTTTCATTTGTATAATATCGCATTCTCATTAATGTTGCATTCTTCTTAGAAGCTGCTAGCCTAGACAATACCGTTTGCATTAAGTATTCTCATTCTTCCTCCGCTCTATTCTGTTTCTTAGGAGGCATCATGAATGAATCTTCTAAACCTTCATAAATAAGAGGACTGGAGTGATATCTTGACTAAGACATTGAAATTGAATCATTCTCACCAAGGCAATGGTATTCCTCGGTGAGAAGAGAAGAAAAAAAGGGATTTTGATCTGGATGTAACCACTCCCTAAGACAGAATCATTATATACCGGATTGAAACAAGGTTTAATTTGAATTCGGGGAAGGTCCAGGAGAAGGAGGTGGTTGGACCTTGGTAGATGTGATATTTGGATGGTTCAATGAATGGTTCGCAAAGTTCGAAGAAAAATCCGGCCAATTATCTATCCTCGATATCAAGGATATTATGAAAAATGAGCACGCTCGATTCAATAAAAGGCCTAGTACTATGGAGCATGTAAATGTGTGGAATCAACTCACACAATAAAATGCAAACAACCCCTTTTGAATAGATTCACCAACTCAATGTGAAAATCGTAAGAATTAGGCTTATTTTTATCTTGGCAATTTTAAATTGGTGATTAAAACAATCTTGTTCAAGCACACATGGAGTCTCCTATTACACCCAGTTGAAGTACTACAAGCCCTCAATCAATGGAGTGATCTTCCGGAGTTGTCAGGTTCAATATCGCACCCCAAAAGGTAACCAAAATGTATTTTTAAGGTCGGAGGCAACTACTTGTAGCTCCCAAAATTTGTAAGAGTTGGACCTGGAGATTTAGGGTGGAAGTCTAGGGTTTTTGGCTCTAACCTTAGAGATCTGTCCTCACCCACTCTGTCTGGGGTAAGTACCTGCATACACGTAATAAAAGTTTAATTTTATTCCAAATTATTTAAGTCAACTTGTTCTAATTCAGTCACAATTTTATCAGATGGTTTTCACTTGAAATTATGTGCCCACAAAAATCTCCCAACGTACATTCCCTTTTCCCTTTATTCCTAGGTTGATGAAAACCAAGGGAGAAGATAGAAAACATAATGCAACCGAAAAATGATGATCAATGCAACTGTTTAGGAATACTTACAACGATTCCAAGAACTCTCCATGTGGATGAAAGACTAAAATTATAAATTTTACTCTATATGATGCAAGTCAAAGAAATCCGCACCTAAACAGGAGTTCTATTAGCGATGCAAGTCGAACACGTGAGGTGGTTGCAAAAAATCGGTGAAGAGGCATACGCACGAAGGGTCACGTCACTTCATACATGAAACTTGAGGTTGACGACGAACCCTAGACATTGGATCTTAAGATCCAACGGTTTGGGATGTGGTGTGATGCAGAGAAGAGGCGGGGCCACATGGTGCATTCGGATGATGCCACATGGTCTAATGAGGATAAAGATAAATACAGAAAATGGTAAAAAAAATAGGAAATAAAGAAAAGGATAAAGAATTAGAAAAAGAGTTCAACATGAAAATTGTATATCTCGATGAGATCTACAACTTTCATGTAGAATTCAAAGAGGAATAAAATCAACTAAATACATAAAATATTTTTGCAGGTAAATTAAATTTAATGAATTAAGTTACTTATTTTTTATTTCTTTTCCTATTTTTGGAGTTTTATTTTATTAATTAGGTTTAAATAATTATATTATTATTATTATTCTAATTTTTATTGGATTTTTAATAAATAAATACATACATAAAATAATAACACAATAATATGTATAATAATATACAATTAATTATACATATTTATTTACACACAGTGTTAATTAATTAATTAGAATTATCAGTGATTTTTATTGGTTTTCTTAAGCTATAGAGATAATATTAGAGACTAATGTAGATGAAAATGAGATTCATCAGATGTTGATTTCAGTACCTAGGGGGATGACATCAGCCACTTTTTCCTCCTTAAGCCCACACGCAAGTGCACGCCGCCCCTCCCCTTCTGCCACCTGTGACCCTTCACCTCCGCAACTATCGTGGAGGTGGTTGACCTCCTCCCTCAACACCAACGGCACCCACACACCACCTCCTATCCTCCATCACTACCTATAAAAGGAGGACAGAACCATCGAAGGAAAGAACACATTTTTTAGGCTTAAAGCCCTAGATATGTCCTCTAATATCTCTCCACCCCTTGTCATAGCCGCACCACGACCTCCCACACTGCAATCATCTGCTCTTTGCCGCTGTCGGCTGCGCCTCCCCTTGCCGGTATCTCCTCACCGTTGTCCACACCTCAAGGAATAAGAAGGGGTCCCAAGGACCCCTTTGCAATTTCCATTTTTCTGTAGTTTTATTTTTTTTCTTATTTTGGATCTTATTGAAATTAGTTAAAACTCAGATATCTTTTAAGCAATTTACCCAATTCCTGCTATTTTATTCACTGCAAAAATTGTATTCTTTTTTTTGTCTTTTCATATTTATGTTTCAGCCCTTTAGGGACTTTTCTGCAATTTCTTAAAGTTTCTTATTCTTCCTATAGAGAGAGAGAGTTGCTGCAAATTTTGCTTCAATTTATTGTGCAGAGAAAAGCACTAGGGTTAGCCCTTATTGTATACAAAATTGGATGGCTAGGATGCACTCCTAATGCAACACTAATAGAATCAATGGCCAAGATTTTCTTGCAACAATTCACAACAATAATAATTAATTTTAAAAGAAAAAAATAAGTTAAAGATATTCTTCAACAAATGTAATTCAATTAAAATCAATTTCATTCTCATAAATAAAGAAAAAGGAGGGGCCACCTTCCAAGAATAAGGAAAGGAGATAATGTCCTTCCTCATTAAGGAGGGTGGGCATCCCCCTTTGATTGGAGAGAGAAAATATCTCTCCAATATCCGTTTAATGCAATCTTATTACATGGAATCTTTATTCATGGAATTATTTGTCAACAAAATATCAAGTGATAATTTGCAATTTATTTGTGAAAATTGTAAACAAACCACTGATTAATTATGAATCATATGCATCCATCCAATATTAAATGTAAATCACATTTACATTTAATTGTAAAATATGAATCCAATTCATATTCAGTTTTATAATGTGAATCCAATTCGCATTTACTTATAAATTGTAAATTTTATTTACAATTAAATCTCTCTATGGCATTATGAATCACATTAACAATATTTGTAATTATTGTGGATATGATATTCACATTAATCTTATCTTTGATAACTAAATCCATATTTAGTTATCTTAGATGTCTCTACATATGTCCAAATAATGTGAATAATATCTACATTATCAATAATAATTCAATCATATTTAATCATCATTTTTCCAATGCTCAGATATAATCTAATGGAATTATTCTCAAACTCTTTCAAGGATAGTGTACCTTCTCCCCAGATACTTGGAGACAAGGACATGACAATTGTATATTCCATATATAGTGACTTAAATAGTGAGATCTAATCTCATATCTATTGAAAATATAATTTGTAATTTGCTTATTAAGTATTATTACTGCAATAGACCCTTATATGTATGGGCATATAATTCTTCACCCATGTAAGAACATGTGGCCCTACTATCCTCCATCCACATGTGGAGAGGCTTCATGAAGATATGCACTTGGAAGAAGATTCTAGAATATAGAGAGAAGAAGAAAATGTCTAGATATTTCTCCACCTCCCATAAAAATTTCTATATATTTCTACCTAAAGGAGAAGTATGGAAGATGAATCTAGATCACTCTTCCAAAATATCTCCACCTTTTTGGATGACCTATAAATACCATCCAAGAGGTCCTCATTTGTTAAATACAATCACATAATAAAAAAAGCATAACTCATTAGTATCTCAAGTGTCCTCCTTCTAAGTGTTGTAAGTTCTTCATCTCTCATTGCACGCATTGTAATCCTCTTATTGTAAAGTTAAAGCCTTGTATACATGTTTCAGGTTTTTAGTGAAAAGGAGTTTTTAAGTTTTAATTCTATCTTTTACATTGATTTATATTTTCTCCCTCTAATTTTCTTATCCACCATCAATCTTTCGTTGTCTCAACAAGTTTGGTATCAGAGCTTCATCATCATTACATCATTGTTGAAGTTTTTCCTTGTTTCTCCACACCATGGCATTCACCTCCAATATACCTTTTATTCAATTACACCTAAAGCTCCATTCCTTTATTTGATGGAGAAAGTTATGATTATTAACGTCTTCAAATGAAGACTCTCTTCATCTCAAAAGATTTGTGGGAACTTGTCTTAAAAGGTTATAAGAATGCAAAAGATGCAAAAGAAATTACTTCACTAAGTGAAGGAAAGAAGAAAGAACTCACAGAGAACACAGAGAAAGATGTGAAGGCACTTCTCTTCATCCAACAAAGAGTAGCTAAATCCATTTTTCTTCGTATCTAAGGAGCCACCAGTTCTAAAAAAGCCTGGGAAATTTTGAAGTAATAATTTCAAGGATTCGTCAAGATAATTTCTATGAAGCTTCAATATTTATGGATAGATTTTGATAACCTCTTAATGAAAGATGGTGAAACCATGTAATAGTTCTTTTTAAGATCTTCTATTATTATAAATCAAATTTGGGGTTATGAAGATAATACTACATATAAGAAGGTTGTTGAAAAGATATTAAGAAGTCTGCCTACTAAGTTTGATAATATTGTTATTGTTATTGAAGAATCCAAAGATTAATCTTCTCTTTCTATATATGAATTAGTGAGCTCACTTGAGTAAAAAATTAACATGTTTATCATTCAACCCTTGGAGCAAGAATTTCAACAATAATGGGCATCTCCAAAGCAAGAAATAGAGATCATGATGAGGAAAGAATGGGACAATATGCAAAGAGATAAGAGAATAATAGAATGAATGGATTTAATAAAGGATAAGGAAATGGAAGACCAAAAGGAGGATACAATCAAATCGATCCATGTACAAGAAAATCTTCTTCTTATTGCATAATTTGCAAGAAAGACAATTATGAATTTAAAAATTACTGACTCTGATGCATGAAGTACAAGATGACAAATCATTCTCATAAAGACTCTTGGTTCCAAAAGGACGAGTTCAATTATATTGCAAAAGATGAGGCTTCTAGTCTACTACTCTATTCTTACATGAATGTAAAAAAGTGTCTAAATATATTTGGTATATTTATAGTGGTTGTAGTAATCGCATGACATGGAACAAAGATACATTTTTTAGTCTAAAAAAGTATATAATTCATAAGTTAAGATCGAAGATGGAAAGTTACAAAATATGGAAGGCAAAGGAGTTATTATAGTACAAACAAAGAAATGGACTTCTAAACCTATTCATGATGTTGTTTATGTTCTCGTCTTAACTAAGAATCTTCTAAGTGTGTGCCAACTTATGAATAATGACTATAATATGAGATTTGGTAATTGATTACACAAAATCTTTGATAAAAAAAAGAAAGCTACAATTGTAGATATTAAAATGGCTCTAAACAAAGTATTCCAATTATCAATGTCTTTAAAATAAGGTTATATTCTAAAAGTTATAAATGAAGATAGTTTCCTGTTATAGCATTTAAGATACGAACATTTAAATTTTAGAAATCTCGGATTATTAAAGAAGAAGAAGTTGGTTGTTGGACTTCCATTCATCAATAAAGATGAAAGCATATGTGAATGATGCATATATGACAAGATGCATTTATTGATATTCACAAAGACATCATGGAGAGTAAAAACTCCACTTGAATTGATATAATCAGACGTATGTAGACCAACTTAAATTCTATTTATTAGTGGAGTCGGGTACTTTCTATTATTTTGTTGATGATTACAATAGAATGATGTTGGTTTACTTCTTAAAAGAAACGTCATAAGTCTTTTCTACTTTTATCAAGTTTAAAACTTTTGTTGAAAATCAAAGTGGAAGAAAAACAAAAGTCTTTCGATCAGATCGTGGAGGAGAATTTACATCCAAAGAATCTCAATACATCTTCATTACTCAAGGAATCAAGACGGGGCTAACAACAAGATATACTCATCAGTAAAATTGAGATAGAATATGAACATATGCAATAGAGTCAAAGATTTTAAAATGATTAACCTTAGCCTTCCTTTCATAAAAGCTTCGTAAGGTATTCTATCCAACACTGCTTTGGTAGGAGATCTATTCAATATATAAACAATAGTATTTGATGTCTCTATACAAAGTTTATTAGGGAGAACATTTTTCAACATAGTTTTTGCCATCTCAACTATCATTATGTTTATATATTAACATAAACCTCGGTCTATCCCTGGTAAGACCCATGGCGACAGGCCATGCTACAATGCTATCTTAGCGTTGTTCGAGCTTTCCATCACGGCTGGATGGACGAAGCGACGATCGAAAGATCTTCAAAATGCTCAACCCAAGCCAATCCTGATCTATGTCATATGTTATTTAATTTCTAGGTAAGTATGCTTTATCTGTTTTCGATGTTTCTTCGAATTTTCATGCTTTGTAGATAGAAGTCCACACATTTCTGATAAGCGCTCGACCTTCATCGTGAATTCACAGTTCATGTGGGAGGATACGTTCACCAACTTCCCTTCTCCACAACATGTTCAACCTCACCTCCTTTCCTTCATTCTCATGGTAGAGGACCCATCAAAGGGTTCCATATCCTCCACCCTATAGCCTTCATCTCACTCACTTCACTCAACACACGCACACAATTTTGGCTTCTGTTGCTCTAATATTTACAGGTAATGACTTCTTCAATGGATGGAACTTTGATGATATCTCTTATCTAGAGGTTGTTTATCTGCATGTCGTCATCTACTCAGCCCCCTAATTCATGCAAAGCTTCTGACACTATCAGGGTCTTCGCCAGGATTCTATGGAGGTAGAATGACCTTCATCATAGTAGAACGTGGATGGAGGAGGGTAGTGGAGGTCGCCGGAGACCAGAGATCATCACCAGTTCATAGAGGAAGAAGGAGGTGTGTCAGTTAACAGATGTTGTTGGATCATCTTTGATTCAACGGTCCAGTTATTTCCTCAACCTCGACTCCAAGGTGTGAGCCTCGGTGGACTCGAAGCTTCATCAAAGCACGGAGGAAACCTACATGTCCCTCAAACCTGCACCATGCCGAACTTAACTCCCACCCTGTGCACATGTGCATGGTGCATGCATACAAGAAAAATTACAACAAAATACTATCAGTTTTCCATAATGACAAAAATGCTCCCATGTAGGGGTTATACACAGATTCCAGGGTCGGTTTTTCTTATTTATGTTTTAGTCCCTACAAGGACATATTTATATGGATTCTATTATGTTTTATTACAGTTATGCCTATGGTTTCCATATTTAATAATTTGAGCACATAATGTCCAATCGATGTGATTTTAGTTGTATTGCAAAGCTAATTTAATTCTCTTTGATATGGCTTCATTAATTCTCTGATTTGACACGTGATTATTGATTAATTAATAAGAGATGATTTAGATGCTTTTATTCATATTAAATGAAGCTTGACTTTGAATTAATTGCTCGATTGGGCCTAGATTCCATTCTGATTATTGCTTAAGTCTATTGATAAATTCTAGGGCATATTTTTGTATTGATATGCATGTGTTTAGTTAAGTCGTTCTATTCACTGTATCTATTAATTAACTTGCATAAAAAGCAAAAGAAAAATTCATGATCATTCATATGTTATCTTATGATGCATTGTTGTTTGTCACTTTGACCTAGGCGATTTATTAATTACTTAACATAGATGTTTAAGCTTGATTACTTATATTATAGCTTGTGTCCTTGTGTTCGACCCTGGACTTGTCCATGTATAAATTTAAGCCACATATTCTATTCCAAATGTGGTTTTGTATGATTTTAAATCGACCATACTACAACAAGTAATAATTAACATTGTCGATTTGCGATTCATCAGATGGCATCATTACTGTGGACACAATTTCATTAATATAATTATTTAGGTTTTAAAATCTTGTTAAGTGGATTCTTATTTTATCTGGGTCATGTTGTATTGTGATATTTTATGCATTACTTATCTTTTTATCTATTTGATAGTCTTTGATATATGAGCTATTCCTCTTTTGTGTCAGGGGCCCATGGGACTTGAGGATGCTTGGTGTAAAACAGAGGATGGATGCCAGAGCTTGGAGCCTGGTGTCTAAGCTAAAAAGAGCCGCAAAGAATCCATCAATCCATATAGAAGAATATTTGTGTTATTATATTTGTTATATATTTTTGTAATTATTTTGGACTTGGACATTATTTGTGTGTTGAGTCTGTTTCACCCATTATTTGGGTAGGACTCAACTTGAATGGATGATATTAGTGTTTAGGCATGCGGCTCTTAGAGCTTCCTTAGATTATATCTTTTGTACTTTATTCGTAATGTAGGCCACACTAACTTCATCTGATGAGAGTCATCTCAACAGATTCATTAGACTCACTTCATCTACATTCAACCTAGCTCAAATTAATTAAATTCATATCCCTCTAAAAGAACACATGGTTAGGTGTGGTTTTTCATCGACTTGCAATCATTTAGATAAACTTTAATATTCAGTCTTGTACGTGCATGGAGAGAGCTGGAGTCACTGTAAGTGTTCCTTTTGAGCATGCATCATGATTTTTTTACGTTTGCATGGTTTTTCCCGTCTCCTTACCTCATGTTTTACAACATAGGAATTTTTTAAAGGATTTGGGATTGGACGGTAGATGATGATTTGATGTGCTCAGATTAATTTTTTAAGTGATAACCTAACATCTAAAACTTGGACTGTTAATGCAAGTTAACCTAATTAAAATAGAGCTAAAAATTAGCCTTATTTCGGGAAAAACCCCTCATTATTTGCAGGTACATTATACATGATTGAGAGGTGAGGACGTATCCATAGGATAGAGACCAAAGCCTAGTTGAACCTATTTGTAATGAATTATAATTTGGATTATCACCAATAAAAGAGACAAGAGAATTATACCATACTTTTGGTCTTCACTATATGTGTTGATGAAATTATAGGGTTTGTTTGATCTTGTTTGACTTTTCTTAAACCTCCCAAAACCATAGGCTCCATTTCATCCCTTCAGATTCATTCATCGAGAAATTCAGGTAACACTGTCCTTCCCTCCCTTAGTTTCTTATTCTTTATACTTAGTCTTATTTTCATCCTAAGTACACGGGGTTGCCAAATCATCTTGGATTGTTCACCTTAGGTCTCCTTCTTCATATTTGATCTCCTTACTTAAGCTATTTCTTAGCTTAAGTATAGGGGACCTGAGTCTTTGTATTCTTCTAACATATTCTTTTCACTCATTCACTCTTTCTTGTATTTTGTTTCAGTTCTGTACATTCTCGCTATACTTAATATGAGCTATGGCTTCATATCATTTTGTTCTATGAGAATATGGCACTAGATAAGTATAGGGGGTGTACCGTATATATTGCTTATATACTTTAGCCATAGCTCATACTTTTATTTTTCCAAACTTTGAGGCTACGGGTATCGTATTATTATTTTGGAACTGATTTCTGCAAAAATAATTTGAAATGATTTTGAAAATATTTTATACATATTTGGCATGGTTTTCATATGTTTTACATGGTTTTGTGAAAAATGTGATTTTACAAGTTTCAAAAAATGTTTCAAAATGTTTGGAGAACCTGTATATTTATGTGATATTGTTTTGGAAAAACATTTTACTTAAGTTTTGAAAAATGGGATTTTACTCGTTTTGAATTTTTTGTAAAATGTTTGGAAAATCTATACATTGTGACAATGTTTATAAAATTTTTTCAAAAAACCTTTCAAAAGTTAAGGGTATATTTGAATGTAACTAATTATTTTGTAATAACTGAACTCTCTAACCTAATTTGAAAACAAATAAAAATGGAAAAAATCATAAAAAAAGATTAACTTAGTAGCGGGTATTTTTTCCTGAGTTCACTTTGCATTCAAGGCTTGTTGAGATCTTTAACACTTTGTTTATGAGTTCCAGAGACTTAAAGTTAACCTATCTTAATCATTAGGATGTTAGACTTAATAATTCACACTTCCTTAGTTAAAAAGATTTGAGTGCTATATTGCATGCTTAATCTCTTCCTTAAAAGAATATGACCATGACTCACATGCATGACTGCATTCATGATTGAGATGAGTTGAGGTTTCACTTAAGGGACTAGTATTTGAGATTCAAGTTTGGACCTGATTTTCTAATACTCGAGGATGTAATAAGATTAATAAAGGATTCATGAAACCTGAGTGTCAGCATCTTAGCCAATATGGGACTTGGTTCTCATACTACTTTCTTGATCAAAACCTAAGTGCTAGTGTGTGTAAATCATTAAATTAATTTGTTGATCATTGTGCGCCAATTCTTGATAAAAGCAGTGGACTAGACATAAAGAAAAAAATGCTTATGAAAAGAAAAACTCAAAGAATTACAAAGTTACATTCATATGAGCTTATACAAATGGCGAGCGCTCCCGACCTTCAAGTGTCCATTTCGACCAAATCAACGAGTTTTTATGAGCTGGTCTAGTACCTCATAAAGGGCTCTGCATCATTAGCAATACAAGTCTGGGTACAAGTATAGTAAATACTTTAAAAAGACACACCTCAGTGCACTCCTAGGAAGACAAGTACAGAGAGCTCAATCTCTTTTAACGGGCACACTAATTGACAATAAAATATACAATTGTGTTGAGTAAAGGTACTTGAGAGATACCTTGTTCCAATGAGAGGGATAAAAGAAATGACACAATCCTAATACCTCCATTATCTGGCCTGCCGTCTATACTTTGAAATCTTACAAACTAAAGAGACAGTGCATTGAAGCAAGACTAGATTTAATCCCTAGTGTTGAGGGTTGGGTCCTTAGGAGAATCTCTGGCATTGGATCTTTGGGTGACATTTTTACTCTATTCTTGTGAATGCAGTCAACACATTAAGTCATACATATGATGTATATGTATTCATTGAGAGCCTAATAAATTAGAGGAGTTGAATTCCTTTTGATTAGGACAAGTTCAGCTTAGAGTCTTATGATCTCTAGAACCAAGTGTTTTGATTTTCTTAACCTTGTTCTTACGCGTGCACATGTCAGGGGAATTTACTAAAATCACTAACTCTCTAACTTATTCATTATTTATTAACTCGAGGATGAGCTTAGCTTAAGTATAGGGGGTAATAAATCCCATATTTATCCACTTTATTGCATATTATCTCCCTAACTCAAGAAAATCAATATAAATAACTAACAATTAACCTTAACTAACTAATTACGTGTTGTAAATAATTAACTCTAATTATTGTATATTATCTACACTATTATAGTGCTATATTTTGTGTGTCTATTATTCATTAAAAATCCCATAAAAATTAGTACAATATTGTATATTATTAACTCAACCTAATTTATAAAATAAAAAATCAAAAAAAATAAAGAAAAGAAATTTAAAAAAAGTAATTTAATTCATTAAATTACTTGCAAAAATATTATATTTATATATATATATATATGATTTTATCTCTCTTTGAGTTCTACATGAAAGTTGTAGATCTTATCAAGTTCTACAACTTTCATGTTGGACATTTTTTTAATTTTAATCCTAACTATTTTTATTTATTTTTTATTGTATTTCAAAAATCTCTGAATTTACATTGGTCTCGGAGGCGCCATCGCATCACACCACATGATCCGGTGTAAACCACACCACCCGCCTTCTTGTAGACCATCTGATTACTTGATCAGACGACCTGGAATCACTCAAGCCCGCCTTACTGTCAGCCACATGATCCATTCTGATCAAGCCATCATAGCCACAGGATCTCGTCTAAAGGATAATCATATGATCTTGATAAGGCAATTGATCCTTCATGCCCAACCTCCGGCTCAACTCCTCCAGGCAATACAAACTGTTGAACCCCCATCTTCCTACCATTATCCCTTCGTCCTCAACCACTGTCTTAGCAAACTCATCGTTAATTCCTTCACCAAACTTCCACCAACCACGCTAACTTCCTATTTTATCCTAACCTTAACTCCCAGATCAACTGCTGGTGGTTGAAACCACCATCTTGAAGCAAAACATCTGTCATTCTTCTTCTTCATATAACCCTCCATCGTCCACCTCTACTGGTTGTCCATCCCTAGGTCACAACAATACGGTTGCTTGATGATGCAAAGACGACCTTATTCTTGGTGACACCCATGGAAACATGCCATGCTACAACACTATCTTAGCAATTGTTCGATCATTCTATCACGGTTGGATGGATGAAGAGATGAGCGGGAATCTTCAAAATCCTCAACCCAAGCCAATCCTAATCACTCTAGTGTGTTCTTTAATTTCCAAGTAAGTTTGTTTTATCTCCTTTCTATATTTCTTCGAATATGCTTTGTAGATTGAAGTCCACTCATTTCTGATAAGCCCTCGCCCTTCATCGTGCATTCACCATTCACGCGGGAGGATACCACTAACTTCCCTTTTCCATAGCCTGTTCAACTTCAACCCCTTTCCTATGTTCTTATGACGGAGGACCCATCAAAGGCTTCCATATACTCCACCCTACAACCCTTCTTCTCACTCGCTTCACTCAGCACGCACGCACAATTTGTGTTTATGTTGCTTTAACATTTGCATGTAACGACTTCTTCAATGGCCAGAACTTTGATGATATCTTCGATCTAGAGGTTGGTCATCAGCATGCCTTCATCGACTCAGTCCCCCTGATTCAAGCGGAGCTTCGAAATACCATCAGGGTCTTTGCCACAAACCTATGGAGGTCAAATGACCTTCAACTGAGCAGAGCGTGGATGGAGGAGGGTAGTGGAGGTTGCCACAGACCAGAGATCATAGCTAGTTCATAGAGGAAGAAGGAGGTATGTCAGTTAACAGATGATGTTGGATCATCTTTGATTAAATGGTCCAGCTACTCCCTCAGCCTCGACTCCCATGAGGGAGCCTTGGTAGACTCGAAGCTTCATCAAAGCATGGAGGACATCCACGTGTCCCCCGAACCAACACCTGGTCAAACTTAACTCCCAACTTGTGCGTAAGTGCATGGCGTGTACAGGAGGGAAACATTGCAATGAGACATTGTCGGTTCCCCAAAATGATAAAAATGGCCCCGCACTGGGGGTTATCCATAAATTACAGGGCTGATTTTTCTTATTTACGTTTCAGCCCTACTTGGACTTATTTTTATGGATTCTATTATGTTTTATTACAATTATGCCCTCGGTTTCAATATTTAATAATTTGAGCATATAATGTCCAATTGATGTGATTTTAGTTATGTTGCAAAGCTCATTTAATTCTCTTTCATATAGCTTCATTAATTCTCTAATTTGATGCGTGATTATTGATTAATTAATCAGAGATGATTTAGATGCTTTTATTCATATTAAATGAAAGATTTTGAATTAATTGCTCAATTGGATCTAGAATCCATTCTGATTATTGCTTAAGTCTACTGGTAAAATTTAGGGCATATTTATGTATTGATATGCACGTTTTTAGTTACGTCATTCTGTTCACTTTGTCTATTAATTAGCTTGCATAAAAAGCAAAAGAAAAATGCATGATCATTCATATGTTATCTTATGATGCATTGTATTTTGTCTCTTTAACTTAGATAATTTATTAATCACTTAACATAGATAATTAACCCTTATTAAATATATTATGGCTCGTGTCCTTGTGTTTGACCCTGGACTTTCCCAAGTATAAATTTAAGCCACATTTTCTATTTCAAATGTGATTTTGTATGATTGTAAATCGGTCATACTACAACTGTAATAATTAACATTGTCGATTTGTGATTCATTACATACTTAGACATATAGTAATACGTCTATCTCTAGTGAGAAGTGCCTATATATGACAACATACGACATAGGTCTTTGTTATCTTGATCTCGTTAAGTCAAATCTTTAATCTAACTAATCCAACACCTCTGAATCTATATTCCTATGCAGAGGACATGGATCAAGAGGTCAGTCAGATGTCAGCCTTTGGAGAAGGATTGACATCTCTTTATCATGTTGAAGATCCCTTCTAAATAATCACTTGACGATGCGGTCGAGTTCTCAATTAACTCTTTAGATATTCAACCCTACACCAACCCTTATGATCCAACATTTGGATTAATAATTGTATGATATTAAAATGGCCATGGTACATACTCTAGTTATACTAAGAGACCTATTAAGCAAATTAGTTGTTCTTCATTTTAGATTAATGAATGATATGCAATAACCTTTATTGCATAATGACTTATCATGAGCTCACATGTCCAACGTTGTCGATTGTGAATTTTCTTCGACTTATCTATTTAGGCGGTGAAGGAATAGGATTTAAAGCATGGTGTGGTTTCGTCAACTGGAGGGGAAGAGATTTTACTACACGGAGATGTTGAAGGCACTCACATTAATCTAGAGATGTACAGGTTGGGTAGAGGAGCACTATTCGATGATGTGTTCCCATGTAAGAGACGAAAGGGAAAGAGAAGGAATGAGTGGCATCATTTGTAATTGTTATGAACTTAAAGGATGAAAATTGTCAACATTGACGGATTATGTCATAAGTTAACAGAAAAATAAATGGATATTAACCCAAGGTTATGTCAGGTGAGAGTTCAACATTATTTGGAATTTATGGGTGTAATTTGTGATTGTCAGAGGGTTATGTACGTAAATACAAA
This sequence comes from Ottelia alismoides, assembly GCA_037367405.1. Taxonomy (NCBI): domain Eukaryota; kingdom Viridiplantae; phylum Streptophyta; class Magnoliopsida; order Alismatales; family Hydrocharitaceae; genus Ottelia; species Ottelia alismoides. The sequence continues at coordinate 259,161 of JAZKJV010000402.1, forward strand.
GCTATTCGGGATTGTAGATGTAAATATCCCTTTAGATTGTAAATATATTTTAATATAAAAATAGTCATTCGAAAACGATACTTCTATCCCAAGAATCTATCCTTGAATATGTATTCATGCATAATTACGATATATTTTAATAGAAAAGGATTAAAAAAAGACATCTGAGAGTTGATCTATTAATGTAAATCATATTTTACTTGCCATTCTTCATTACACATAAAAAATATAAGACTTACATAAGGTTAGATCCATCACAATATACATTTTGTTCATTTTTTCCAAACATTTATGATCCAACCTTATGAATAACTATAATTATGTTTATATATAAGTGCATCAAACTCTAAAATCAATATTTTAAAGCAATAATTGCCTTGAAAATATTATGGATGTATTGAGGGAGATCAGATATTCAAAAGTTGACTACATCATAAATTATATTTTCTTTATCATTTTTTAGTAATGCCAATAATCCAACTTCATAGATGGATTTAATAATATTTGAGCTCTTAAAATATTTAAAAAAAATCAATAGAAAAAATGTCTTAAAGGTGTATTAGGACATGTACATAAATCTTATATTGGGGAGGTAATATATGTTCAACATATTTACTGTGATGTCTTAATTTATAAGAAGAGGACGTTGATTCTTCTAATTAACGGCTGCTCTATCATGTAAATCAAGCTATATAGAGGGAATCGTTAATACCTGTTTACTGACAAATGCAGGCCATATACTTGATCGCAAGACCTATGGGAACAATGAAGCTCTACGAGTTTGTGGCTCTGTTCGGATTGTTCATGTTAATATTGGCACAGATTCCATCGTTTCACTCCCTCAGACATGTCAACATGATATCCCTCTTCCTCTGCCTTGCCTACAGTGCATGCGCCACCATCGGATCCATTCATGCAGGTATGTCAAAACTTTACGGTCACATTTAATGGTCAAAGCTGTGATTTTCTCGGCTTCCTTCCTGTATTGGGTCCTCCATTCCTTTTTTTTTTTTTTTACTTCCAAAGTGTGTCCGCGGGCACCGGAGAATACTTGGGCCCGATTTTTGAAGCCTCTCTCCTATCCACTAACCCCAAACATCCTCCACTCACCCTCTCTGCCCGATAACGCCCAAAAAAACTATTGCGCTTGCAGTTTTTCGTCGAATAATTCGCAAGATTTTCCGACGAACCTATCTATATGTGCCCATCCAACAATTCTAGGCTTTAAGCATTCCATGCAATATAACTTGTTTGCGTAATATATCGTATCCTACATCTCTGTTTACAGGGAGTTCTCCGGAAGCCCTTCCAAAAGATTATTCGCTTGCGGGAAACGGCCCAGATCGTCTCTTCGGGATCTTCAACGCGATCGCCATCATCGCCACATCCTACGGCAACGGAATCATTCCTGAAATACAGGCAAGACCACTCTAATTCCACTGTATAGATTTGGCGTTCCTCAGAATATAATCACGCATCCATGTCAAGATCTGAATCTGAGATCGAGATAACAAAAATGGTTGGCGCAGGCAACCATCGCATCCCCAGTTAAGGGGAAGATGTTCAAGGGACTCTGCCTCTGCTACACTGTGGTCGTAACGACTTTCTTCGCTGTCGCAATCTCGGGGTATTGGGCTTTCGGCAATCAAGCTGAGGGTGTCATTTTCGCAAACTTCATCTCGAACGGCAGGTACCTGGTATCCAAGTGGTTCCTCCTAGTCGCCTACACATTAACACTGCTCCAACTATCCGCGGTCGCCGTGGCAAGTATCTTCATCTGATATATCCTGACAAGAACATACCCAAAAATTTAAATTTCGGCCGGAAGATTACTTCAGCTGATCGGTTGTTTGTGCAGGTATACTTGCAGCCCACAAATGAAGTGCTAGAAGGGCTGTTTGCGGATCCGCAGAAGGGTCAGTACTCTATCAGAAACATCTTTCCTAGGCTACTTTTCCGGTCACTGTCCATTGTCGTATCGACAACGATGGCAGCCATGCTCCTTTTTTTGGCGATATCAATGCGGTTATCGGAGCCTTCGGTTTCCTACCACTCGATTTCGTAGTGCCACCATTGATGTACAACATCACCTTCAGGCCCAAGGGGGTGCTCTTCTGGTTGAATGCTCTTATCGCACTGATCTTCTCCATATTGTCGGTCGCAGGATCAGTTGCGGCAATCAGGCAGATCGTGATGGATGCCAAGAGTTACAGGTTGTTTGCCAATGTATAGCATACCATTATCACATAGAAAGATTATTTCCATGTGTGCGTAGACTATGAACTACATTTTGGTAAGGCTGATAAGTAGTCCCTTATAACGATCACATTGGGTGGAAGTTGAGCCAACAACAGGTTTCATTGGTGTGTCTGTAATTATTTGCGGGAGATTCCAGTTTGTCCACGAAGGAATTTAAATCAATTTTACAGGTGCTTTTGCAAGCAGACCGTTTTTCTGGTTCTTTAAATAAAAGGTTAATATAATATTATTTTAGAACCGAAATCTAAAATGTTAGATTCTTTAAGCAAAAGGATAACATGTTGCGGAAATACATTCATGATTCATCTCATCAAATTCATTATGAGCATGTTGAAGTTCGTAAAAATTTATCTTATGACAAACGTTCTTCACATATTGTTGATAGTCAAGAATATCAAGGAGTGTGGAAGTTACTTGACATAACCACTCGAAATGGGAAGCCACTTGGGGAATTTGAAGATGAAGTTCGAGAGAAATACCCTGGGCTACTAGGTATGCCTCTTAAATTTTGAGGACAAAATTATCTTCTAGGTGAGTAGAGTTGTAACATCTGATTTTTTTTATTTATGGGGTGCTTTGCAAAAATTGACACCTCTAGATATGGGAAATATAATAGAATGAGTATACGAGGATATAATATAAATATACCTAAAAGGTCATTCAAGGAAACAGAAATAAATGGGTGAAAACCACGTTAAAAAAATAGGTGGATAGTGACCTAACGTTAATTATCAACCACAAAAGAAAACAAAATGACGGTTGGTTTTTACTGAGTTTAGGTAGAAAATGACCTCATAATTTTTATGACTATTCCTTTTCCAAATCGCATGTCATTACTACTTGAACCTCATCGCATTTCGACATCTCATATGTGGCTTTTAAGTCCAGCACGTCGTGTAGGCTCTCTAGAAAACACCACCTAGTCCTACCATTCCTTAGGGCCTGTTTAATTGCTGGGTTGGACTGGGTTGGGTTGGAGTACACCGGTGAACCCTTCCTTCCAACCCTCTCAATCTTCCTCACAGTTTACTATTCACAGAGATACAGTTTGCTATTCACAGGGGTACCCCAACCCAACCCAACCCAGTCCAATCCAGCAACCAAACAGACCCTTATAGTACTCGTTCTATTTCGTTTTATGCATTTTGGGACTGGTTTCACGTAGTCCGTCAGTTTCGACGAGCGGTACCGAGAATGCTTGCGTGTAGTATGCAAGTTCTGTTGTTTTGGGTTGGTGGAGGATGAAGGTCGAATAGAGTTCCTATTGCGGTATTTTTTTCGGATCCCATATTGATTAAACTTTTTAAGATCTGTTTGCCAAATAGGATTGGCATACACGGAATGCAATTTAGCTAATCATAAGCACCCTATTCTACTTATGATGCTCTTGTCAAGGACTTAACCCTTGTACTTTTAATTCCTTTGACGAACCAATGCCATGAGTATTTTAAGGCCTTGCTGAACTCTCTGCACTTTGCGTGAACGGTGAAAAGTCTGCGATTCATGGCTAATCTCTCTGATTCCGAAACCATTTAAGTCATCTGAATCTTCAACTGTTGAACTGATAATTTCCCCTTATCTTACGTAGGATACCCCTACCTTCCATCATTGATAAATTAGAGCATAAATTACTTGGATGGAAAACATGCATGCTATCCCTCCCCTCTCGCTTGTCATTTTGAATTCCACTATAACAACTCAAATTCACCATATGCTTGCTATACTCAAAGTTCCCAAAAATATTCTTCTTGAGATTGATAAGATTCGAAGGAGGTTTCTCTGGAGTGGCACCTCATCAAAAAAACATCACCACCAGGCTCGTTGGGAAGCCATTTGCCACCCTAGAGAAAATGACGGTTGTGGCATTTTGAACATAGAAATTATCATCTGCTCTATGTTGTCCAAATCTTGGGTCAAATCCCATGAGTGAAGGCAAGTGTTAGGCCCAACGCATCATAAGAGCGTGAAAATCACATCATATGTGATATAGGTCAATTAGTCATACTAGTTGGCATGTCAATGGAAAAACGAAAAAAATAAGATGAAACCACATGGCACGGGAACCATTCCTATGTCGTTTCAACATGTCCACACGAGTTTTAGGCTTACCTCTTGAATTGTAGTTGTAATCCTCAGAGCTTCTAAATGAAGAAACCTCCCGACTCAAGTCTGATCGACGAGAGTGTATTTACGGGCACGATGATGAGTCACGTACTTCTCACAATCCTGAACAATGATTTAAGAGAGAAATCTCTTGATTTTGTCTCACTAAATCATGTGTCTTCTTCACGAGCATGATGCACAGAAGAGAGAGAGGTTCTTCGAGCAACCAATCCGGCAACACGACGGTAGCACGACGATGATCATGATCTCCACCAACCTTGGAAAGAGGGACGGACTAGGGTTGTGAATAGAGAGAGAGAGGTTGGACATGTGGAGAGAGAGAATTTAATTTATGCAACAATTTCATATCACTTACATTAAAGAGGGCTAGGGTTAGACTCTCTTTTATAACATTTTGGCTTGGATCCCAATCCATGTGATATCAATAATCAATGGTTTAGATTGATTTGTGTTTCTTTTTAGTTCACAAAAATACAAATAGAAAACAAAAAAAGAAAACACAAAGAAATAGTTTGGAAACGATTTCCAAATTATGTCAAATTAATTAATTAATTAATGGATTTTAATTAAAAGAGCTCCATCCATTTATAAATTTAGGGTGGACGTCCACCATGGTTCAACAACCCATATGGACGTCCACTCTAAGAAATGAATGAGCAAAAATTAATTTATCCACCATATTAATTAATTGAATAATTAAATGATAACCAAATAATTCTAAATTTTTGTGATAATTGCAAATATGCCATTGACTATTAAGAATTAAATTCTTCCATCCAATATTTAATGTAATTCATATTTACATTAAATTATGTAATCTGAATCAAATTCACATCAACATGTAAATTATGAATCTCATTCACAATTAACTCTATCCAGGATATTGTGGATCATATCCATATCCATGATTATTGTGGATCATGTTATCCACATTAATCGTATCTATGGTAATTAAAGCTAATTTAATTATCATGGATACTTCTATCCACATATTAATTGTGATAATTAAATTTTATTTAATTATCTGATTTTCAAGGCTTAGATAATATTTACTCATGGAATAATTCTCGATCTCTTTCAAGAATTGTGTACCTTCTCCACAGATACTTGGAGATAAGGTTAGGACGATTGTATATGCCATGTATTGTGACTTGAATAATGAGATCTAATCTCATATACAGATCTAGAATATCGTTCAGAGGTGTCTGACCATGTCATACACAATATCTCATCTTTTCATTGCATATGAATCATATTCGGATCAATGTGTAAAAATTGGACCAAGATCGGATATCTAGTCCACTGATAGGTGTCACTAAAATCCAAACTTGTTTCATCACTCCCTCGAAATGGAAGCATCATGGTTACACAATTGTTTAAGTTCACATCACCCTCGAGTATTCCTAATACATGTACATCTTGCATACTGGAAGACATAATAAACTCAAAGTTCTAGTCTCATTTGAACTATCTTCTTTAGGATTTTATCGTTAAGTTTCTTTTTTAATCATTGGGAGTTGGTATCGATCATATACTTCCCAAAATCATATATATCATACCTACAAATCATGTCATGCTTTCAATGCAAGATGACCATGTATGAAATTTGGTTGGTCCCAATATCTCATGAATTAGCTCATGTCTTCCAGTTTAGTAGTGAATATGTATGATCCCTTTGGATATCGTATTACTCATATGTCCTTCTATACACACCAACTCGCTAGTGTATAGAACTTAATTAGATCATCAACCTAATGGTCTGCCTAATGTACATACTCAGATATATAGCAAGACATCTATCTCCGGTGAGAGGATGTGTGCATATATCATAACAACATACAGCATAGATCTTAGCTATCTCAATCTCACTAAGTCAACTCTTTGACTTAACTTATCTGACACCTCTAAATCTCTATTTCTATGCAGAGGACCTGCATCAAGAGGTCGGTCAGATATCAACCTTTGGTGTAAGGATTTCTATCTCCTTCTCGGGCTTGAGATCCTCTCTTGACAATCATTTGACGGTGCTAGATAAGTCCTCAATTCAATTCTTTGTATATCATCTAAGCACCGCCCTTTATGATTCAACTATTGAATCAACCTTTGTATGATTATCAAGATGGTCATGGTACATAATCCTAATTGAGGGACCTTATATGCAAATTAATTATTCCTTATTTCATATTAAGGAGTAATTAGCAATAACTTTTATTGTAAAATGGCTCGCCATGGGGCTTACATGTCCAACTATCTCCTACTAGCCCGAAGAGCCAATAAATGGATAATCTTTAAATCCACACTCATGTGCTAATCAATAAGTTGTGTTGCCATATATGTAATAGCTTGAACAAGTGATTAGTCACTATATTGTGAGAGACTATGCCAAGTCCGTTTACAAACTTGCATATCGCTTGAAATAGTGATTGCATCTAATGCAAATGCAACTGATACCCAAAATTGTCAATGGTCACAATGCCATTATAATTTTAGCTTTTGGCAACTCATCTTCACAAATTATCATAATCAGTACGTAATTTCTATTATCCTCATTAAAATACATTTATGCTTGGAGATCTCTATCTCCTTAGATTAAGACAAAGTCTTAAGTCTTTTAAGGTATTTGAGGATGTAGCGATCATTATCTCTATAGTATTAAGTTCTTGAAGATGTTTTATTACTGCAATTAAGTGTTTTATCGCCACAGTATGATTGAGGATAATTTACCACTCCCATTGAATAGCATATATCTGGTTTTCGTACACATCATGACATACACAAAGTTTCCTATTACTGATGCATAAGCGCATTCAACTATAGCATTCACACCCTCAACACTTTGAGGTGTAATTCCTTTAGATAAGTTAGTACAATATCTTAAGGAAATGTAGCCTTCACTGGAATTTGTTGTATGAGATATGTCCAAGATGTACCCTTGATGTGATGGTCCCAATGCCTTCTTTACTTTGCTTCTGAATAGTTTCAGAACTAAGACCTAAGAGGCATCCATAAGATCTTTGATCTTAGAGCTATGGGATAACTGGATCTTAAACACTTTCATCATCCTTATATCATTCTAAATTATTCAGATTTCATATACATTTAGTACTATGAACGCAATGGAACTTCCACTATGCTTCTCATGGTTTTTGCATACTTTGCCTTTCTTAATTATGAAGACTTGGTGCTACTTCATGTGGAAATCCTTGTTGAGGTATCCATTAAGGAATGCAAACTTTACTTCCATATACTAGATATCATAGTCAAGATGTGCAACTATAGTTAGTAATGTCCTGATCCGCATGGTCACGAGGTAACATGTCTCATCATAAACGATGTCTTCTATATGTATGTAGCCCTAGGCCAGGAGCCATTCTTTGAAGGTCTCTACCTTTCCATCGTATTGCCTCTTTTTCTTGAAGATACACTTACACCCAATGGATCTTGCCCCTTGTTGAGCGCTAAAATTCAAGTTTTTATTTCAATGAATTATTCACAAAGGTCGCAACCCAAAGAAGCGTCAAATAAAAATTTTATTTAATCTCAAGAAAAAATAAAGAAGAAAAAGAGATTTTGCTATTTAATTTACATGTATAGCTAACAGGATTGAACTCAGGGAGGCTACAAAAATCTTGAGGGTTATTCTATGCAATGAGAATTCAATGAAAGAATAATGGAATTTATGTTCACACTATGCTTGGATGTTGTATTTTCTTTTTGGATTTTTGGATTTTTTAAGGAATTTTAATTTTATAATTTTAGTTTGGTTTTCAAATTATTAATTTTTTTATTTTTTAAATATTTTTAAATTTATATATTTTCAGAAAATAATAAGAGAACTAAAGAGAATTTAAATCACACATGCACTCAACTCTTTTTGAATTTTTTTAAATTGTGTCAAATATAACCAGGAAATTAATTAAAAATATTTTGGGTTTTTAAACTTTTAATGATGTTTTTATTGTTTTTCCAGAATTTTTCATAATTTTTAAGGCTTTTAATAAAAAAAACAGTAAATTAAAGAAACGAAAATAAAATAAATGTTTTTGTAATTTTAAAACAACAGATAATGTCAAAAATAGTTGAAATTTATATAGAATAGAAGATATTTTTTCATGTTTTCCAGAGTGCTATTTTATGATTTTTTTTGAATTTTTATGAATTTTATTTTTCTTAAGAGTTTTATGATCTTTATGGGTTTTATGAGGAATAAAAATGTGAAAATTGGTCAAAAATTAAAATTAATCAAAATAAACATATAAGAGTTTTTTTTAGAATTTTTTGATAAGGTTAATATATTTTATGATTTCTTAATGCAAACAAGATTTTTTATGAAGTTTTTGAAATTTTATAAATAGTAAAAATAAAGAAAATGTGAAATGCAAATTCGAGATGCAAGATGAAGGTGGTCGAAGCTAATGTGAATTTTTTACAGAAATTTTAAATGGGTTTTGCTAATTTTTATTTAATTTTAAACATGCAAAAATAAAACATACTCACAAGGACTAATATGCAATTATTTTAAATATGCAAATTAAATGATAACAAATGATGAAATAACAGGGCTAATGTTGCAAAATTCCCAAAACTAATGCGCGCGGGCACATGTGTAGGACTAGACCTTTATGTAAATAAATTAAATCAAGGGTCCGAACAGCAACACAAACACGTAGTATCTTTATTGCAATTTACCATAAAAATCACGTGCTGAGCATGCACTGTAGTTCAAACAGTACTAAAATGCAAATGAAATTAATGCAAGGATTCAATATGCAATTATTCAATTTATTACAAGCCAGCACATGTCCACACGGGGACTTGTTTTCAAATAAAATAAAAGACTGGAATAAGGGTGCAATTATACCCTTTATTGACGTGGTGCATTTGACGGTTATGATGCACTCCCAGTCTAATCGGACGACTGATGTCAAATTTGAGGTGAATGGTGTTGATAAGATCTAGAAAGTGGATCTCTCGGCTGAGAATTGGGGGTTTCTGAACGGCTTAGATCAAATCTGGTGTCGTGTTCTTGATCGTGTGGCTGCATATACATCTGGAAGAACTAGGAAGAATGCGAGCTCCAACGAACTTTAATTAATATACTCCCGGGAATCCTTCATCTGAGTCAACTTCTGGCTGGCACTACAGCTTCCTAGGATCCTTCTCTGTTAGTAGGAGGAAGCAATGGAGCTTGGAAACTCTTGATCGACGTATGGATATCTACTTTGGAAATGGCTTCAGGTGAAGCTCAATAAGTCATCCTTTGCTTGATTCCTAGGGTTTTGACCTTGCGAATTAAAGTTGGAGCTCAGAGGGTTCCTCCGGCTAAGAAGTTCTGTCAGAAGCTTGTGAAATGAGGATGAGCGGGGACTTCCGATGGAGGTGGTCGGAGGAAGTCTAACTCCAGCTCTATGAAGAACTGGAGTTGATCAGAAGTTGAACGGACTGAAGAAAGATGGTGTGAGTGTGCGGATGTAGTCGAAGGATGATTTTGATGATCGGAGCTCCTCTGATCGTGCAGACCATACGTGGATGAAAAGGATCTGATATATGTGATTAAGATGAAATTAAAGTGAAAAATAAAGATTGAATCAAAGAATAACTACATATGTTACCTACAGATAAGAAAAATGGTGGAAATCACCTCAATCTGCGATGTGGCAGAGAGGCGGAAATGTGCGGTGAAGATCGTCGGTGACGTGGGTGAATCACGACCTTCACTCGAACCTTTGCACTCCAAATCGAAGAGTAGTTGCTCGGTCACCGCATCTATCTCCAGGAACCGATTGCGAGCAAAAATATGGGTCAAGGATGGATTGATCCCTCACCAGAGTTGAAGGGTGGATATTTATAGAGCTGGCTCAGGCGAGGTTTGATGGGATGGGTAGGCTGGCATGGAAGAGGCTTGAATGAGCTTAAATGTTGACGAAGGATGCAAGAGACGTTATGAATCATAGCGCATGGGAAAAATGAGGTGACTTAACGGAGGAACGAAGTTAGGGGGAGAGGAGGTGCAGGCTGAGCAGTTGACCCGAGTCAACAAATCCGGTTCGACCAATCAAGTCGCGCCTAGGATGCATCCAAAATAGGCTAGAAGACAAAATTGTGCGAAAATGATAATTAATTAAATAAAAAATTGGAAATGAATTAATTTATTTAAGTAATGTAAATAAAAAATGTTAAGAATAAATTAAAGTAAAATTTAGTGATTTTTAATTAATTAAATAATATATATTGGTTAAAGAGAATACAAGATGTTATTTGTAGGTATGTATACCTATATATACCATATTTGGATTTTTTAATTAATTATTGATATATATAAATTGTTTAATATTTTATTTATTTACAACATCTTACAAGGGTTTTAAAGATATTTTTATTTTATTTTTAAGAGTTTATTTGTTAGGTTAATTAAATAGGTATAGGTGCAGTATATACATTGTGATACATATACAATATATAAATTATTTTATTTTGTTGATTTTTATTTTGTAATTTTTACTTGTATTTCATATGAGTTAAATACAACATTTACAAGTAATTAAAAATATAATCTTCATAATTATGCAAAAGAAAATAAATGATTAAATATATAGTATATATAGGTATAATATAAAGTAATATCCCAATTTTCCACATTTCACGCCTTAACTCTGAATTTTATGAAATCACCTCCATTTTAAAGATAATTAATTTGGAGTACAATGAAAGTGAGTTTAATGAATTTGGAGTTCATGTGGAGAAGATATTGATTTTACAATTTTGTACTTTGTGGCATTTGGAAAGTGATGCTATTTATGGATTTTTATTTACAATTATTTTTATTATTTACAAAAGAATTTTATGCATAATTTTCAAGAAGAAATTTTTTACAAAGAATTTGGTAATGAATAAAATAATCAAAGAATTGTGTATTATAAAAATAATGTGCATGTGATGAATAATCAAGTGACCAATGTATTTTTGGGATTTTTGGTGTTTTTGGCCTTATCTCCCTCTACTTTATTCCTTGTCGATCAGGTCAAGTCTTGACCTTCTCTCAGGATCTGATTCATCTTGTATCTATTACATATATACAGCCTTATATTTTCTTTATTTTTCCTTTATTTATTTATTTTAGGTTAAAACAGTGATAAATATACAATATTTACACAATAGTTAGAGTTAGTAAAAGAATGAAGTTTATGATATTTACATGTATTTTATAGAAGATTTTAAGATAAAATAAATGATTAAAGATTATAAAATGCAGATTCATCATCCCCCTATGCTTTACCTTTGCTAGTCCCTTAGCAAACACTTATTTTGAAGAATAAGTGAATAAAAGAAAAAGGAAAGAATAAAGGAAAAATAAAGAACTTAGAACAATATTGAGTATTAAACTTGTCTTCATAAAATTGTAGTATGGAGCTCGATCAGACCTTTTGGATTATTAGTATGGTGGAACCTTATTGGGAAATGGATTTAAAACCTAACAACCCTCAAGTTCCACAAGACTTCTATTGAGGTCGCTGATGAATCTCCATTTCATCACCTTTATTCTTTCATTTTGGCCTTTAAACCCTAGCTGAATGCATGTATATATCATTAATTTATCAAAATAAATGTTCATTAAATTGTACAAAATATTGTATGAAATACAGTACATTTATTGTATTTATCACCAAAATAAAAGAATTAAGGAAAGAAAAGAAAAAGAGCGAAGTGTAAAGGACACTGAAATGACCCTAGCCCCTGAGACTTAGTCATCATGATGACTTAATCGACAAGGAATAAAGTAGGGAGAGATAGGGCAGCTAATTGTACAGAAAATGTAGAACGAATCACTCTACGAAATTGGACAATAATTGCTTTTACACCTCAAATAATAAAACTTTATACATAAATGTTATAGATAATAATATATAGAAAAATACAAAATTTATTTCACACAAAAATAATATACAGTGTACATTTTATACACAGAATAAAATTCCAAAAGCCAAGTTTCATAGACCCATATCTCTCAAATAAAAACTCAAAATGTGTAAAATCACCTTTAATTGTATATAACTTTTAATAAGCTATTTAATGAAAGTGGTTTCATATTTTTTGGAGTGAAGGTGTGAAAGTTAGGTTTTGGACACCTATTGTAAAATATACCCGACTAAAAATAATCATTTTTATTTATTCCTTATTATTTTTATTATTTTATATTTTCATAATTTTGTAACTATTTTTTATAGAATATGTACATATTAAAACTTAATAAAAACAAAAATCAAACAATAAAATAAAATACTTATATAAAATACATAGGTAAATACATGTACTTATACCTATAAATATTGCATTCCTTTGAAATTAAGTGTATATATTATTTCAAAAAAAACATCATAAAAATATATTTATTTGTAAAAAATAATTTATAAATATATAAAATAAGAAACTTAAATAATAAAATTTAAAATACAAAAATAAAAATAAAATACCTAAAATACAAGTAAATATACTTATATATATAATATAAAAAGTAACTTGCAAATAAACGCCTCTAAAAAATAAATAAAAATATACATAAAATACTACAAAAAATTATAATCATTTTTATTTTATAACCTAAAAATAATAAAATTAAATTCTATTTATTATTCATTTTCCAAGGCATTTTTGCCTTGGAATTTTCTGGTTGGTCCTCGTGGACCAACTAGGTGCGCTCTAATGTTAACCGCCGGTCAACTGTCCCGCCTCCCTTCTGACGCTTGTCATAACTCACGAGGCCACCCTTTTTGCCATTTTTTCCACACCACTTCCTTCACTCATTACCCTCGAGACCACCACCATCCTATAGCCCCTTCGTCCCTCATCCACGCCCATCCTCGCATCTCCACCTACCCCTGCTCGATCGCATGCCATCGCCCCTCGAAACTCGCTCAAAAAGCACCTAAAAATATAGCCTCCTCGCCATTTTTGGCTTTTTGATCACTTCTCTTTGAGTTGTAGCCCCTCAGATCTCCTCCTTGAGTTTCACCATGGTGACATCAAGGTGAAGCTCGTGATTTGCAGCGAGGAGAGCGAGTAGAGAAAGAGTATCCAACCCACCACCAGAGCACCACCGGTTGGTTCTGCTCCTGTCCCTTTAGGCTGGTTGAGCCCTCATTTCCCGATTCCTATGTAGTTCTTTAGTTCGCCTTTCATTCTGCATCTTTAATTTTAATCTATCGAACGATTAACGCTCAAAGTAAAAATCCCCAAATCCTGGACCTTAGGGTCCAGGTCAAATTCACAGTAGTCCGATCGTCAATCCATCCCTATTTCCACACCATATCATTGCCCTTCGCTTTCTCCATCGATCCCCCTGTTCATTCAACCCAGATCCATTGTGGATTTGGGAATCGAGCTCCCTTCGTCGCTTTACTCCAGAGCTCCCCTCCATTCCATTCCCCCTTCCATTTTGCTAAACCTCGGGTCAAGGAGATAGCCTTCGTACCCAGGGATCTTTTAATGATATTCTGCAGGTCTGTAGATGCACCCGGAGCCCCAACGTCCACCTGGAGTTGCTCCAGGTGGTCCAACCTTGCCAGAGCATCCTACGCTGCCTCGCCTCTCCCGGACCCTGCAGGAGCACGTGGAGGAAGCCCAACTATCTGGTGGGCTCATCAGAGGAGACAAAGATCGTTGGAGACCCGAGAAACGAATAATCGAAGTTCACTGGAGGGGTGTTCTTGCATGTTCTTCCAGCACCCCTCTACGCCATTCGATCGAGAACAATGGTCCAGATCTAATCTAGACGGTGATTTCCAGTGAAGGGGAATGTGAAGACCAACGTTCGATCAGCCACGTGGCAAGTCCAGGACCCTTGGATCAGCGCTTAAGTGGGTAATTTGCATAGCCTCCCTTCACTTTTTTCTATTTATTGATAGGTCCTGTAAATATTTTATGTAGTTTAAAAATTTATGGATAAATTCCATGTAATTCCTTGAGCAATTTGTATATTGCAATTTAGTCCCTATCGGCGTCACGTGTAGGCGCACATGTATCTTGTAAAAATACATGTAAACCCTCATAGGTTTTACTAATTATCTGTTAATATATAAAGTTTTAAAATTAGTGTTAAAGTTTGGGTATTGCATTGTGACCCTCGCATTTTATTTTATTTGCAATTATACCCATCTCATACCAACTATTTTTGTACTTTGTTTTCCATTTATTAAAAATAGTTACTGTGTCCCAAAAATTATCAAAAAAATAGGGAATTTTTAGTGATTTATTAAAAAATAGTTACTGTGCCCCAAAAATTATCAAAAATAGTGTACTTAAACAAGCTTAATATATTTTTTGGGAATTTTTGAAAATGGTTCTATAATTATTTTGGCTTTTTCAGGGGCTGACCGTGCACTATTTGAATTTATGAAAATAGGAAAGGACATAAAATGAAAAATTATACCGTGATCAAGCATGCATCGAAGTACCTGCTCCTATTTTTTTGATAATTTTTGGGGCACAGTAACTATTTTTAATAAATGGAAAACAAAGTACAAAAATAGTTGGTATGGCATGGGTATAATTGCAAATAAAATAAAATGTGAGGGTCACAATGCAATACCCAAACTTTAACACTAATTTTAAAACTTTATAAAACCCTTAAAATTCCCAAATAAATCACTAAAAATAGAAAAAGAAAATATGTAAAAGTTAAAAAACCCACAAAACCTTTATAAAAATTTATAAAACCCTCAAAAATTCCAAAAGGAGTGATTTCTATTACATAATTTCTTTATATTATTATCTTTGTATTAAAATAAATTTGGAAAAATTTTTAGACTATTTGATATTTTTCATCTCCATTTCAAATTCGGCCTTACATTTTAGCAAAATTTTAAGGTAATTTCAACTTTAAAATATATAAATTAGAAAAAAAATCATTAAAAAATCACAAAAATAGTAAAAAATTTCCAAAACCCAAAAAGATTTTATTTCTTTTATTTTGACTATTTTTATTAATATCTATATCTATATTAGTATACATTGTATATATGTTCTTATATATCTATATCGTATTTATAAAAAGAAAACGATAAAAATATAAAAAATATAAAAAGAAAAATATAAAAAAATTTAAAAATAAAAATGCAAAAATAAAAAATAAAAAAATGATTAAAACCCCACATTATTTGATAAACATTGTGCATAGTTATATATATATATATATACACACATATATATTATTTACTTATAAATAATATATAGTGCTACACCGTGTTTTCCCCATGTTCGACACCCTACTATGCTTGTCACTATACACATTTTATTGTAGGGTTTAAAATAAATTTTGATCCACACTGTCTTTATTGCGTAATATTTAATTGTGGGTTGATTGTTGAAATGGATCGGGTTTTGTGAGTAGTCACCACATCGATTGGACATCTCGCTTTGTGATATTTCTAGACCCTCACGGGAGATCCTCTGTTTCAAATGTTGTCGTTGCTAGGGAGCAACGGATTGTAGAACATCTTTTGCATATATAGTTGTCATTATTTATTTAAATTTTTTCTACTCTTTATATTTTGGTAATTATTTGACGGTTCTGACCCGAATGTCCTTGTTAATCTTTGTTGTGGGGGACCTCTTGACGAGGACTATCTCTTAGGAGGTGGGTGCACCTGAGGAGAGCGGAGGTCATCTTTCTTCTTTTGAGCTGACCAGGAGAGAGCATGAGGGAAGGACATGGAAAGAGGAGAAGAGTAGCTTTTAGCATTTTTCATTTTCTAGTGAGAGAGAGATTTATTTTCTGCAAATAAATTTAATTAATTTGACATTACTCTCTCCACCATACGAGGTCCAGTGCTCAGGTGTTTGTTCACCCTGGGGGCCTCATACTAGATTTTTCACGTTTTATCACCTTTGTTTTATTTATTTCCTGTGATTTGAGCTTTCTGCCTTTGTTTTTATTTGTTTTCTATGAGTGAGCCCTTATATAGTAGGTTATTTAACTTGGTAGCTAGGTCCAAAGCCCTAATAACATTTCATGCACCTATAGTGATACGCGCTTGAACTTAGTCAAAAATTAATTGTTGATTATTTGGACTTGAGATCGAGCGTCGAGAGAAGCGCTATACAATGCTTGCAGGATCCGTTGTGGCAGACATCGATACACTTTAGAGACCGGACTTTTGGATCTCATTTTTGAGTGATTGGAATTTGGTTCTTCCCGATAATAACAGTTATTGTTTAGGATGATTTCTCGCTTTTGCATATCAGCATATAGTGTAATTATTTCAATTCTACCTTGCATCCTGCATGGAGAGAGCTGGGAAGCGTTCTAAGTAACGCTATCTTTGCATGCATCATTAGTCACTAAGGCGAGATTTCCATCTTAGTGACGACTTGCACGGCTCTTCTCTCCTCTCCCCCTCTGTGGACCTTAATTAAAATTCATAACAAACCATTCATTATTTGGGGTTCATAAAGCCCATATTGTTTTCAGGTACACTCCAGACTGAGTGAGGTGCGACCTGCTAAGGATAAGAGCCCAAATCCCGATCGGTGGTGCCTTGGTTATTACTTTGGTTGGCGAAGTAGCGGCGCTTCTATCGTACGTGATCGAGTAGAGCCTAGTCGAGCACAATGTTTCCTCCTTATGTGGAGCATCCGACTTGGTCTGAAGTACTGAACTTAGGCCACGCCCTCACAGGTGTGTCTATCTCATCGGTTGGCGTTCCAGTAGGTCCTTACATGCTCGCAGATGATTCCGTTGTGAGCAGGGTTCAAAGTATTGGTTTCTCCTATTGGCTTCCTTTCTTTTTCTTGGTTGAGTAGCTGCCCAGGCACGAGATCAAGTACCTTTAAACGTGCAGATCACAGGTTACAAAGGAGGTGGAACAAGTACGGGACACTTTCCTGGCAGTACACACACTCCTATAGGGTTAGCGTACTTAAGGACTTGTTGTAAGATTGCATGAAAATAACAATAAAATTGAAAAGATAAAAAATAGTCAAACTTTTACGGCTTTACATGTGTTGAGTGGGTGAACCTACCCTTGTTTTGTGTTTGTTTGAATTAGAATTAAGGTTCAAAGATCAGTCATGCACAGTGTGTACCTTTTTCTCAGTTTCTTTGATTCCCTATTTGATCCCTGCTCATTTGGAGCCTTCTGTTGTTTTGCACTCCCTTTATTTCTTGTTTGACCTCATTATCATTCTTCCAATCTCGATCTCCTCTTGAACTTTGAGCCGGCGACACACAGATGTCTTAGTCGAGACCCCCCGACACCAACATCGATTCCATGCGCTCGTCAGATCCAGTAATTTGGGGTGATTCCCAAGAACCCAGTTCAGACTCCGTGAACTGATCTCCAGACTCCTTGTCTTCTCCAATAAATCGGGATCACTCTCCTCTCGAAACCTGCCCATTTTGGATGGCAATTGATTTCACTCCATGCACACATCCATCCTTAATGAAATTCTGTGTTGACCTTAACACGGATCGATTTGATACTTATGGTGCCTCCATATAGACTGATTAGGGCATTAATTCATTTGCAGATCAAGAGCCCAATCTGGAGCCAGAGATTGTAATAGAATCAGACTTAGGGTCGGAGAAAGAGATGGCTCCTGGAGGAAAAGGGAAGGGAACACAACCACCTCTCAGCCAAATCAGAATCCGCAACCAGATCAGAATGTAGTGGACGCCCAGATCCTTGCTTCTATTCAAGCAATCCAGCAGCAGCTCATAGATCAGGCCTTAGCACAGGTCGCCTTCCAGGACATGCTCAATAACTTGAGGAGAAGGGGAGAAAATCGAGGAGGATTCAAAGAAAATACCGAAGGTGGAGGCGGTGAAGACCCAGATGAGCCTAGAGTAGAACAACCTAAGCTGACTCTAAAAGAAACATACAATCTCGGGGCAGGACAAGTCACTGAATGGATCCAGATTCCAGCAATCCATGCCCATTTTGAATTGAAGCCTCAACTACTGGCACTCCTGCCCACCTTTCGTGGAAATGCTAATGAAGAACCTTATATTCATCTACAACAGTTTGGGTGCATCTGCGGCACAACTCACTATCCGGGTATACCTCTTGGGGTAGTCAAGATGATGACATTTCCCTTCATCCTTCATGATAAGGCCCTTCATTGGTCAACCACTTGGGGAAGGTCATCACCACCTGAGAAGAACTAAAGTTGTCCTTCTTGCACAAATACTATCCTCTTGGGCGACTCAATCAGATGCATGCTCGCATAGCAAATTTCATCCAAGCCATGCATGAATCCATTCATGAGTCTTGGGAGAGGTTTGCTAAGCTACAAGAAAAGTGTCCCTATCATGAGATTCCTAGGACCATCCTGATCCAACATTTTTTCAGGGGACTTACAATAGAAAGTCATAAGCTTGTGGATGCAGCATGTAGCAGCTCCCATTTTAACAAAGATGAGGACGTCGTATGGAAGATATTTGAAGAAATGGTCGAGGGAGAGGCCGCTTTATCGTTGTCTCGTACCTATCAGCGCCAGCAACAAACTGTTCAAAAGCATGTGCATATGGCAACATCCCACGAGCCGGACAGGGATGAGAGATCCAATCTGAGCATTATTGGAAGCCACCTGTTCAAAGTAGACATCATTGAGAAGCGATCACAGGACCTGGAAAAACTTGTTATGATCGAACAAAGGACAAAGAACCTAGACAAACTAGATTAAATCACCAAGCAGTTGGAACTATTGGTGAGTACAATCAGCTCCTCCAACTCTGTGTCCGCATCGGCCTCCACTCCAGCTAAGACAATGGAACATGCCCAATCACACCCTCCTCAGCCAAGTCAGCCCCAGCCAGTGTTCAACACGTATACTACGTGCAAACCCTAGAGCCACCCACTCTGCAGCAGTCGCAGCAATAGCAGATCATCTACCAACTGGATCCGTAGTACATTCTAGAATAATTCTCCCCTCCACTACCACTTATTCAGGAGGTAAATGGCATATGGTCAAATGATGTGCAACCGACCCATCCAGGTGGACCTCAGCAGGGTCAAGCTACTAACTCCCGCCAGTTCCCTCAACAACAAAGAGAAAGGTTTGTCCAGAACAACTAGCAGCAACACCAACAACATCGGTAGTCTCCACAATTACATGGTAATTGGAGATAGAACCAGTACCAACAATCGCAGTACCAGCAATACCAGCAAAACCAGTAGTATGCGGTTGTGCCCTATCAGCAACACCCTCCTCAACAGTATCAACAATATCACCCTTCTCCTCAGTACCATTCCCAATATCCCAACTAGCAGTCTTAGCACCATCAGCAATACCGGTGTAGCCAACACGTCGAGGTATCTGAGGTTGCATCCCTTGTGAACCCAGCCTTGGACTGTTTGGCCCAGCTTATCAAGGGCCTTGCAGATCTCAGCCAGAAGTTGGATGATTTTGCTGCCATCATGATCTCCATTCCAGCACAAGTGGAGGCAAACCCCAATAATTTCAAAAAGAAAGAAGATGTAGTCTATGAAGCTCCTTCCGATCTTACAGAGTCAGATATGAATTAATTATTTTTATCTAATGTTGTCACTCTCAAGAGCAGTAGGACCTCGCAGCCAGTAGCCACTTGCAAGGGGAAGAATAAAGCAACCACGGGGGAGTCGTCGTCTTTTTCTGCATCAGTTGGACCAAAAGCCAGACCGGGTGAGGAAGCAGAAGAAGGAGAAGCACCACCAAAAATCCAAAAAAATCAGCAAAATCAAAAATACCAAAAAGATAGCACCAGCAGCAATAGCCGAAGCAACAACCATCCAGCCTTGGAGGAGACCGCACCTGCAGACCATCCAGTGCCAGCCGATGGAGCCTCGCTTGAAGATTTTGGATGCTCGCCTTTCCTGGATGACCCTGCTCATTTTAGTCATCCACATGAACAGAATGATGTGGGTGTAGATTTTGTTGTAACTAAGAACACTATTTCCAGTGCTTCTTTTGATTATGTAGATATTCCATAACCTGATGCAATGAGAAAATCCATAAAAAATTAAAATTTAAAAATTGCCTTATCTGATCCTGATGTTGTGGAAATTATTCAAAACCTTGTTCTTGAAATACCTCTGCTCAAAGGCATCAAGTACATGTCGAATATCAAGAAAGGTCTGAAGGTAGCATGTACCTCAAAGAGACAGTCACGAAAAGCTCGTGGAAGAAATGTAAAGCACATTCTCACCGCAGCTACATTGAATGCAATCAACAATCTCCCAACAAAGAAGAAGTACATGGTAACTCCTCTAGTCAGATTTCAGATGTTTAACCAAGAGTTCGACCGAACTCTACATGACAGTGTATCAATCAATATAATGCCCACATCACTACTCAAGGAATTTGGGTTGGGATCGCTCAAATCCACAAGAATGATTCTTTAGTTCGCAGACACATCCATTAAGCGACCTCAAGGAATTTAGGAAGATGTTGTCGTCACCATTCAGGGAATGAAGCTCCCTGCAGACTTCATAGCTCTATACATGGACAGTTCAGCTCCTCTTCTACATACCCCAATAATCCTTGGACGATCATTCCTTCGAACAGTCGAGGCAGTGGTAACTATGACACCAGACAGATAACATTCCGTTCAAATAGTGATAATGTGCTAATTTAGACGATCCAAGTGCCCAAAACTTCGGCATCTGCATTGGACGAGAGTGAGCCAGCAGAGCAGCGAATAGAAGACTGGGACTTTTTTCTGAAATCCGTGACACAAATCCGTTCATGGATGATATCGAGATCCAAGCATTCTTCTCCCTACTAATCCAAGGAAGCTCTGAATCTGAGTAACTATCTTGGGCTGCTCCCAAGACATAACTGCCTCAATCTTCGCAGGATCAACTGCGATGCCTTCTCCAGAAATGACATGCCCTAGAAATGACACCTGAGATAACCAGAACTCACACTTTCTCAACTTGGCATATAGCTTGTGCTCCCGTAATGTATCCAAGACAATCCGTAGATCATTCGCATGATCCCATTCATTCCGCGAGTATATGAGCACATCATCAATGAACACCACCACAAATTTGTCCAAATATGGACGGAAAATCCTGCTCATCATATCCATGAAATCCACAGGCGTATTGGTGAGTCCAAATGGTATCACCACAAATTCGTGAAGTCCATAGCGCTCCTGAAAGCGGTCTTCGGAATACCGGACTTTCGAATCCTCAGCTGATGATAGCCTGAATGAAGATCGGTCTTCGAGAATACCGAAGATCCCTGAAGTTGATTGAATAAATCATCGATACACGGCAATGGATAACGGTTCTTAATTGTTCTCTTATTCAGATGCTGATAATCAATGCATAATATCATGGATCCATCCTTCTTCCTGGAAAATAGAATCGGAGCACCCCAAGTTGATGTGCTCAGCCTCACGAATCCCAAGTCAAGTAACTCTTGCAACTACACCTTCAGCTCTCTTAGCTCAACTAGTGCCATGTCATATGGTGCCATCGAGATCGGTTGTGTATCTGGTAGCAATGTGATCTTGAACTCGATCTTTCTCTCAGGACGTAATCTCGGTAGCTCATCAGGAAACACATTTGGGTAGTCTGATACTACTCGGATGTCCTGTGTCATAGGCTCATGATCAGATATCTCCCAAACAAATGCTAGGTATGAATCAACAAGTCTCTAAGCTTGCAACACTGAAATGTACTCCATTTTGGAGTCTTGTATAGTACCCTCAAAAGTGAACTTGGGTAATTCCAGAATCCTGAAGACAATTGTCTTCCTAAAACAATCAACAAGTGCGTGATGAGTGGATAACCAATCCATGCCCAAAATCAAGTCGAACTCATCAAGCTGTAGAAGTAGACAATAAGTGATCATCTCGTGACCGCTAATCAGTACTGGCAAGTGCCTGACTATCAGAGAAATGATAAACTGCTAGCCACCTGGCCCACAGATGTGATATGGAGAAGATAGAGTTTCAGCAACTCTATCTAAAGAAGCTAGTAACCTCGAAGCAAGGAAAGAATGTGTCGCTTCAGAATCAAACAAAACATGGAAAGATCGGCCCAAGACTGAGACCATACCTTTCACCATTGTAGCTGCTGAATGTGCCTGCTCCCCGGTCGCTGCATGTAGCTGACCCTGCCTGGCCGGTGTAGTACTAGAACCTGCCACACTCTGTGTCTGTCTCTGCTACTGCCTCCTGAAGTTGGACTTCCTACCACGGAAACTCCCTAAATGTTGTACCCGAGGCTGCGACTGTGAAGGTTGTGGATGGCAGTCCTGGACAGCATAGTCGTGTTCCCAAATGTCCTAGAAGATGATATTCGTGTTGACTTGCCTAATGAATACATTTATGGCCACCTGCCCTTGGCTGAGCAAGAGGACATCATTGAAAATTTCTATGAACAAGATTCAATCATTGAAGAATTCTGTGCAGCACTGCACTTAGAACCTGTAGTGCCCATGGTGGACACACTACAGATAAAAGATCCAACATCATCGTCGTGCACAATAGCAAAAGTCACCTTTGAGATGAATCAATCCCTGCATGATCTCAAACCACTTCTAGCAAACATGAAGTATGCCTTCCTTGCGAGCACAACAAACATGTTCCCTGTAATCATCGATTCACAATTAACCGAGGAACAAGAATCTCGTCTTCTTAAGGTTCTAGAAAGAAACTACAAGGCCTTAGGCTAGAAGATTTCTAAGCTCCATGGGATAAACCCTTCCCTATGCTCGCATCACATATACATGGAAGAAGACAGTAAACCCTCTTATGAGTTCCAGCGCAGATTAAATCCAAACCTGCAGGAGGTAGTGATGAATGAGATAATGAAATGGTGCGATGTAGGATTCATATATCCCATCTCCGACTCAAAATGGGTGAGTCCCATGCATGTTGTGCCCAAGAAGTCAGGGATCGCCATGATTAAGAATGAAAAAGGAGAGGAGATTGCAACTAGAGTTCCAACATCATGGCGCATCTTTGTGAATTACAGACGTCTAAATTCAGCGACCAAGAAAGATCATTTTCCACTCCCCTTCATCACCCAGATAGTCGAAAGACTGGCCGTGAAGGAATACTTCTGTTTCTTGGATGGATACTCTGCTTACAATCAAGTCACCATTGCTCCTGAAGATCAAGAGAAGACTACCTTCACATGTTGGTTTGGGACATATGCCTTCTGCAGAATGTCGTTCGGGTTGTGCAACGCTCCAGCGACGTTCCAGCAATGCATGTTTGCAGTATTTGCAGATATGGTTGGAAGTTTTCTCAAGGTCTTCATGGATGATTTCTCGATCTACGGAGACAACTTTGATCAATGCTTATCTTATCTGGACTGAGTTCTAAAAAGATGTTGTGAAGTGAACCTTGTACTCTCATGGGAGAAGAGCCACTTTATGGTGACCGAAGGTATTGTGCTCGAACATGTCATCTCAAAGCATGGCATGGAGGTTGATCCAGCGAAGGTGGAGTTGATTTCAAAACTTGAGCCACCTACAAATTTGAAGCAGGTCAGATCATTCTTAGGACACGTCGGTTTCTACCGACATTTATCAAAGTTTTCAGCAAAATCGCCCGACCCCGGATCGAGCTTTTAGGCAAGGAGGTAGATTTTATTTTCAATGATAAAGTCCTTCAGGACTTTACACAATTGAAAGAAATAATCACTCAGGCCCCTGTCCTTTAACCGCCAGATTGGTCTCTACCATTTGAGATCATAATTGATACTTCTGGTTATGCCATTGTTATTCACTATGCCAGCAGAACTCTCGATGAAGCACAAAGGAACTACACAGTCACTAAAAGAGAGTTGCTGGCGATAGTATTTGCCCTGGAAAAATTCAGATCCCATTTGCTTCGATCCAGGGTCATAGTGTATACAGAACACTCGACCATCAAGTATCTACAAGCCAAGAAGGATGTCAAACCACGGTTGATCAGATGGATCCTTCTACTCCAGGAATTTGATCTGGAAATTCGCGATAAACCTGGAGTTAAAAATGTGGTGGCCGATCACTTGTCAAGATTGCCATAGCCAGACACTCCTGAGCAGAGCCTATTATCGATTACATAGACTTTTCCAGATGAGGCCATCATGTCAGTCACCTCGCTCCCCTGGTTCACCGATATTGTGAACTATTTTATATCCAAGAAAACTCCACAAGATTGACATGAGCTAAAAAGAGACTAATTTTTACCAGATATGCACTTCTACCAGTGGGAGGATCCATATCTCTTTCTAGAGGGAATTGAATGCATTTGGAGAAGATGAATTCCTTAAGAGGAAGTCCACAGTGTCTGTGAGCATTTTCACTCTAGAGAATCGAACGACACCATTCTGGAAGAATGACGGCAACAAAAGTACTATAATGCGGCCTTTGGTGGCCGACTCTATTCAAAGACGCAGAAGACTTTGCTAAGCATTGCACTAACTGTCAGAGACTGGGAAGTACCATTGGAATGAGAGACACAATGCCTCTGAAGTACATTCAGATTTCAGACGTGCTAGACGCATAGAGCATTGACTTCATGGGCATGTTCCCTAATAGTGAAGGATTTGAATACAATGTGCTCATTATCGATTATGTAAGTCGATGGGTGGAAGCTATCCCAACCCGAACCGCTAACAGTCGGACTGTCTCCCGATTTCTCAAGGATCACATTATTGCAAGGTTTGGGATCCCCAAAATTCTGATATCTGGTGGGGGTAGCCACTTCATCAACAGAGTGGTGAAGAAGCTGACACAAAAATTCTGCATAGAACATCGTGTCACATCTCCATACCACATACTGTCCAATAACCTGGTCGAATGTTCAAATAGGGAGATAAAGACAATATTGTAGAAACTCTTACGCCCCAACGGGAAGAATTGGTTGCAGTTGCTGGACTTAGTACTATGGGCCTATCGGACCACGTACAAGTCACCGTTAGGAATGTTTCCCTACCTCCTAGTGTACAGCAAGCCTTGCCATCTGTCCGTGGAACTTATTCACAAATCATTATGGGCAATCAACATCTATAATTTGGATTCCAAGAAGGGAGGACAGAACAGAAAGTTGGATCTGAATCAATTCCTTAAATTCTATGAGTATGCATATAATAATAACCTAATGTACAAAGAAAAGGACAAAAAGTGGCATGACAAGCACATCCACCACAAGATCTTCGAGCCAGGACATAAAGTTTGATTGTTCTATGCAAAGCTCAAACTTTTCCCAAGGAAATTGAAGAGCAAGTGGACAGGGCCGTTCGTAGTGAAACAGGTGCGTGGAAATGAAAGTATCATCATATCTAATCTGTCAGCTGACGCACAACCATTTGTGATCAATGGACAACTGTTGAAGCCTTATCTCGAACATGACACATTTTTGTCTGTAGTCGATTCAATTAAGCTGGTCCACGACAAATAACTCACATCTACATCATCCATTTATGCAGATGAGGACATCAAAAACATTTTTGAATAGCTAATCATTTTCTTCTTTTCTTCTTTTCATCTTCTATTTGTTGATTCTTCCGAAAAGTCGTATTCATCCCACACATCACTGTTGTACTTAGAATATGCTTCATCCTAATTATAGGGGGGATGAATACATTCAGATGTTCATTCCTCTATCCCTCGCCTGTCTCCTCAACTTTTGACATTCTTTCTATACTTATGGATATCTAACCCTAACTATAGGGGGAGACATGCTGAGCCGTTGAGTTATTCATTTATTCATTTCCCACCCTCGACCCTCCCTGCATTGGTATACAGACTGCTATACTTAGGATTAATTTATCCCAAGTTAGGGGGACGACCGACTTATGCTTCTTTAGTCATTGAAGTATAGACTTCTCGATACTTAGTATGAGTTATGTCTTCCTTTCTCTTCGATCTATGAGGACATAGCTCAAGCTAAGTATATGAGGGGTCAATATATACTTTGTATATATTTTAGCCATAACTCGTATTTTTATATAAATAAGGCTCAAACACAAGATATATACAAATTCATCAATAAAAATGATGTTTATTATTCCTCAAAATTTTCGTATATACTGATTAATAAACTAGGCGAAAATACTTTTACAAAATGTTTGAAAAATGGTTTGAAAATCCTTGTGAAAAAACTTTTGAAAACTGTTTGAAAAATATTTTGTAAAATGTTTTCAACCTGTGTAAAATATTATGTTTGAAAATTTTCTTTTCTTTTTGTGTGAAATAAAAATGTTTGAAAAATGATTTGCAGATGTTTGGAAAATGGTTGAAAAATATTTTGAAAAATCTATATATACTATTTGAAAAAACCTTTGCAAAACGATTTTCAATTATGTGTAAATGTTTGTAAAAATAGTTTGTAAAGAATATTTTGTACTATAGTTTTTCAAAGTTTTTGTAACATCATTTTCAAATAAATTTAAGAAATATATACATCCCTCTAAATTTTTTTATTAAATGTATATGTATTTCTATAAAAATCATAACTTATCCCTTGTAAATTCTTAAAATCCTGACTCTTATGAATATAAAATGCATTCCAATGTAAATATTTGTACCTATTTTCGTAGCCAAAATTTTTTGTTTTCAAAATTCACAAAAACATTTGCAAAACCCAAAACACCTGTAAAATTTAAAATTTTTTAAAAAAACTTTGCATTTGCATCATCTTTTTAAAAAACCATAAAAATAGCAAAAGGCTGAAAATTGCTTCACAAAAATATTTTCCTGCATTGTACATAGCATGGGCATTTTTCGGAATAATCTAGGTGATTAAACAAGTCCAACTAAAGTCTCAAGATTGGAGCTTATTGTAGACCTTAACACACTTAATTTCAGAGGAACTCATTGAGGACTGGAATTGGAGATACTGCAGGTCACCTTGACTTAATTCTTTAGATTTCATAAGACTATGTTCATAGCCAATTCAATGTGCCTAAATAGAACCCTTCATTCATCCGTACGACTCTTGAGATAGTGACTTGACTGGAAACCTCACATCTAACACTTATCTACCTAGATGGTCTGTTGAAATATATTGGGGTCTAAGTTAGGATGATGCAAGGCTGCTTCATCAAGGGTGGCTCGGGAACCATTCTTGGGGATTACCTACACTGGTACTCTAACCCACTTCTTTTGATAACAATGATATCTAAAGATTGGAGATGGATTGAAATAATGCTTAGGATGAGGGATGGCCTATCGGCGCAACTTTTTCTAAGACCCCAAAAGAGTGGGTGGAACAAAAGATGCTATATCCACCGGGGCACAAAAAAGAATGCAGATGCTATGCAAAGTCAAAGAAAATATTAAAAGAAGCCTTCAACCAAAAATTCTACAAATATGAGCTTTAGAAAAAGCTTGCTTCTTGGTGAAGATCCGGTTATACTGACCGACTTCACAAGGGAATGAAGACTACAATGGTTCATTACTGATTCTCTTCCCATTCTCCTATCTTCTTATCCCATTCGGTTGCAAAGACTGGAAGTACCAGACCTTAGAAGGAAATATCTAACTCCATGAGGATGAGTTATCAGAAGAGCAGACTCCTTGGTAGTTCAATGGTTTTGTCTGGGGAGAGCTGAACAATTTAACACACATGGTTCTATCATTTCAAGGTAACAAGAGTATGCAACTGAGAGGATGGTTTTGACCTGGCTGTGAATTAGACTAGATAATAGGAGTATGGAACCTAAAGGATGTTGTGTCGCAAATCCTAACCTCTAAGTGGTTCCGAATACATCATTAATCCAAAGGTCTTATATGAACTCCAAACATTGACATTATTAAGACAAGTTTAAAAGTCAAAAAATTATTCCAAGTTCTTTCTTTTTCTTTTCTTTATTTTCTTCTCCGCACTTATAGGCATAAGTGTTTGCTAGGGACTAGCAAATGCAAGTATAGGGGGTGATGAATCTCCATTTCATCACCTTTATTCTTTCATTTTGGCCTTTAAACCCTAGTTGAATGCATGTATATATCATTCATTTGTCAAAATAAATGTTCATTAAATTATACAAAATATTGTATGAAATACAGTACATTTATTGTATTTATCGCCAAAATAAAAGAATAAAGAAAAGAAAAGAAAAGAAAAGAAAAAGAGTGAAGTGTCAAGGACACTGAAGTGGTCCTAGCCCCCGAGACTCAGTCATCATGATGACTTAGTCGACAAGGAATAAAGTAGAAGGAAATAGGGTGGCTAATTGTACAGAAAATGCAGAACGAATCACTCTACAAAATTGGCCAGTAATTGCTTTTTAGGACCTATTTTATTCATTATTATTTACACCTCAAATAATAAAACTTTGTACATAAAAGTTATAGATAATAATATATAGAAAAATACAAAATTTATTTCACACAAAAATAATATGCAGTGTACATTTTATACACAAAATAAATTCCAAAAGCCAAACTTCACAGACCCATATCTCCCAAACAAAAAACTCAAAATGTATCAAACCACCTTTGATTGTATATAACTTTTAATAACATATTCAATGAAGGTGGTTTCATATTATTTGGAGTTAAGGTGTGAAAGTTAGGTTTTGGACCCCTATTGTATAATATACTCGACTAAAATAATCATTTTATTTATTCCTTATTATTTGTATAATTTCATAATTTTGTACCTATTATTTATAGAATATGTACATATTAAAACTTAAATAAAAGCACAAATAAAATATTAAAATAAAATACTTATATAAAATACATAGGTAAAATACATGTACTTATACCATATCACATTCCTATTTAATTAAATGTATATAATACTTCAGAAAAACATCATAAAAATGAATTTATTTGTATAAAAATAAGTTATAAATATATAAAATAAGAAAATACAAAATAAAAATAAAAATAAAATACCTAAAATATAGGTAAATATACCTATATATACCTTAAAGAGTAAATTACAAATAAACACCTCTTAAAATAAATAAAAAACTGCATAAAATACTACAAAAAACTAGAAACATTTTTTATGTTAGAACCTAAAAATAATAAAATCAAATTCTATTTATTATTCATTTTACAAGATATTTTTGCCTTGGAATTTCCTGGTTGGTCCACGTGGACCAACCTGGTGTGCTCAAATGTTGACCGTCGGCCAACTGTCCGGCCTCCCTTCTGACGCCTGTCAGAACTCACGAGACTGCCCTTTTAGCTATTTGTTCCACACCTCTTCCTTCACTCATTACCATCGAGACCACCACCATCCTATAGCCCCTTCATCCCTTATCCACACCCATCCTCGCATCTCCGCCTTCCCCCTCTCGATCGCACGCCATCGCCCCTCAAAACTTGCTCAAAAAGCGCCTATAAATATACCCTCCTCGCCCTTTTTTGCTTTTTGATCGCTTCTCTTCGAGCTTTAGACCCTCAGTTCTCTTCCTTGAGTTTCGCCATGGTGATAACAAAGTGAAGCTCGCGATTTGCAGCGAGGAGAGCGAGTAGAGAAATAGTATCCAGCCCACCGCTGGGGCACCATCGGCTAGTTCTGCTCTTGGCCCTTCAGGTCATTTGAGCCCTCGTTTCCAACATTCCTAGGTAACTCTTTAGTTCGCCTTTCATTTTTCATCTTTAATCTATACTTCTATCGAGAAATTAACGCTCAAATTAAAAATCCCCCAATCCTAGACCTTAGGGTCTAGGTCAAATTCACAGTAATCCGATTGTCAATCCATCCCTTTTTCAACGCCATATTGTTGCCCTTCGCTTTCTCCATCGATCCCCTGCTTCATTCAACCCATGTCCATCATGGATCTGGGAATCGAGCTCCCTCCATCGCTTCATGTCGGATCTCCCCCTCCAATCAATTCCCCTTGCCATTTTGTGCAAACCCGGGTCGAGGAGATAGCCTTCACACCCGGAGATCTTTTGTGTTATTCTGCAGGTCTGTAGACACACTCGGAGCCCCAACATCCACATGTAGTTACTCCAGGTGGTCCAACTTTGCAAAAGCGTCTTACGCCGCCACGCCTTGCCTGAACCCTGCAGGAGCACACGGAGGAAGCCTACCTATCTGTTGGGCTCATCAGGGGAGAGGGAGATGGCCGGAGACCCGAGAAACGAAGAATCGAAGTTCGTCGGAGGGGTCTTCTTGTGTGTTCTTTCGGCACCCCTTCGCCATTCAATCAAGAACAGGGGTCCAGATCTAATCGGGACCGTTGATTTCCAGCGAAGGGGTACGTGAAGACCGTCGTTCAATCAGCCATGTGGCGACTCCAGGACGCTTGGATCTCAGCGCTTAAGTGGGTAATTTGCATAGCCTCCCTCTGCTTTTTGTATTTATTAAAAGGTGTTATAAATCTTTTATGTAGTTTAAAAACTTGTGGATAAATTGCATGTAACCCCTTGAGCATTTCATATATTGCAATTTAGTCCCTGCCAGCATCACGTGTAGCCATGTGTATCTTTTAAAAATTGCATGTAAACCCTTACGTGTTTTGCTAATTGTCTTTTATCATATAAAGTTTAAAATTAGTGTTAAAGTTTGGGTAAAATTGCATTGTGACCCTCGCATTTTATTTTATTTACAATTATACCCCTATTAGGCCAACTATTTTGTGCTTTATTTTCCATTTATTAAAAATAGTTCCCATGCCCCCAAAAATTACCAAACAAATAGGAGTAGGTACCTGGATGCATGCTTGGTCATGATGTAATTTTACATTTGCATTTTATGTCCTTTCTTATTTACAAAAATTCAAATAGTATACGGTCAGCCGTTGTTTGCCTTAAAAAAGCTAAAAAATATGTAAAAATATGTAAAAAACATATAAAGACATTTTCAAAAATTCCCAAAAAATATCTTAAACTTGCTTAAATATTATTAACCTTTAGACCAAAAATCACTAAAAATAGAAAAGAAAATATGTAAAAATTGAAAAATCCCCCAAAACCTTAATAAAAAATTTGTAAAATCCCCAGAAATTCCAAAAATAGTGATTTATGTTGTAAAATTTTCTTTATATTATTATCTTTGTATCAAAATTAATTTGGAGAATTTTTGAGACTATTTGATTTTTTTTCATCTCTTTTTTATATTTGGTCTTACATTTTAGCCCTATTTTAAGGTATTTTCAACTTTTAAAATATATAAAAATTAGCAAAAATCCTTAAAAAATCTCAAAAACAGTAAAAAATTATCTAGAACCCAAAAGGATTTATTACTTTTATTTTGACTATTTTTATTAATATCTATATCTATATCTATATTAGTATACATTGTATATATACTCTTATATATCTATATTGTATTTATAAAGATAAAAGGAAATAAAATAATATAAAAATATAAAAAATATAAAAATAGAATAAAATTAAAACACAAAAATGTAATATCAAAAATAAAACAAAAAAATTAATTGATTAAAAACCCACATTATTTGATAAACATTGTGCATAGTTATATATACATATACACATATATTATTTACTTATAAATAATATATAGTGCTACATCGAGTGTTCCCTGTGTTCGACACCCTACTCTGCTTGTCACTATACACATTTTAGTGTAGGGTTTATAATAAATTTTAATCCACACTATCTTTATTGTGTAATAATTAATTGTAGGTTGATTGTTGAAATGGATCGGGTTTCGTGAGCAGTCACTGCGTCGATTAGACATCTTGCTTTGTGAGATTTCTAGACCCTCGCAGGAGATCCTCTATTTCAGTTGCCCTAATAGTCAGGCCAAAACAAGTCTACACACACAAATTTTTATGTCTATGAATCTTTACTTGTACGGTGTAAGTGAAATATAGCTCCTCATCTCAAAAGTGGCAAACGGCCTCCCTCAACAAGGTAACTCTAGTCCTCTGATCTAGCAACTCTTTCCTCGAGTAGCGGGGATATTCCCTTCTAAGTTCAAGTGCAACTAGCTCAAGAAGAGGAAATGGAGAAAAGAATGGACAATAGCTCGTATAGCCACCTATCCCTAATAGAAGCATGCACATATAGTCTCTTTCGCTTGGATTTAGTCAAATATTAATTGCTAATTACTTGAATTTGGAATCTCACATCGTGAGAGACTCCATACAACGCTTGTAGGTCCTGTTATGGTGGGCACTGAGGAGTCTCCAAGATTGGATACTAGGAGACATTTTTGAGTGATTAGCATCTGGCTCTTCCTGATAATAGAAATTAATGTTAGGATGCTTTCTTGCTTTGCATATTGTACATATAGTATAGGTTTGTATATTTTATTTTACATTCTGCATGGAGAGAGCTGGGAGGCACTATAAGTCTCCTTACTTTGCATGCATCATTTGATACAAGCGTGAGATTTCCACTCTCATATCCACTTGCATTGCTTTTCTGCCTTCTTCCTCTGTTTTGCACATATTAGGATTCAAAGAAAATACAAACAATTGTTAAGCAACTTTCTCTAAAAAATACCCAAAAACTTGAAAATCAAAAAGTAAAACAAGGGGACTGCTAATAACACTTTGACCTCAATAAAAAATCATAATGGGCATCATTGTTTTGGGTTCATAAAGCCTTCATTGTTTTCAGGTACCTTCCAGACCGAGTGAGACGCGACCCCCTAAGTATTTGAGCCAAAAACCTGATCCGTGTTAGCCTTAATTATCACCTGGGTTGGAGAAGTATTGGCTCTTCTTTCGTACATAGGCGAGTAGGTCCTTGTAGACAACGGTGTTCATGCCTTGTGTGGAGCATCCTACTTGATCTGAAGTATTAAGCATAGGACACACCCTCATGGGGGTATCTGTCTCATTGTCCTGTAATTGAGTACCTCACTTGCGAGGGAAGTATTAGTTTCACCTTTTAGCTTCCTTTCTCTATTCTTTGGTCGAGTAGCTGCCTGGATACGAGATCAAAGACCTCAAAGTGTGCATATCACATGTTACAAAGGATGTGGAAGAAGTATGGGGTATTGTGGAACGCTTGGATTCGGGTTTTTGTTTGAATGAATTATTCACACTGAAATTGTGGTTGTCGCAACCCAAAGAAGCATCAATCAAGGCTTTATTTGATTCTCAAGCCAAAATAAATGAAGAAAATGTAGCAAGAGAAAATTGA
Organism: Ottelia alismoides; assembly: GCA_037367405.1. Taxonomy (NCBI): domain Eukaryota; kingdom Viridiplantae; phylum Streptophyta; class Magnoliopsida; order Alismatales; family Hydrocharitaceae; genus Ottelia; species Ottelia alismoides. The sequence goes on from JAZKJV010000402.1 coordinate 292,551, forward strand.
TATTTAATTTACGTGTTTAGCATACAAGGTCAAACTCAAGGACGCTATGAAAATCCTTAGGGTTATTCAATTCAATGAAAAATCAATGAAATAAAGAAGGAAATTCTATGAACACTAGTATTGGTTTTTATGTTTTTGATTTTGTATTTTTTATGGCATTTTAATTTTATATTCTTTATTTAGTTTTCTGATTTTTTATTATTTTTAATTTTGCAAAAGTTTTGATTTTATAAACAAAGAAAATAAAAATTAATAAATTAAATAAATGAGAACAAAAAGAAAGACAACTTTTTGGATTTTTACAAAGTGGTAAAATACATAGAAAATTCAAACAAAATGATTTTTGAGGTTATGATAATTTTTTAGTATTTTTGTGATTTTCCTAGAATTTTCCAAAAACTTTAGAGATTATAAATAAATCAAAAATAAAATAAAGTAAACAAAACACAAAATGAATATTTTGAGTTTTCAAAATATCTAATTAGATAAAAAATAGATGAATTATACAGAGAATGAAAGAGAAATTTTTGTATTTGAATTTATTTTTTAAATTTTCTTCAAATTTGATGACTTTTTATGTTTTTGAGTGTTTTATGATTTTTTTTTGAATTTTATGAGGATAAAAATATGAAAATTATTTAGAAATTAAAATAAATAAAAATGAACTTCTAGAAAATATTCCTAGAATTTTTCGTAAAGGTTTTATACCTATATTGATTTTCATATGCAAACAGTGAATTTTTATGGAGTTCTTGAATTTTTATAAATAAAAAAACAATGAAAATGTGAAATGAAAATTATGGTTGCAAGATCTAATTGACAGGACTCTATCAATATTTTTATGGAATTTTAAAGGATTTTTGCTAATTTGTATTTAATTTTACACATGCAAAATTAATGCAGGTACATAGGGAGATAAATGCAATCATTTAATGTTTGTGTATTAAATGATAATAATTAATTAAATATGAGGGACACAACTGTAAAATTTTCAAGAAAACGCATGATGCTCCATGTGCACCCCGTTGGTCTGGACCTATATGTAAATAAAATACTTCGAGGTACCAATAAATGTTGAGCTCTAAAACTTCAGGTTTTTATTTATTTGAATTATTCATAAAAGAATTGTGGTCGTCACAGCTCAAAGAAGCATCAAACAAAAAATTATGCAATCTCAAGCTAAAATAAATACAGAAAATATAACAAGAGACATTTTACTATTTATTTTACATGTATAGCGTACATGATCGAACACAGGGAGTCTACACAAATCCCTATGCATACTAGTCATGGTTTTTGTATTTTGAGATTTATATTTTTTATGGAATTTTGATTTTATAATTTTTATTAAGTTTTCATATTTTTATTTTTTATTTTTAAACATTTTTAAAATAATTAAAACAAATATGAATAAAAAATGAATAAAGAAAACAATAAAAGGAAAGAACGAAATAACTCTTAGATTTTTTATAAAGTGTTAAAATAAACAAAAATTAGTTTTGAGTTTCCAACATCTTTTTAATGATTTTATGATTTTTTGGAATTTTCCAGAACTTTTAAAGCCTTTAAATAAATTAAAATAGAAAATAAAATAAACAACATAGAAAATGAAAGTTTTTAGATTTTTAAAATATCTAATAAAGTCGAAAGTAGATCAATGTATACAAAATGAAAGAGGAATTTTAGCATTTTCCTCAAAGGTATTTTATATATTTTGGTAGTTTTTTGATTTTTTATGATTTTTTTGTGTTTTTGAGTGTTTTATGATTTTTATAGTTTTTTTTGAGGAATATAAAGTCCGAAATTATAAAGAAACTAAAATAAATGAAAATAAAAAAGAATTTCTTGTAAAATTTTTTGCAAATATTTTATATTTTATTGATTTTAAAATGGAAATAGGGAATTTTTATGAGGTTTTTTAATTTTTAAAAATAATAAAAAGGATTTAAATGCAAAATAAAAATTAAGGATGCTAGATATGTAACATGAACCTAACAAAGTTTTTGTGGAATTTTTAAAAGAGTGTTGCTAATTTTTATTTTATTTTAATCATACAAAATAAATATGCAGACTCACAGGGTATGGATGCATATATTTTAATTTTTGAATGAGACAATAACACATAATTAAACAGGAGGGGCACAGGTATAAAATTCCCAAGAAAGCTCGTGTGTAAGCATGTGCGCCTTGCTGGACATGACCAACTTGTAAATAAAATATTTCTCGAGCCTAATGAATAACTCAAAACGTGTAGGTATTTATTGCAATTATCTCGAGAAAACATGTGCTAGGCAAGCAAGCATTCAAACATGATGTAAATGTAATTTAAATTAAAGCAAGGGGTAAATGTGCAAATATTTAAATAAAGGCAAGGAGACATGTGTCCTTATAGGACTTTATTACAAATTAAATAAACTATAGGGGCTTAGACACAAAAGTACCCTTTATTGACGTGGTGCTCTGAACGGTTGGACGACGATGCAGATTTGATCCAACAACTAAAGGTGGCTCGTGTGTGAATGGCACGGATGGAATCTGGAAACTTGATCAATGGCTCAGCTTTGGGGCAAAATCAACGGCCAAGATTGAAACTGGACGACTGTTCTTGATTGTGTGGTTCTGAAGAGCCCTAGAGGAACTGGGAAGAGGGGCATCTCCGACGAACTTCGATCGTGGAGAACTCGGTTGTTGCTTGCCCAAATCAGCTCCGGACGGGTGTTATAGCTTCCTGCAGCGATGCTCCATCGACCTGATGGTTCACGATGGTCGGAAGCGACGCAATCATGATCTAGAGGTATGGGAATATTCTTCTTCAAATCGACCTCTTCCCCTCAGTTAACTAATCCTTGTGCATTCTTCGACCCTGCAAAGAAATGCTCTGGCTTGGAGGACGTCTCCGGCCAAGTTAATAGGTCAAAGACACAAGCTATGGTGAATGAATGGAAACTCCGATGAAGGTGGTTGGACAAGGAATCAAACCTTGGATCTGGAAGGATCTAAGGTGTTCAGATGGTGGAAGGTATGAAGAATAATATGGTGAACGTGTTGACTTGGCCGGGGATCACTAAAGTGACTGGAACTCCTCTGATGTTGCAGATAAGAGGTTGAAGAGGAACGACTAATTTAAGTTATTCAACAGAAATCAAGACGAAAATGAAAAGCAAAATCGAAGATAAAAGACCTAAGTTTCCCACGATGAAGAAAGGATGAGGAAAATCACCTCGATCTGTGGTGGGCTGTAGAGTGGTGGAACACACGATAGAGAGCTCTGACGTGCGGCTAGATTCGCGTCTTCAACCCTCTTCTCATGCTCCTACTGTGGAGAGCTCGACCTATCACCTCAAACCTCCTCCAGAAGTCCATCGCAGGGAGAAAATGGGATAAAAATGGATCAAACTCGCAGCGGAGGTGGAGGGTGGCTATTTATAAGAACTCGAGTTTTGAAATTCAAAGTGGGCAAGATCAGAGGCGAGGATGGTGGATCTGGAAGACTGGCGAGGGAGACGAGTCAATGGGCTAAAAATGGAAAAGGAAGCGTGGGTGAAGAGCGAATGGCGTGCAAGATGGGCGGAAGAGGTGGGTAGATCATGGAATTGACCCAGGTCAACAAACCCGGGTCAGCCAATGGGAGCGCTCGGAGAAAGATGCCAAAATAGGTTGCGCGACAAAATAGGGAGAAAAAGTTAAATAATTAAATAAAAAAAGAAAATGAATTTAAATAAATAAATAATGTAAATAAAAATGGTTAAGAATAAAATAAAGTTTATTTAGGTGGATTTTAATTAATTAAATAATGTATATACGAGAGTGAAAGTAAATATAAAGGGTTATTTATAGGTTTGTATACCTATATATACAAGGATTTATTTTTTTAATTAATTTATTATACAAATATATACATAATTTAATTTTTTATTTATTTAAAATATTTTTCAAGGGTTTCAATGGAATTTTTATTTGATTCTTAGAACTTTATTTAGTAGGTTGATTAAATAGGTATATGTACAGTATATACATAGTGATACCTATACAATACATACATGATTTTATTTTTGTTGGTTTTGATTTTGTGATTTTTATTTGTATTTTATATAAGTTAAATACAATATTCACAATTAATAAAAAATACACTATTCATAAATATGCACAAGAAAATAATCAATTAAATAATATACATAGTATACATATGTATAATATACAATATTACCCCAATTTGCCACATTTCTCACTTTGACTCTGATTTTTATGAAATCACCGTCATTATAAAGATTATTTAATTTGGAGTACAGTGAAAGTGAGTTTGATGAATTTGGAGTTTTGGTGGAGAAGATATTGATCTTGCAAGTTGGGCTTTATGGCTTTTTGAGATTGTTGTTATTTGCACAATATATACATATTTTTATTGCAATTTTTATTATTTACAAAATTTTATTTACAGTTTTCAAGAAGAAATAGTTTTTATTTACAAGAAAATTGGTGATAAATAAAATAAGGAAAAATAATGTGCATTATAGACATTAGTGTACATATCATGAATATACAAGCGATAAATGGTATTCAGGAACTTTTTGTATTTTTGGACCTTATCTCCCCCTACTTTATTCCTTGTCGATTAAGGAATGTCTTGACCTTCTCTGGGGGTCAGAGTCAGCCTTTATCTATTACATATATACAATCTTCTATTCTCTTTATTTTTCCTTTATTTATTTATTTTAGGTTAAAATAGTGATAAATATACAATTCTTGCACAAGAATTAGGGTTAGTAAAAGAATAAATTTATTGATATTTATAGGTATTTTAGAAAGGATTTTAAGCTAAAATAAATGAATAAAGATGACAAAATGCAGATTCATCATCCCCCTATGCTTTACCTTTGCTGGTACCTTAGCAAACACTTATTTGAAGAATAAGTGACTAAAAGAAAAAGAAAAAGAATAAAGGAAAAATAAAGAATTTAGAAAATATTGAGCATTAAACTTATCTTCGTGAAGTCAAAGTATGGAGCTCTGTCAGACCTTTGTATTATTAGTTTGGGCATTACCTTAGTGGGAAACAGACTTGACACTCAATAGCCTCTAGAAGTCACACAACTTTGCTCAAGTATACTCAATAGCCAGGTCAGAATTGATCAACTCATATACTAACCCTTACGACTATGAATCTTCTTGTATAATATAAGTGTATGTATATCTCCTCGGCTGAAACGGTAAAAGTCAATCTTCTCCAACATGGTGACCCTAATTCCCAATCCAATAACTCTTTCCTCAAGAAGCGAGGTATTCCCTTCTAAGCTCAAGTGCAACCAGCTCAAGAAGAGGAGGTGGATAGAAGAATGGATGGTAGCAAGTGTAGCTACCTATCCTTAGAAGCATGACTAGTGTAGTCAAGTCTTATGGCTACAGGCTCATAAATATATGACTTGGAAGCTCAAGCTTGATTATTTGATTATACAAATGTACATACTCCGGCAGGCATTTTATTTTCAATCAGTCTTGTCCACTTTTTTGGAGTTTTTTATTTGTTTTTAATATATATATAAGGTGCAGCATGTATATAAGGAGTTTTTCCTCTTGCATCAGTAGATTATCCCTCTTTTGAAGCTTTATTGCAACCCACAACATTATGTCTTTAGATCTCACTGCTACAGGACGAGGTTGGGGTACAATGGCCACAAATGTGTGACTATAGATGTTTCCATTGGCTTGTGTCTCATGTCGCCATATCCAACCATCTACCACTTCAACTGAGGTGAGCAAAGTGTAAGTGCAGGTGTGCAAGATAAGTCGTTATCGACTAAAATCATGTGTGCACTCCAAAATACTCTACCTAGGCAGTCAAGATGACACTAAACTAAGTCTTTTTGTTCCCAAAGAATTAAGTCTATAGACCAAAAGAATCCCAATTCCATTTCCTATAAGGTTCCTATGAAATTAAGTGTATTAAGGTCCAACTAAGCTCCATTCTTCGACTTTAACCCAAAATAGTTTAAGTGTCAATATCATTCTGAAGAATGCACATGCAAATGCAAGAAGTATATACAAAGCATTTTTTCTTTCTTTTTTTAAAGAAAAAGAAAATAAAAGAATAATCTTTTTGAAAAAGTTTTCCAAAGAGCTTTGTAAATTTTTATGAATTTAAAACATTTTTAAGAAAAAGACTAGTAAATTGAATATATATACAAGTATACACAAGTATTAATCAAATTTTGTACAAGATTTTACAATAGGACTTTATGTACAAGTTTTATATAAAAGTTTTATAAAAGAATTTTTTATACAAGGAATTTTATTTACAGGAGGAAAATGATTAATGATTTTATACACTTATGGATTTTATGAATTTATATACATACATCGCATAACTTATATCCCATGTGACAAAATAATTTTACAAAAAAATTACAAACCTTTTCAAAAAAAATTACAAAGGATTTTTCAAACATTTTTCAAAAAATTTTACAAAGGTTTTCCAAAAAGTTTTACAAATATTTTTGCAAACTATTTTACAAACAATTTTATAAACAGTTTTCTGCAAACATTCTGCTTAAAAAATTTTACAAACATTTTGTATAGTATACTTAGTTTTGATACAGAAAATAATTTTACAAACATTTTACAAACAAAACAATCTTAAGAATAATTTTGCAAAGATTTGTACAAAAATAGTTCTACAAAGATTTTTACAAACAGTTTTGCAAACAATTTTACAAAGGGTTTTTTAAAATATTTTACAAGCAATTTTTACAAACATTTTTCAAAAGATTTTTACAAATCATTTTTCAAAACAAATTTTTATATAAGAGTAATAATAGTCATATTATTAATAAAAGTATGAGTTGTGGCTTAAGTATATACACAATATATACGACACCCCCCTGTACTTAGCTCTAACTATGTCCTCATAGTGACCAAAGGGCTACAAAGGAAGACCGAACTCGTGCTAGGTATAGAAAAGTGAAAAGAATCATATATAACAATGACTGAAAGAATAGAAGAAAAGGATAGAAGTCAGTGATCCCCCTTATACTTAGGATCAAATAATCCTAAGTATAGAAGATTGTACAAACGGGGAAAACCGAGGAAAAAATGAACAAACTCGAAGACTCGACTCATCCTCCCCTATACTTAGGGTAAAAGATCCCTTAGTATAGAAACAATATCAACAAGTTGAAAGACAAGTGAGAAATCAGAAGAAATAATAGAAAATAAAACACAAAAGAAGGTATGAATAGCATCACTCCCCCTATACTTAGGGTAAAGGATCCCTAAGTATAAGAAACAACAGGAGTGATGAAACAGAACGAATATGAACAACTCAAATCATTCACCCTCCCTATACTTAGGATAGAATGCATCCTAAGTATAGCATAAGCACACAGAAAAGAGGTGAATGATAAAAACATAAGAAGAAAGAATAAAATGAAAGGATATATACAAGAGAAAATAAACTCATGTATCAGATGCAGAAGATGTCAAAAAGTCATCGTCTGATACCACAGATATAGAATCTACCACAGACAGGAATGTATCATGATCTATGTATGGCTTCAGCAACTGTCTGTTCACAACAAATGGATGTACGTTAGATGACAACCCAAATATGACAATACTACTATTGTCACACACAACTCTCACAGTGAATGGTCTTGACCATTTGATTTTCAATTTGCCCAGAAACAATTTCAATTTAGTATCAAACAACCAAACTTTCTGATCAGGGGATAAAGTCTTCCTTCTTAGGTGTTTATCATGCCAACACTTGACTTTCTCCTTATACATGAGTAAGTTGTCGTATGCAAAATCTCATAATTCCTGCAATTTGTTAGATCTAACTTCCTGCCCTTTCCTGCCTTCTCATGATGTAAATTGCATACATGAAGTGTCCATAAAGATTTGTGAATTAATTCAACTGGAAGGTGGCAATGCTTTCCATACACCAATCTGTAAGGAGACATACCAATGGAGACCTGTATGTCGTCTAATAAGCCCATAGAACTGAGTCTAACATCTGGGACCAATTCTTCTTATGTTGATGCACAAGTTTTTGCAATATTTTCTTTATCTCCCTATTTGAAATCTCATCCAAGCCATTAGTCTTTGGGTGGTAAGGAGATGCAACTATATATTCAATGGCGTACTCCTTCACAAGCTTCTTGACTTATACATTAATGAAATGGCTTCCCCCATCTGAAATGAATATTTTGGGAATCCCAAACCATGCAATAATGTAGTCCTTGAGAAAGGAACAAACCGCATGACTATCAGCAGCTCGGGTAGGGAGAGCCTCCACCCATTGACTAACATAATCCACGACAAGCAGGATGTATTGATATCCCTGACTGACAAGAAATGGGCCCATGAAGTCTATGCCCCAAGCAATCTTTCCCTATCTCAGGGGCATGGTATCTTTGGAACCAACCGTTCCTCCCATCTTCTGACAGCCAGTACAACCTCGAACATACTCTGTAGCATCATTAAATAAAGTTGGCCACCATAGGCTGCTCTGTAAAACTCGCTATCGTGTGCTTCCCCGGATGATGCCTACCATACTTTAATTTATGACAATGCTCAAGTACGTTGATGTATTACTCCTTAGGAATGCACCTTCTCCAGATACAATCCGCACCCTCATGAAACAGGTATGGATCCTTCCATTGGTAAAAATCTATCTCTGACAGGAATCTGTCTACCTTGTGCTTCAGCCAATCTTGCGGAACTTTCTTGGAGACAAGATAGTTCACAATATCAGCATACCATAGGAGTGAGCCCACAGACAAAATGGTCTCATCTGGAAAAGTCTCTGATATGGGAAGAGTGGTCTGCTCAGGAGTCTCTGTATCTGTAATACGAGAAATGTGATCTGCTGCAACATTCTTTACTCTAGGTTTATCTTGAATCTCCAAATCAAACTCCTAGAGAAGAAGGATCCATTTGATAAGGCAAGGTTTGGCATCCTTCTTTGCTTGTAGGTATCGTATGGCAGTGATCCGTGTATACAATTACATGTGATCCAAGTAGGTAAGATCTGAACTTCTCTAATACAAACACCACTGCTAACATCTCCTTCTCTGTGACTGTGTAATTATATTGTGTCTCATCTAGACTCTTGTTAGCATAGTATATGGCAAACAGTATCCCATATCTTTTCTGCCCTAACACAACTCCAGTTGCATAATCTGAGGCATCCGTCATGATCTCAAAGGGGAGAGACCAATCAGGTGGTTGTAGGACATGAGCACTAGTAACCATTTCTTTCATCTGGTGAAATGCAAGGAGGACTTTCTCATCAACAAAAAACTCACTCTCCTTGCATAGAAGCTCAGTAAAATGTTCGGCGATCTTGTTGAAGTCCTTAATAAATCACTTATAAAATCCAACATGTCCAAGAACTGACCTCAACTACTTCAAATTCTGTGGTGGCTCTAGCTTGGAGATCACATCAATATTAGTCGGGTCAACCTCCATACCATTTTTGGAGATGATGTAGCCCAATACAATCCCATTAGTCACCATAAAGTGACTCTTCTCTCATGAGAGCACTAGGTTTACCTCACAACAACAATGAAGTACTTGGTCTAAATGAGCAAGACATTTGTCAAAACTATCCCCGTAGACCAAGAAATCGTCCATGAAGACCTCAAGAAAACTACCCACCATGTTGGCAAAAATGACCAACATAGACCTTTGGAATGTAGCAGAGGCGTTACACAATCCAAAGGGCATCCTCCTAAAGGCGTAGGTGCCAAACAGACAAGTGAAAGTAGTTTTTTCCTGATCCTCAAGAGCATAGCAACCTGGTTATACCATGAGTACCCATCCAAGAAACAAAATAACCCTTTCCCTGCCAACCTCTCAATAATTTGATCAATAAAGGGCAATGGAAAGTGAGCTTTCTTGGTAGCTACATTCAAGCACCGGTAATCTACATAGACACACCATGAAGTAGGTATAGGGGTTGAAATCTCCTTGCCACAGTCATTCTTATGATAGTAATCCCGGATTTCTTCGGGACCACATGTAAAGGGATGACCCACTTGGAATCCGATATGGGATAAATAAATCCAACATCATACCATTTCCTAATCTCTTTCATAACAACATCCCAAAGGTTTGGATTGAGACATCTCTGACACTCACGGAAGGGTTTGCTATCATCCTCTAAGTAGATATGATGCAACCACAAAGTTGGACTAATCCCACAAAGATCCAATATAGTCCATCCTATGGCCTTGCGGTTTCTCGCAAGAACCTCTAGCACGCAAGATTCTTGTTCTTTGACTACGAGCTGAGGATGATTGGAATTTGGGGGAGGGGTGCATGGAAGACATGGTTCAACATTGATGGTAAAGCCTTGAGCTCAGGTGGGGCATGAATCGGCTCTATGATAACCTCTACAACTGCACTAGTAGATGGTATATGACATGTACTCTGTGAACTGTCCACCATGGCTACTGTCAGCTCAGCAAGTAAAATCTCAGAAAGATGTGCAACGAATGATCTCTGCTCAGAAAGGAATGGCTCATCAAGCTGTTCAGAATTCTCAACAACAATATCAGAAATCTCAATAGTATGTCTCTCATCAATAATCTCAGAAAAGGAATGTGTCTCATGAACCTCAGAATGTACCTCCATTATCTCATAATAATCCTCAAAAATCAGCTCAAACTGTCCATCAGCAAACAACGAAATAGGATCAATAAGGGAACTCATGTTGATTGTTCTTTCCAAGGATTCCTTCTCAAAAAGGAATTCTTGGGTATCCATGAAATCAGTGAAAAGATATGTCTCTCTAAACTCTGCGAAAAAATCACAGTCCCCAGGGTCTAGTGTAACTGTTTGTCTCTCATTTGCTGCTGCTTGTGGCGATGATGGTCTAGGATCGAGTATCGTCTCAATTTTAACTATGTCACTATGAGAGTGAAAGATGAACTCTTCAGTACCATAATCAACTACCGCTTCGATTGTTCGAAGGAACGGGTAACCTAATATAATCGGAGTATGGAGTAACGGTGCAGAGGTGTCCATATCCATGACAACAAAATCAACTGGGAATCTCATTCTTTGGACCGTTACAATAATGTCCTCTAATATGCCCTCCGGCCTATTGATCGATCTCCCAGTGAACTGAAGGATTATCCTGGTGGATCTAAAAGGCCCCAACCCAAACTCATTGAGTAGCGAGGATGGCATGAGATTAATAGAGGATTCGCTATCAAGAAAAGTGCGATCAAACTCTTGATAAAAAATGTGGCAATGAATGTGAGGTGCTCCCTTTCTTTCTTTTTGGGCAGGAGGTTGCTGATGGCATGAACTGTGGTCATGGTCAAGATATGTTTTTATATCTTCTTTCATCTATTCTTCTTTGTTTAACGCTTTTGAGTACATGTGTCTTCCATTCCCTTCTTCACTGCAGGCATGTACTCCATAGCCTTAAGAAGTGGCATCTCTAAAAGATGTTCTGTAAGATCTCTACCACTCCATGATCAGATAGGGTTGTTTTTAGTTTCTGAATTCTCTTTGTTTTATTCAATGCAGTAGGAAATGGTATAGAATCATAAGAAATATTCAACTGCTCATTTATCTTATTTAGAAAGAATCCCCATATACATTTGGACAACCAGAATCAATATATACAACGTTATCCAAAACAGAGGTAGAAGAAATAAAATCAAAAACGGGACGGGTTGTTGCTGGTGGTGTAGAAGGAGATTCTGTGATGGGTATGTGCTCCTTCTTTGCTGACTATGGACTGCATCTCTCACTGTAAGAAGAAGGTGGTGGTGGTGAAGGTGAAAATGGTGAAACAACAAGATCTGGTGTAACTACACTGGACTTTTGTACTGTTGGTGAAGAAGATGATGTGGAATGTGAAGATCTCTCAGTGGCTCGATCTCCCAATCCCAACTGGTGTGCTGGTGGCTGAAATCGTCTACCGCTCATGAGATGAATGGTGTCAGATAAACATGTAAAATCAAGGGCCATACCTGTCTCTGGTGTGGATGGATCAAGGGCTACATGCTTCTTGCATTTGAAATTGTTGGGATTAGCTTCAACCTGTGCAGGAATAATTGAATTCGTGGTGGTCAGATCGTCGATCCTCTAAGTCAGATCATTCATATTCTTCATGAGTAGTGCAAGCTTATCAAGTGTGGGATTCACTGAAGGTGTCTCAGGATGCTCAATTACAGGCTGTCGCTGAGAGCCTGAGACTGGTAGTAAGGAGGTTGCTAGTATCCATATTGTGGCTGATGGTAATGAAGAGGAGGAGGGTGTGAATACTGTCCATATGATGCAAACTGCTATTGGTGGTAGGGCTGTGGAAAATATGCAGAATGCATCTGCTACTGGCCATTTCTCTGGTTATAGAAGTGAGGTGGAGATTAATAATGAGGCAGGAACTATTGGTGCTGGTACTACTACTTCCTACCTCACTGAAACTGATGGGTGAGTCTCTGACCCTATTGGGAACCCAACTGACCTTGCTCGGAAGGATGGGGTTGGTTACGCTCTTGTCGAACCCGATATCATTCACCTAATGAATGAGAGGTGGAGGTTGAGACTGTTGCTCAAAACTGTATAGAATCTCCTGTGGTACGGTACTATCTGGTTTGATTGATGTTAAACCTGGTCAGGAGTCTGCATGTAATAAACTTGTTGAACTGTAGACGACCTTCAGGTACTCTGCTGTGTGGAAGTGGAAGAGGTCTGCTCACAAGCAGAAGTATTGGTTGTTGCACTCATACTCTGGCATGCGTTGATCCTACTCACAAGAAGCTCCAAATGCTTCATAATCTCATCCAGCTTATCCAGGTTCTTTTTCCTCTGTTTGATCACTTGGGTATTCTCAAGCTCCTTGTTCCATTTCTCAATTATGTCCACTTTGGATCGGTGATTTCCAATGATGGTCAGATTTGAACTATCCACCCTATCCACATCATGTGATGCCGTCATGTTCACAACCTTGTGGGGTGTTGCAATAGTAGAAGAAGGAACGGGATGTTTCTGGAATGCATGAGAAGAAGACGGAGTTGTAGATCTCTCTCATATCTCCTCAAAAATCGGGTATAGGACAACCTCATCCTTATTGAAATGACTCCCCACACAAGCAGCATCTATCAGCTTCTAGTTCTCAATGCTCAGGCCCCCAAAGAAGTTTTGTGCTAAGCTAGTCTTTGGAATATCATGATGGGGGCACTTCTCCATCAAGTCTTTGAATCTTTCCCACGCCTCGTGAATAGGCTCATGGGACATCTGGGAGAAGTTGGCAATTAGCGATCGCATTTGGTTGAGTCGTCCGAGTGGGTAGTACTTGTTCAAAAATGTGGACCTTAACTCGTCCCAAGTAGTGACAACCCTTCCCAAGTGGTTGATCCAGTATAAAGCCTTGTCCACGAGACTGAACAGGAAGGTTGTCATCTTCACTACCTCTAATGGGACATTCGGGTAGTATATAGTGCCATAGATGCGATCGAACTGTTGGAGATGTGCATAAGGTTCTTTTTATGTTCTCATGTAATTGGGAGAAGTGTCAAAATGGTGGGCTTTAGCTCAAAATACCCTTGAATCGTAGGGATTCTAATCCATGGGTTGGTATGTCCTGTCCTAGGATTATAGGCATCCTTCAAAGTGAGCTTAGCCATAAGCTCTAGTAATGGATCATCTCCCCCATTCCCACCTCCTCCAAGGATTCTACCTCCTCTCTCCTCTCTTGTCTATCTTGCCTCAGTTCTAAGATCATGTCTCTCAGTCCGACCTAGATGTCAGCCAGTTCAGTCAACTGTGCCAAATGAACTGTATGGAGGTTAACATCGTATTGTTGACCTTGATCTACTCGGCCATGGAACTTTTGCCCTTAGGTGGCATCAAGTGCACTGTCTCGATTTCTGTAAGTGTACACGGCACTGGATTAGTCCTCAAGAATGATGGAGTCTCAAATGATAGTTCAATATTAAAGTCAATCTTGAACAATGGATTGATCAATGATGTGAAAGGTGATGTGGAGAAAGAGGAATACTTGGGAAGTGAGTCTTCCCGAGTAGAAGATAGCCGGTTTGGAGTGTTAAATGAGTCGCAAAGTCTGAACGGGAAATACTTCAATCCGACTTCTTCAGTTTCAAGAGGAAAGATGCGAGAACACGATGGTCAATACAAGAAGAGAAAGTGAGAAAAAGGTGTGAAGTGTGCGGAAGGATCTCTATCACTAGCAAACAAATACAATACAAACACCCAATTCACCAAGTGAACACAAGTAGAGACCGTAAGAGCTCGATCTTTTATCTTTTCAATTTTTAGTTTAGTGAAATTACAAAAAGTTGCTTGATACCAAACACACAGGGTGAGGCTCCGCTATCGCCCAACATGCATACTCAGACCTCCCCAAATAGTGGTACCATCTTCTCGGGTTGTCGGGTTCAATATCAAGCCCAAAGGGAGATAAGAGGATTAACACAACAAAACGATTTTCTATGGTCGGAGATAAGTGCTTACAGTTGCAACCATGCACAGAAAATAATGTAAAGGTACTTAAGGCAGAAGTCCATGGATTTGAGCTCTATCCTTATGGCTACATCCTCACCTACTCTGTCTGGAGGTAAGTACGTACAAACAATGAGGGGGTTACTCTCCCCAAAACAACGATTTTGTCCTTACGTTTAGTTTTAGGGTCAAGTTTTCTTTAGTAGTCTCAATTTTATACAATTGTCACTTTTTTGAGTTTTTTCAAGGAATCGTCTATAAAATATCCAATTTCCTTTTGATTTGATGTGGGCGAGAACAAGGAAGGAATTAGGAAGTGCCAATGCACGAGAAAATTCAATGATGCATGTAGGAGATAGAGGATGCATACCTTGTCGCCAGCACTCTACATGCAGGGAGATCTACGCAGAAAAAATATAGAAAATAAACTAACCTATATAATGCACGAGAACTGTCCTAGATGCAACTTCTATTAACATGCAAGAACATGTTAATTTGACTAAGTCCAAGCTACGCTCTACTCTATAGGTACAGATATTTTTGTTTAGGGTTTTGGACCTAACTAATTACCTGGCTCAAGCAAGATAATAAAACTTACTTCTAAGGGCTCAAGCACACAAAACTACGAGAAAATAAAGAAAAAGAAAGCGATGAAAACAAAACTGGTGAGGTCCCCCAAGTCCACCGGCACTTGGTGAAACAGGCCCTGCAAACACAAGGTACATAGTGGCCTTTTAGAAAATTGAAAAAATGACAAATGCCAAATAATTAATTACAAATTATTACAAGAGTAATGAATGAATAAAATGCTAAAATAAGACAAAAAATTTATTTGTAGTTTTCTCCAAGTGACTGGTCTCCTCCAATTCTTCTTCTTCTCGTCCTACGCTATCATGTAACTTGATGAAGAAATAAGTCACCTCTGCTTCACTCGAGTGTGGCGGTGCTCCTAAGAATGCCACCCTCGCTCATCGAGCCCTCGCAAGAAAGAGGAAACATAAGAATGTGTAAGAGACACCATTGTGAAAATCTGAGCAAAATTATTGTGAAAAGAAAATGAGTGAATATAAACAAGTAAACACTGAGATGGATCTGAAGCAAAGTGAAATGAGCAAGTGAAAATAGATCTCAAATGAATCCCTAAGTCCAATCTCGGGAAGCTTTCAGTGTCCGACACATCGGATCCTGCAAGCACTATATTAGCTCCCTATCGGCATGTGGTATTCAATTTGAGTGCTCACTCCTCAACAATATGCAAATCCACAATATATACACACAAAAATATAGACAAAATAAATGAAAGGAATAATTGACAAAAAAATGTATAGAAAGAATTAGTGACGATGATATAGACAATGAAATGAATGTCAGAAAATTATAGATAAAAATAATAAAAAGTAAACAAGTAAAAACAACCAAGAATAAAAGGTTAAGAGAAAAACCTAACTACTCTCGCTGTGCCTCCCCGGCAACGGTGCCATTTTGTTGAGCCCTAAAACTTTGAGTTTTTATTTAATCGAATTACTTGCAAAGAACTGTGGTCGTTGCAACCCAAAGAAGCGTCAAACAAAAATTTGTTCAATCTCAAGCCAATATAAATACAGAAAATGTAGCAAGAGATATTTTGCTATTTAATTTAACCGTATAACATACAAGGTCAAAGTCAGGGAGGCTACAAAAATCTCGAGGATTGTTCAATGCAATAAAAATCAATGAAAGAAGCAAGGAATTTCTATGCCCACTAGTCTTGGTTTTTGTATTTTTGTATTTTGTATTTTTTAAGGAATTTTATATTTTTTATTTGGTTTTCCGATTTTTATTTTTTTATTTTTTATTTAGTTTTGTAAAAGAAATTTTAAAATAATTAAAACAAATATGAAAAAAGAAATCAATAAAAAGGAAGGAGACAACTCTTGGATTTTTTATAAAGTGTTAAAATACATATAAAATTTAAACAAATTTACTTTTGGGTTTCTGAAATTTTTTTAATGTTTTTATGATTTTTTTCAGAATTTTCCACAATTTTAAGGCCTTTAAATAAATCAAAAACAAAACATAATATAAATAAAACATAAAATGAATGTTTTTGGATTTTTAAAATATCAAATAAAGTCAAAAATAGATGAAGTTTATACATAATGAAAGAGGAATTTTTGTATTTTCCATAAATGTATTTCCTAATTTTTTTGGAATTTTCTACGAGTTTTTATGATATTTTTATGTTTTTGAGTGTTTTATGATTTTTATTGTTTTTTTAGTATCATATATGCCAAAATTGCAAAGAAATTAAGATAAACAAAAATAAACAATTAGATATTTTTTAGAATTTTTCACAAAGATTTTATATTTTTATTGATTTTAAAATGCAAATAGTGAATTTTTATGAGGTTTTTAAACTTTTAAAAATAATAAAAAGGATCAAAATGCAAAATAAAAATTAAGGATGCAAGATATATGTAACAGGAACCTAAAAGATTTTTTGTGAATTTTTTTATGACTTTTCTCATTTTTATTTTATTTTAATCATGCAGAATAAATATGCAGACTCACAAGTGTATGGATGTAAATATTTAATTTTCAAAGTAGACAATAACACATAATTACACAAGAGGGATAAGGATGCAAAAATCTCAATAAAGCTCGTGTGCAGGCACGTGTGCCACGCTAGACAGATACAATTTATAAAAAAAAATATTTTAGGGTCCAATGAATAACTTAAAACATGTAGGTATTTATTGAAATTATCCCAAGAAACCACGCGCTAGGTACGCTTGCAGTTCAAACAGGACGTAAATGCATATAAAATTAAAAAAGTGGAAATGTGCAAATGTTCAAATAAAGACACGGAGATACGTGTCCTTATAGGACTTTATTGCAAATTAAATAAACTACAGGGGCTTGGGTGCAAAAGTACTCTTTATTGATGTGGTGCTCTAAATGACTGGATGGCGATATAGATATGATCCAACAGTAAAGGTGGCTCGTGATTGAATGACATGGATGGGATCTGGAAACTTGATCAACTACTCAGCTTTGGGGCAAAATCAATGGCTTAGATTGAAACTGGATAGTTGTTCTAGATTGTGTGGTTCTGAAGGGCCCTAGAGGTACTGGGAAGAGGAGCGTCTCTAGCGAACTTCGATCGAGGAGAACTCAACTGTTGCTCGCCCAAATCAGATCTGGACTGGTGGTATAGCTTGCTGTGGCGACACTCCATCGACCTGATGGCTACACAGTGGTCGGAAGCGACACGATCACAATCTGGAGGTCTGGGAATATTCTGCTTCAAATGGACCTCTTCTCCTCAATTAATTGATCCTTATGCATTCTTCAACCCTAAAAAGAAATGCTCAGGATTGGAAGACGTCTCTGGCCAAGTTAATAAGTCAAAGACACATGCTATGGTGAATGAATGGAGACTCTGACAAAGGTGATCGGATAAGGAGTCGAACCTTGGATCTGGAAGGATCTGAGGGTGTTCAGATGGTGGAACGGATGGAGAAAAATATGGCGGACATGTTGGCATGGTCGAAGATCAGTGAGAGGGATTAGAACTCATCTGTCATGGGCTACATAGTGGCATAACAAGCGGTAGAGAGCTCCGGCGTGTTGTTGGATTCGCGTCTTCAACCCTCCTCTCACGCTCCTAACTGTGGGGAGCTCAACCTGTCTCCTCAAAGCTCCTCTATAAGTCGACCGCGGAGAGAAAATGGGCCAAAAATGGATCAAACTCATGACGGAAGTGGAGGGTGGCTATTCGAGATCAGAGGCAGTGATGGTGGATCTGGAAGATTGGGGAGGGAGAGGAGTAAATGGGATTAAAAAATGGAGAAGGAAGAGAAGGTTGTTTGTGAGTGACGCACGAGGGGAAAATGGGAGAAGAGCAGATGGCGTGCAAGATGGGCGGAAGAGGCAGGCAGACCAGGCAGTTGACCCGAGTCAACAAACCTGGGTCAGCCAATAGGAGAGCGTGGAGTAAAAAGCCAAAATAGGCTAGGCGACAAAATAGGGGAAAAGTTAAATAAAAAATAAAATATTGAAGATGAATTTAAATAAATAAATAATGTAAATAAATAATGTTTGAGAGTAAAATAAAGTAAATTTAGATGAATTTTAATTGATTAAATAATGTACATACAATGGTTAAAATAAATATAAAGGGTTATTTATAGGTTTGCATACCAATATATACAAGGACTTTTTTAGTTAATTAATTATACAAATATATACATAATTTAATATTATATTTATTTACAATATTTTTCAAGGGTTTTAATGAATTTTTTGTTTGATTTTTAGGACATAATTTAGTAGGCTAATTAAATAAGTATGTGTACAGTATATATATAGTGATACATATACAGTATGTACATGATTTTATTTTTGTTGATTTTTTATTTTGTGATTTTTATGTGTATTTTATATAAGTTAAATACAACATTCACAATTAATAATGTACACTATTCATAGATATGCACAAGAAAATAAATAACTGAAAAATATACATAGTATACATATGTATAATATATAATAGTACCCCAAATTGCCACATTTCACACCTTGATTCTGATTTTTATGAAATCACCTTCGTTATAAATATTATTTAATTTAGAGTACAATGAAAGTGAGTTTGATGAATTTGGGGTTTCAGTGGAGGAGATATTGATCTTGCAATTACAGCTTTGTGGCTTTTTGAGAGTGTTGTTAATTGCACAATACATACATATTTGTATTGCAATTTTCATTATTTACAAAAGAGTTTTATTGACAATTTTCAAGAAGAAATAATTTTTATTTACAAGGAATTTGATGATATATAAAATAAGGAAAAATATTGTGTATTACATATATTAGTGTACAGATCAAGAATATACAAGTGATAGATGGTATTCAAGAATTTTTGGTATTTTTGGGCCTTATCTCCCCTTACTTTATTCCTTGTCGATCAGGTCAAGTCTTGACCTTCTCTTAGTGTAAGAGTCGACATGTATCTATTATGTATATATAGTCTTTTATTTTCTGTATTTTTCCTTTATTTTATTTCTTTATTTATTTTAGGTATAAATATACAATATTTGCACAAGAATTAGGGTTAGTAAAAGAATGGATTTATTGATATTTATAGGTGTTTTGTAAGTGATTTTAAGCTATAATAAATGAATAAAGATGATGATATGCATATTCATCAATAAATAACATGGAAAGCATGGACTTTTTATTGTAATTAACCCAAGAACTAACGTGCTAGGCACACTTACAGTTCAAATAGGACAAAAGTGCAAATAAAATAAATACAAGGGGCAAGAATGTAAATGTTCAATACATGATTTGCAGACACGTGTCTTTTAAGATTTATTTTCAAAATGAAATAAAATCAAGGGCTCGGGTGAAAATTTACCCTTAACACACATGGAGCGCTAGACAACCATGATGCATTGAGGGTCTGATCGGGCGGTGGAGATTGAATCATGGATGGAAGGACTCGATCTGATCTGGAAGAAAGATCTCGCGACTCATCTTTGGGGCTAATAGGACGGCCGAGATCAAGTCTGGAGCAATTGTTTTTTATCGCACGGTGTTGAGAGGCACTAGAAGAACTGGGAAGAGGAGTGACTTTGATGAACTTCGAGCGAGGAGAACTCACTCTTTGTTCGCTCAAATCTGCTCTGGACTGGTGCTTTGCTTCATACAGTGATGCTCTACTTATCTGATGGCTACACGGTATACGAAAATGAAAAAATTATGATCTGGAGGTCTAGGAGGATTCTGCTTCAAATGGACCTCGACCTAGTTTTTTAAGCTCACATGTTTACTCCTTAGATCTTCAATGCAATGTTGGTGCTCGAATGATCTCTCGACCACTTTTATTAGCAAGAGAATAATAGAAATGGTGAGGGGATGAGAGATTCGTAGGCTTTGTCGGAGGTGGAGCTAATCCTCGGATCTGTGATAATATGAGGAGGATCAGGTATGATGGGAGATGGAGAAGGTCGGGGCGAAGATGTTGGTCCCGTCAGGGATCAATGGGAGTAACCAGAACCCCTTCGATCTTGCGGATCAGAGGTTGAAGGTTATGATCAAATTTGGCTAAGTACGAAAATTAAAAGCAAAATGATAGAAAATAAACCTAAGAAATGAACCTACATATACCGAGGGAGTTAAATGGCAGAGAGAAATTGCCTCAATCTACGGTTGTGGTAAAGAGACGGAGTGTGGCGTATGACTCTGATGCCATAACTGGATCACAATTTTCACTTGACTTCTTGCACTCCCACTCGAAGGGAATCAATCCCTTTCATTGGTCAACTCTACAGAACTCAAGCTCAGGCAAGAAATTGGGTAAAATCGAATCAAACCCACGACGGAGGTGTTTTAGAAATACTTATAACAGTGACGTCCAATGAGGTTTTGATTTTGAATTAGGAGCGAATCGTGGCTTGATAGGCGGATCTGGAGAGCTGGAGAGGGAGAGGAATGAATGGGATAGAATTTTGGAGAAGACCGCGGATGGAGTTAATGAGTGAAGCACGTCGGAAAATTGGGAGAGTGACGGGTAGAACGTGAGTGAGCGGATGAAAAGGCACAGAATGAACAGTTGACTTGGGTCAATAAACCTAGGTCGGTGTTGACACGAGATGTTCGGGTTTTGAATTATTGATAAGAAAATAAATGCACAGTGATTGTTGCCACCCAAATATCCTGCAAAAAACAAACAATTTTTTTCTTCTCAAGCAACAAAATTAATTACAAGAGAATAATGAAGCGAGAGAATGTTTTGCTACTTATTTACTTGTATAGAAACAGGATCTAACTCAGGGAGGCTACAATTCACGAGGGTTATTCAAATAATCGAAAATCAACTAAAAGAAAAGGGGGATCTCAAATGCAAACTATCTTGGTTTTTTGTGAATTTTTTTGTCTTTTTAATTTTTTATTTCTATTTTTTATTTTCTGATTTTCAAATTTTTAATGATTTTGATTTTTTGCATTTTTTTTCAAAATTAAGGAACAATATGCACAAGGGAAGAAATATGCACACCACACTCTTTTTGTATTTTTCAAAATAGTCGAAAATGTTCAGAAAATTATAGAGGAAATATTTTTGGATTTTAAAGGCTTTGAAATGTTTTTGGAAATTTTTGTAGAATTTTCAGATATTTTTATATTTTAAAAAAATCAAACAGTGGCAAAAATGATAAACAGTGCACAGCTTGGAGTAATTTGCAATTTAAAAATATTTTAAGTGCCCAAAAGTCCAGGAGACTATTTTTTGCTAATATAGACAAATATCTACAAACAGGAAGTGAAATCACAATTTTTTGATTTTTTGTTAGAATTTTCTGTGATTTTTTCTGAGATTTTTGATATTTTTCTTTTTTTGGTTTTGAAAAGAATTAATGCACGGAAACTAGATAGGAATTAAAAGATAATAAAATAAAACTAATCTAATTTTTTGGAATTTTTAGAGCAATATTCAAATTTTTTGAATTTTTGAATTTCAGGAAGAGAAAATGACAATATTTTTTATTTTTTAATAATAACAAATGAAAATAAAATGTAATGAAAATTTTACACAATGAAGAGGAAAAAGTCAGGTGCATAACATGAGTTTTTCAAAATTTATTGACGAACAAAGTTGTTTATTTCAACAAGAACAAGCAAGCAATAAAAGTCAAGGAATGAAGGACCAGAATGCAAGTTTTTATTGTTTTAGCATAAAAATTTAACAAGAAATAAAAGAGAGTAAAGAAAGTACAAATTACCCATAAAACATGTGCAGAGCACATGACAGTTCTGGAACTGGGCTTCGTTGCAATATTCAGAACTTTCAAGGCTTTTATTGAAAATTTTCCATTTTTTAATAAAAAACCCTTAGGGTTACTGTTTTCCTACTTCGTTCTTTCCTTCAAACCACAATGGGGTGTACCGCTGCCCCTCTCTTTTCTCTCTCAAGCCACAAGCAGCCTTGCGCGTTGGCGCGGGAGGAGGGTGACGGATGGCGGTGCGTGTGAAGGCGGAGCAGCTTCAAGAGAGGTTGGCTACAGACGTGGCGAGCTCCTAGAGAGATGTGCGCCGTTGGGGCTCGATGCGCTATGAAGGCACAGCGTGGTGGCTGCTCCAGAAGGGGGTCGATGGCGGAAGCGGTGCGGCTGACGCACGAGGAGGCTGGCTTATGGTGGTGTTGTGTGATGAAGATGCCGCGGTGGAGGGCTCCAGGCTCGCGATGGTGAAGGGGTCGTGCTCGTGGGCAGCGACTGACCAGATGGATTCGCACGGCTGCATGGGCATTGATGGGTGGCACAGAAGGCAACAGCGTCGGAGCGAGCGCGGCTGTGAAGGGCTCCGTCCTAGGCGGAAGTGGTGGCTTGCACAGGCGGAGCAGGAGGTGGCCGTGCGGGGTGACACACGCCTCCGGCGGCTGGTGAACGGTGACGGGATGGCAGCAGACCGCAGTGGCTGGCGGTCGCGGGTGGGGGAGGAGGGTGAACAAGCGGCTGGCAACCACGCCCAATTTTTTTATTTTGTTTTTTATTTTTTGTGTTATTATTATTTTCAGAACAACATATGTAATTATATATATTTTTATTTTTTTAAATGTAAAGACATAACTGGAAAAATGTTTTCTTTTATTTTTTTGAAAAATAGAAACTGCATAAAATATTTTTTTTATTTATTTTTTGATTTTTTTGCAAAACAAATGAGGACTCAAGCACGATGGGTCTTCTTATTTAAATAAATAATAAAAAAATGAAAAAGATGTGAATGGGGATCCGGTGAAATGGAAGAATCGAATTCGAGTCTTCGACCACCGTACGTGGCTGGAGTTGAGAGATCGTAGGGGATAGAATGTGAACGTGAAG
The DNA here is from genome assembly GCA_037367405.1 of Ottelia alismoides. NCBI lineage: Eukaryota > Viridiplantae > Streptophyta > Magnoliopsida > Alismatales > Hydrocharitaceae > Ottelia > Ottelia alismoides. Next base: position 315,887 of record JAZKJV010000402.1, read on the forward strand.
AGATCGAGAAAATGAGATGAAAAATCGGAATCGAAGGTGGATCAAATCGTGATGGGAATTCTAAGATCTATAAAAAAATGACAACGAAACAAAAAATGCGAAAAATAAAACTACGATTAACCTAGGTTAAAAATAAGAAAAAGAAAGATGGATCTCACCTTAGGAGCGGAAAAGAAACCATGATTGCCTCGATGAAGTCTGACTCGCTGTCATTGGATGGCTCAGAGGCTAGGCACCCTTCTACGATAAGATAACTCTCAGAGAATAGGCTCCTCTCACCAAAGATTGACCAAGTAGAAATGAGGGAGAGGGAGCCATATTAATAGATAAAGAATGGAGTTTGAATTTTTTGAAATTTTGAATGAATATAAGAGAAAAAGATTGAAATGATATAAAGTTAAAATTATTTACAAAAAATAACTAATTTTTTTGTATTTCCGTCACTTTATTAAATTGAATAATAATATTATTTTTTTTATTTTTTGTGGTGGTTATTTAAGAATATCAACTATATACACATATTATATACATATGGTACATTATATACATAGTTAAATAAGGAAATTAGTTTTTTGTTTTAAAATTTCTATTATTTTTAATTTTTATTTTAAATAATTAGTAAAAAATATTTACAAATATATACAAATACAATATGTACAAATAAATGGTAAAATTGCACAAACCACCCCAGAAAATCGACTTTTCAACCGTAACTCCAAAAATTATGAAATCACAGCCATTTTAAAGATAATTTAATTTAGAATACAATGGAAGTGAGTTTGATTCAATTTGAACTCATATGGAGCCAGAATTGGTCTTTCAATTATCGCTTAATACCTTTTTCCAGATGTGGTTACTTTTATTATGTACATGATTTTATTTTGCAAATATTTTTTTATTTAAAACATTTTTATTACAACTTTTGTTTCGAAAATTATTTAGTTTGAGGTCAATTTATGTACAAATAAAATAGTGTAAGTATACAAATATACACAGCACATTTTTTTGAATTTTTTGATTAAGTAACGTATCTCCCCCTACTTTAATCCTAGTCGATCAGGTCAAGTCTTGACCTTCTCTCAGGGTTCGGGTCAGCTTGTATCTATTACATATATACAGCCTTCTTTTTTTTCTTTTTCTTTTTCTTTTTACTTTATTTATTTATTTATTTATTTATTTTAGGTTAAAATAATAATAAATGTATAATATTTACACACAGATGCAAGTTAGTAAGAATATGGAGTTAGTATTATAGATAGGTCTTTTATAAGGGATTTTAAGCTAAACTAAATGAATAAAGATGGTGAAATGCATATTCATCATCCCCTTATGCTTTACCTTTGCTAGTCCCTTAACAAACACTGATTTGAAAGAACAAGTAAATAAAAAGAAAAAGAAAGGAAAAAAATAAAGAAATTAGGACAATATTGAGTATTAAACTTATCTTCATAAAATTGTAGTATGGAGCTCTGTCAGACCTTTGGATTATTAGTGTGGTGAAAGCTTAATGGGAAATGGATTTAAAACCTAACAGCCTCTAAGTTTCACAGGACACCTTCAGGTCTCCTCAACAGTCAGGTCAGAACAAGTCTATATACACAAATTCTTATGAATATGAATCTTTACTTGTACGGTGTAAGTGAAATATAGCTCCCCATCTCAAAAGTAGAAAAGAAACATACTCCCTCAACAAGGTAACTCTAGTCCACCGATCTAGCAATTCTTTCCTCGAGGAGCGGGGATATTCCTTTCTAAGTGCAATTACAACCAGCTCAAGAAGAGGAGATGGAGAAAAGAATGGAAGGTAACCATTGTAGCTACTTATCCTTGGATGCATGACCAGTGTAGCCAAGTCATCCAGCTGCAAGCTTATAAAAAGTTGACTTTGAAGCTCTTATTATTTTGTTTTTTTTATCCTTGTATATACACTCCAACGGGTATTTTACTTTTCAATCATGCATGTCCACTTTTGGAGATTTTGCATTCTCTCTCTCTCTCTCTTGAAAATATATTCAAGGTGCAGCGTGTACATAAGGAGTTTTTCCTCTTGAACTAGTAGAATATCCCTCTTTTGAAGCATTATTGCAACCCCACAGCATCCTATCTTTAGACCTCAATGATACTAGATCGAGTTGAGATGCACTACCCTCCATAGAGGAAGACGAGAGGTTCTGTCTAGACGTACTACCTTTGTATGCTACTCCAAGCCAAAAGATCATGCCTCCTCACTACCTCTTCCATGAAGAGCTATGTATAGAGTGCTTGTCCGAGATAAGCCACGGTCTGAAAGAATCATGCGTATGTTGTTAAATGTTCTACTTAGACTAATCAAGATGACATGTGAGCATAGTCTTATGGAATCAAAGAATTAAGCTACTAGGACCTGAAAAGTCTTAACTCCAGTTCTTATAAGGTTCCTCTGAAATTAAGTGGATTAAGGCCCAACTAAGCTCCATTCTTCAATTTTATTCTAGACTTAGTTTAAATATCAATACTATCCTGAAAAATGTACATGCAAATGCAAGAAATATGTACAATGCAAAAAGAAAGCAATTTTTTTAAAACAATTTCTAATTTTTGAACTTTTTATAGATTTTTGGAAAAGAAAGGAACAAAATGATGCACATGTGAAAAGATTTTTTATGCAACTTTTTTTAGATTTTTAGTTTTGTAGTTTTTTTTAGGGTTTTTTAAAAAGGAAAAAAAGGTTGGTAAAATGTATACAAGTATATACAAGGATTTTTTTTATTATTTTGTTTTATCTGTTGTTATTTTGTTGTTTTTGTTTTTGTGTTTTTTGTTTTTTTCCTTTTTTGTTTTTTGTTTCTTTTTTTATTTTTTTAGTTTTTATTTATTTATTTTGTTTTTTGTTGTTTTTTTGTGTTTTTGTTTTTTTCGTTTTTTTTTGTTTTTTTTTTGTTTTTTTGTGTTTTTTGTGTTTTTTTTTGTTTTTTTAAAGGTGATCAAAGTCTATGTACACATACGTGGATTTTACGAATTTATATACATATCCCCAAAAATAATTATATTAAACGTACGAGTTATGTCTAAAGTATATATACAATATATACGACGCCCCACTATACTTAGCTCGAACTATGTCCTCACAGTGATCAGAGAGCGGTAAAAGAAGACATAACTTGTGCTAAGTATAGAGAAGTGAAAAGACTCCTATGCTACAATGACTCAAAGAGAAGATGAAAAGAATAGAAGTCAGTGATCCCCCTTTACTTAGGATCAAGTAATCTTAAGTATATAAGATTGTACAAGAGGGGAAAATCGATGTAGAAAATGTACGGACTCAAAAGGAAAAACAAAAAGACGATATGAACAACATCATCTCCCCTATACTTAGGGTAGAGTATCCCTAAGTATAGGAAACAACAAGAGTGTTGAACATGACAAATATGAACAACATAAATCATTCACCGCCCCCCCCCCCCATACTTAGGATAAAGCACATCCTAAGTATAGCATATATATATACACATAGAAAATGGGTGAACGATAAAACGGAAGAAGAAAGAATGAAGCAAAAGAATATACAAAAGGAATGGATGTACAAAGGTCAAGAAGGTCGAAAGCGAACCTTCTTGTGGGACCGCTAAGGTATGGATCTAATAATGTGTAGGTCAATATCGGGGTCATCATTAGACATAAACTGATCAGGATCGACCAAGAATGTATCCTCGGTAGTCTCAGAGTGTGGAGGCCCAAATCGGTTAGTAGAAGTAGTGTGGTCATGTCCTGCCTGGGAAGTCTCGCAAGTATCAAAGTAAAAAGGCTCGAAATCATTATCAGAAAAAGTAAGATCAATTCCAGCCTAGCGAGCCTCTACCGGATCATCATCTTTATCAAAAGGCCCAAATTCCTTTATAAAAGCAATCAAAACAAATTTGGCCTTATCGGTCTCATTTAAATCAAGGTGAATAGGAACGGACTCATCAGTGAAAGTAGTCAAATCATGTCCGCCCTGTCTAGTCTCAGAGTCTGCTTTCCGCTCTAAGGTATCTATTGTGTAAATCCCACGGATGTCATCAATGCATCTCCACATACCAAAAGGGGGTACTCCAAGGTCTATTCTTTCCAATTCTTCCTCCTTGAAGAGGAATTCTTGGGTCTCAGTATCATTCAACATACAACAAGAATCTCTGATATTATCATCAAGGTCATGGTCCTTAGGGTTAGCTAACACGGGCACACTCTCATGGGATGCAGGTCTCTAGTCTATAATGTGTGTAGTGATCAACACATTGCTTCCTACATCAGAACAAAAGCGAATCTTTTCTGGTCCATAATCAATAACATCTCTTGCAGAGGCGAGGAAAGGTCGTCCTAGGATGATTGGAGGGTGCTCAACATGGGTGGAGGTCTCCATAGGCAATACGATAAAATCAGAAGTGAAGTTCATGACCTGAATAAGAATGACAGTGTTTTTATAGAATAGCCTTCAGCCCCTTGATAGATCCATCAGCAAATTCAACTATCATCATGGTTTTCTTGAGAGGCTCAAGATGAAGAGATTGTACCATATAGAAGGGTATTATATTGATTGATGAACCGTCGTCAAGGGGAGCATTATCACAAGAATAGTCTGAGATGGAGCAACTCACAAGAGGCGTGGCAGTGTTCCATTTCTTAGAATGTAGACGGTGGGAGATGGCGTGGGCAGTGGCCATGGTCAAGATGTGACAGTCAGATCTGCTACTCCGCTTTCTCTTCTTGTGTTGAGGAGCAGATAAATTGGTCATGGCCTAGTGAAGTGGGGCTTTAATGATTTCATGAATGGTGGCCATCACTTCAGGACCGGTCCACATTTTTTTGAATTTTTAGACCTCCTCCATACAAGGGAGGAGATCGGAATCAGCAAATACACGAGGATTGCCAAGAGCAGTCTGTATAGTGGCATCCTCGGGGTCAAAGTTGGGACATGTGGTGAATGACTGTGGGGGGGGATGGTTTGGCATGGGTGCCTTCTCCTCGCAAAATGAATCAACAATGTGTCTCCCGAAATCTTTTTGGATTTTTAAAATTTTCTCATTTTTTGTATTTTGGGTGATTCCAAGCTCTCATGACTATCCTCAAGTGAATCCATATCCTTAAATAGTGGAGCAGTGTTCTGGCTCTTATTTATGTGAAATAGATTGCTTATCCTCGAATTCATATGCTCCATCATCTGATTCAAGGTCTCAAGTATGGAAATCAGGAAATGTGACTCCAAAATCCCAGGATATGATGAGTGGAATGAGGGTGGGTGAGAATCAGAGTCCATCTCCTAAAATAATGGGTTAGGTGGATATGCACAAAAATCGGGAGGAAAGCTCTTCTGGAAAAAGGAAGGTGGATCGGCTGAAGAGTGCGAGAGATCCATGAAGATCGGATTAAAATAACTCCAGTCGTTCGTCTCCAAAACAAAAGACGAGGATCTGGAGAACACAATAGTCAAGTCAAAAGATGTGAAGAAAAAAGGCGCAAATACGTAGAAGGATCTAGTATGCACACAAGCAATCAAAAACAATACAAACCCCAGTTCACCGACTCAACGCAATGTGAAGACCGTGAAGGTTCGGTCAATTATCTTTGTCAATTTTTAGAGTTGGGTGAGAATACAATCTATCAGAGCGGTTTAAGCGAGCTGTTAGGAACCCAATGCTCCCAGGAGACTGTCCTAATCTCACAACTAGTTTTTCCCAGGCAGTATGGGTACGGACTATTTGCTGGCAACCTGATCTGCCCACTCTACTAAGGAAATCCCGAACTGATTACCAGCTACCCAGTGAAGTCCTCACTGGAGAACAACTAATTACAAGACAGTAGTCTGAAGAGAGATCGGGCGTGGTTCTATCCTAGTGTGCGGGTCGTTCTCTCACTGTAGATAAATCAAACAAGGCGGGGGTTACTCTCTCCAAAGCAATGATTTTTCCTTACGTTTATTTTAGGGTCGAGTTTTCTTTAGCATTCCCGAATTTTAGGCAGTTATTACTTGGTTTGAATTTTTTCAATGAATCGCCTACCGAGTGTCCAATTTCCTTTTTTACTTATGTGAGTGAAAATAAGGAAGGAGATTGGAAATGCCAATGCGCGATTAAACACAATGATGCATGCAGGGGTAAGAGATGCATACCTTGTCGCCAGCACTCTACATGCAGGGTGATCTGCGCAGAATTTAAATACAGAAAAATAAACTATCCTATATGCAAATGCAAGTGAATCGTCCCATCAATAGCTTCTATTAACGGGTAAGAATAGGCTAATTTGACTAAGTCCAATTACGCTCTATTCTATAGGTACAGAAATTCTTATTTAGGGTGTTTGGACCTAATTAATTACCTGGCTCAAGTAAATTAATTAAAGCAAACAATAGGTAGCTCATGAAATCCATGTGAAACAAAGAAAAATAAGGCAATGAAAATAAAACCGGTGAGGTCCCCCAAGTGCACCCGTACTTGACGAAACAGACCCCACAACAAATGAATGTCCGTTTACAAGGGTTCAAATGCTAGAAATAAAAAAAGTCTATTTTTTTGCTTAGTCTCCTTCAATTCTTCTTCTCCTCCTCTCACGCTCTCCTGCGGCTCGGTGAAGAATCAAGCGGTCTCCGCATTGCTTGGGTACTTCGGCTCTCCTAGGATCGCCTCCTTCACTCCACAGGTCCTCGCAAGAAAAAGAAAGAGAGAATGTGTAAGAAACAAAATTATCAAAAATGAACAAGAAAAATGAAATAAATACATTGAATGTTAACAATGGAATTAATGAGGAAAAATAAAAACAAATATTTACAATCAAGAATAGCAGGTCAAAAGAGAAACCTAACTACCCTTGTCGTGCCTCCCTGGCAACGGCGCTATTTTGTTGGCACAGAATTTTCGGGTTTTGAATTATTGATATGAAAATAAATGCACAGTGGTTGTTGCAACCCAAATATTCTGCAACAAACAAATAATTTTTTTATTCTCAAGCTACAAAATTAATTATAAGAGAATAGTGAAGTGAGATAAATTTTTGCAACTTATTTACCTGTATAGCAATAGGATCATCCTAAAGATTTTTCAAATTATCAAAAATCAATAAGAAGAAAAAGGGAATCTCAAATGCAAACTATCTTTGTTTTTTGTGAATTTTTTGTCTTTTTAATTTTTTTTATTTCTATTTTTTATTTTTTTATTTTCAAATTTTTAATGATTTTGATTTTTTGCATTTTTTATTTTCAAAAATAAGAAACAAATGCACAAGGGAAGAAATACGCACACCACACTATTTTTGTATTTTTCAAAATAGTCAGAAATGTCCAGAAAATTATAGAGAAAATATTTTTAGGTTTTAAAGGCTTTGAAATGTTTTTCAGAATTTTTGTAGAATTTTCAGATGTTTTGTATTTTTTCTAAAAATCAAATGGTGGCAAAAATGACAAATAGTGCACAACCTGGAGTAATTTGCAACTTTAAAATATTTTAAGTGCCCAAAACTCCTGAGACTATTTTTGTGCTAAAATATAGACAAATATCTACAATCAAGAAGTGAAATCATGTTATTTATTTAGTTATTTCATGTTAAAATAGTCATAAATTTACAATATTAACACACGTATGCAAGTTAGTAAGAATATGGAGTTAGTATTATATACAGGTGTTTTATAAGGGATTTTGAGCTAAAATAAATGAATAAGAGGATGAAATGCATATTCATCTGTCGGCCAATCAAAGCGCGCGGTGGAAAATGCCAAAATAGGCTAAATGATAAAAAAAACTAATAAAAAGTTAAATAAATGAATTAAAAATCGAAAATGAATTTAAATAATTATATGATGTAAATAAAAAATGTTAAGAATAAAATAAAGCTAAATTAGGTGATTTTTAAATATGGTGTATACAAGGGTTAAAATAATTAAAAGGTGTTATTTATAGGTATGTATACCTATATATACAAGGTTTTGATTTTTAATTAATTACTTATACAAAATATACATGATTTATTATTTTATTTATTTACAATATTTTACAGTGGTTTCAATGAAATTTTTATTTGATTTTTAAGAATTAATTTATTAAGTGAAATAAATAGGTATATGTACAGTATATACATAATGATAGCTATACAACATATACAAGATTTTATTTTTGTTAATTATTGATTTAAAATTTTTATTTGTATTATATATAAGTGTAATAAAATATTTGAAAATGTAATAATTATTTTTGTTAATTATTGATTTAAGATTTTTATTTTTGTTAATTATTGATTTAAGATTTTTATTTGTATTACATATACAATATATACAGTATTATATATTTGATTTAATAATTAATTAAAAAATGTAATATTTGAAAATATGCAAAAGAAAATAAATAAATAAAGTATATAGTATACATAGGTATAATGTACAATTGTACCCCAATTAGCCACATTTCAAACCTTAACTCTGATTTTTTATGAAATCACCACCATTTTAAAGATAATTTAATTTGTAGTACAACGATCTTGCAAGTTGAACTTTGTGGTTTTTTGAGAGTGTTGTAATTTACACAATATACACATATTTTTATTGCAATCATTTTTTTATTTACAAAAGAATTTTCTTCACAATTTTCAAGAAGAAATCATTTTTATTTAAAAATATTTTGGTGATGAATAAATTAAAGAAAGAATGTGTATTATAGACATTAGTGTACAGATGATGAACATATACAGATGAAGATTGATTTTTGGTGTCTAGGCCCTATCTCCCCCTACTTTATTCCTTGGCGATCAGGTCAAGTCTTGACCTTCTCTCAAGGTTTGAGTCAACATGTATCTATTATATATATACAATCTGTGTTTTCTTTATTTTACTTTATTTATTTATTTTAGGTTAAAATAGTGATAAATATAAAATATTTACACAAGAATTAGGTTTTTGTAAAATAATGGATTTATTGATATTTACAGGTGCTTTACAAGGGATTTTAAGATAAAATAATTGAATAAAGATGATGAAATGCAAATTCATCAGGTACTTTCTTAGCAGTACACACACTCCTATAGGGATAGCGCTCATAAGGATTTGTTATAAGATTTTACCTGAATAACAAAAATAAACTTGAAATGATAAAAATAGCTAAACTCTTACGGCTATACATGTATTGAGTTGGTTGACCTAAAACTTGTTTGGTGTTTGTTTGATTTTAGTTAAGTTCAAAGATTATCTCACACATTTTTGCCCTTTTTCTTTCATCTGTTTCTTTCCTCATTAGACCCCTGCTCACTTTTTATCCTTCTAATGTTTTGTACTCCCTTTATTTCTTGTTTATCACTGTATCTTTCATCCATTCTCGATCTCCCTCTTCATCTTCGAGATGGTGACTCATGGATAGCTTAGTCAGGACTCCATCGATATCAACATCGATTCCATGCGCTCGCCTTCTCCAATAATTCAGGGCAATTCTCGAGAACCTGGTTCGGACTCTGCGAACCATTCTCCAGACTCCCTACCTTTTTCAATAATTCGAGATCATTCTTGTCTCGAACTCCACCCATTTTGTATGGCAATTGATTTCACTCCTTACACATCGCCATTCTTAATGAAGTTCTGTGTTGATCTTAACAGAGAACAATTCTCTACATCTGGTGCTTCTATTTAGACTGATCGGGGCATCATTCCATGTGCAGATAACGAGCCCGATCTGGAGCTAGATATTTTCTCAGATTCAAAGACAGATACAGAGATGGCTCCCACAAGAAAAGATAAGGGACACCAGCATCCTCTGTAGCCAGAGCAGGGCCAGCCAGACCAGAATGTCATGAATGCCCAGCTTCTCACCTCCATTCAAGCGATACAGCAGCAGCTCACCGACTAGGCATTGGCCCATGTCCCCTTCCAATATATGATAAATGATCTATGGAGAAGAAGAGACGACCCAGGAGGAGGAGAAAGAGATAGCATATGGAGGGCATGGAGGCTCAACAGATGAAGCCCGAGCAGAGAGGCCCAAGCCTACTCTCAAGGAGACATACAACCCTGGAGTGGGCCAGATGATCAAGAGGATCTAAATCCTGACGGTCCATGCACACTTCAAGTTGAACCCTCAACTCTTGGCGCTTCTACTCACCTTCCACGGGAATGCGAACGAGGAACCTTATATTCATTTGCAACAGTTTGCACGCATCTATGGTACAATTCACTACCCTAACAAATTGTTAGGTGTAGTCAAAATGAAGATATTCCCATTCAGCCTTCAGGACAAGGTGCTTCATTATATCAACCATTTGGGGAAAGTCATCACCACCTGAGAGGAATTGAAGTATGCCTTCTTACACGGATTCTACCCTTTCGGTCGATTGAATCAAATGTGTACCCACATTGCTAACTTCACAACATTTATGAGGCTTGAGAGAGGTTTACAAATTTATAAGAGAAGTGTCCTCATCATAACATCCCGCGGACCAGTCTGGTCCAACATTTCTTTGGTGGACTTACTATTGAGAGCCAGAAGCTCGTGGATGGCCGCATGTGACAGCTCGCCTTTCAATAAGGATGAGGATGTCATCTTGCAGATCTTCGAGGATATGGCTGAAGGAGAGGCTACCTTATCGTCGTCCCGTGCATATCAGCATTAGCCATACAACCTCCAAAAGCCTATTCATATGGTAGCATCCCACGATCCGAATAGGGATAAGAGCTCCAACTTGAGAATCGTAGAGAGACACATGTCCAAGGTGGATATTATTGAGAAACGATCACAAGATCTTAAGAAGCTCTCTATGATTAAAAAAAGGACACAACGCCTACACAAACTAGATCATATAACCAAGCAGTTGGAGAAGCTAGTGAGTACCATTAGCGCATGTTAGTCTGTATCTGCATCGGCTTCAACTCATGCTGAGATGAAGGAGCCCTCATCACCGCAACCTCCTTAGAAGAGTCCATCTCAGCCATCGGTCTTGCACGTGTACTATGTGTTGGGACTCGAGCCTTCATCGCCTCAACAGCCGCAGCAGCAGCTTGTGGTCTACCAGCCTGAGCTCCAGATCATCCAGGATCCATGCTCTCTTCCACCACCTCTTATTCAGGAGGTGAATGAATTGTGGAATAATGATGCACAACTAGCCCGTCCTGGCAAACAACAGCAAGGCCAGTGTGCAGCCAATAGCACATTCCCTCAACAGCAAGAAGCGAGATTTGTCCAGAACCAACCTCAACACCACCAGCAGTCTTCGTCATATCAGGGCAATTGGAGACAGAACCAGTACTAATAGTCTCAGTATAACCAATACTAGCAGAACCAGCAGTACTCGGTTGTTCCCTATCAACACCAGCCTCCTTAGCACCATCAATATTAGCATCCTTCTCCTTGGCATAATTCTCAATATTCCGACCTGCAACCTTCACATCATTCGGAGTATCAGTGTGGTCAGCGTGTTGAACCATCCGAGGTTGCTCCCATGAATGCCACTTTGGATTGCTTAGCATGGTTGATAAAGAGCATTGCTGAAATGAGCCAGCTGCTCGATGACCTCGCCATCGTTAAAACTCCAATTCCGGCATAGGTGGAGGCCAACCCCAATAATTTTAGGAAGAAAGAGAAGGTACCCTGCGAAGTTCTCTCTGATCTAACAGAGTCAAATAAGCATGATTTGTTTTTATCTAACATTGTCACTCTTAGGAACGGTACGACCTTGCAGCTGACTACCACAATGAAGGGGAAGAATAAAGCTTCACATGGTGAATCATCCTATTCTACATCAACCGATCCAACAACCGAGTCGGGTGAGGAAGAAGAAGATGAAGGAGAAGCACCAGAAAGAAAAGAACAAAAAATCTGCAAAATCAAAAATAACAAAAAGAAAGCAGCAGCAACCGAAGCACCACTGCACCATCAACCGAGGAGACTGCACTGGTAGTCACCCCAATGCCAACCGATGGAGCCCTGCTTGCAATTTTTGGGTGTCCACCTCTCTTGGATGACAATGTTCATCTACGTCATCCATTTGCACGGCCTGATGTGGACACTTATTTTGATGTAAATAAGAACAATATTTTTGCTTTTGGTTCTATAAATATTCTATTTCGGGACGCTTTGAGAAAAATCAAAAAAAATAGAAATTTAAAAACCACCTTATCCAACCCTTATGTGGTCTAAATTATCCAGAATCTTGTTCTTGAGATGCCCCTACTTAAGGCCATCAAATACATGCCAAATATTAAGCAAGGTCGCATGTACTTCAAAGAGACATTCGCATTGAGCTCGTGAAAAGAATGTTAAGCATATTCCGACCACAGCCACAGTGAACGCAATCAGCAATCTTCTGACCAAAAAGAAATACATGGGAGCTCCTCTAGTCAAATGCCAGGTGTTCGACCATGAGTTCGATCGAACACTCCTTGATAGCAGGTCGTAGATCAACCTAATGCCTACTTTACTGGTCAAAGAATTTGGATTTGGACTGCTCAAGTCCATGAGAATGATTCTGCAATTCACAGACACTTCACTAAAGTGACCCTGACGAATTCTACAGGATGTCATTATCACCATTCAGGGAATGCAGTTCTCTGTGGATTTCATCATCTTGGATTTGGACACCTCAGCTCCTCTTCTGCACACCCTGATAATCCTTGGACAGATGTTCCTTTGAACAACGGAAGAAGTGGTGGATTATGGCATTGGGCCTTTTGCTCAAGCAACAACAAGGTGCCTATCGAGATGATCCAAGTTCCGAAACCGACTGAGTCAGCATTAGACGAGAGTGAGTCGGGAGAGCAGTGAACAGAAGAATGTGAATTCTTGTTGAAATCTACGACACAAATATTTTCGTGGATGATATCGAGACCCACAAATTCCTATCCAGAGAGGAAAGAGTGGACAACATAGTCAAGTTCCCAGATGTCTTCGAATATGAGATCTTTGCTGATGTTTCAGATGAATTTATTGTTGGCCATCTGTCCTTAGTAGAGCAAGGGGATATTATTGAAAATTTTTGTGAACAAGATTCTATAATTAAAGAATCTTGTGCTACATTAAATGCAAATATTACAAGGCCAATGGTGGACATGATACAATTGAAAATCTGACACCATCGCCCTGCATAGTATTTGAAGTCACCACTAATCTAAATCAGACCCCACCCGAGCTCAAACAGATTCCAACAACCATGAAATATACCTTCCTTGCAGGTGTGCAAAACATGTTCCCCATAGTCATCAATTCCCAACTGATTGAGGAATAAGAATCTTGCATGGTCGAGGTTCTAGAAAGGAACCGCAAGGCCATATGCTGGAAAATTTCAGATCTTCGTGGGATCAATATGTCATTATGCTTGCATCACATATACCTTGAAGATGGCAGAAAGCCATCCTGAGAGTTTCAGCGCAGATTAAATCCAAATCTTTGAGAGGTTGTTATGAATGAAATAACCAAATGGTGTGATGCGGGATTCATATATCCCATCTCTGACTAAAAATGTGTGAGTCCCTTGCATGTTATGCTAAAATAATCAGGGATCACCATGGTGAAGAATGACATATGAGAGGATATCGCAACCAGATTTCCAACATCTTGGCGTGTTTGTGTGGATTATAGACAACTAAACTTAGCGACCAAGAAGGACCACTTCTCGCTTCCCTTCATCGACCAAATAGTCAAAAGACTAGCCGCGAAGGAGTATTTCTGTTTTTTAGATAGATACTCTGGTTACAACCAAGCTGCAACTACTCTTGAAGATCAAGATAAAACGACCTTCACCTATCCATTTGAGACTTACGCCTTCCACAAAATGTCGTTTGGCCAGTGTAATGCTCCGACGACATTTCAGCAATTCATGTTTGCCCTATTCGCAGATATGGTTGGAAGTTTTCTTGAGGTTTTCATGGACGACTTCTCAGTCTATGGCAACAACTTTGATCAATGCCTATCTTACCTGGACTAATTCTTGAAGACATGTTGTGAAGTGAACCTGGTATCTCGTGGGAGAAGAGATATTTCATGGTGACCGAAGGGATCATGTTAGGAAATATCATATCCAAATGTGGCATGGAGGTAGATCATGCGAAGGTGGATGCCATTTCAAAAACTAGAGCTACCTACAAATTTGAAGCAAGTTCATTTGTTCCTTGGGCATATGGATTTACCTACGATTCATCAAATATTTTAGCAAAATTGCCCGATCGCTGACTGGGCTTCTGGGCAAGGAGGCCAATTTCATTGTCAATGCCACAGTTCTCCATTCCCTTAATTACCTGAAAGAACTGATCACCCAGTCCCCTGTCCTTTAACCACCAGATTGGTCTCTCCCATTTGAGATCATGATAAATGCTCCTGACTATGCCATTGGAGTTGTTCTAGGACAGCGAAGAGACAATCTACCATTTGTTATTCACTATGCTAACAAAACTCTAGATGAAGCTCAGAAAAACTACACTGTCACTAAAAAAGAGTTGTGAGCAGTCATCTTTGCCATGGAGAAATTCAGATCCCATCTCCTTGGATCAAAAGCGATTGTCCATACAGACCACTCTGCCATAAAATACTTGCAAGCCAAGAAGGATGCCAAATCAAGACTCATCAGATGGATCCTTCTACTCCTGGAATTTGATCCTGAAATCCATGATAAACCTAGAGTTAAAAATGTGGTGGCAGACCATTTGTCAAGATTACCAGAGCTGGACATTCCTTAGCAGATCTTATTCCAATTACAGAAACCTTCCTAGATGTAGCCATTCTGCTAGTCACCTCGCTCCCTTGGTTCGCCGATATTGTGAACTATCTTGTGTCCAAGAGAACTCCACAAGATTGGACAAAGCTAAAAGTTGACAAATTCTTATCAGATATTCATTTTTATCAGTGGGAGGATCCATATCTTTTTCGTGAGGGGGCAGATTGCATCTGGAGGAGGTGCATTCCTCAAGAGGATGTCCAAAGTGTCCTTGAGCATTGCCATGCTAAAGAATCAGGAGGACACCACTCTGGAAAGCATACAGCATCAAAAGTGCTGCAATGCGGCCTCTGGTGGCCAACCTTATTCAAAGATACAGAAGACTTTGTGAAACGATGCACTGACTGTTAGAAGATGGGTGGTACCATAGGAATGAGAGATACAATGCTCGTAAAGTACATTCAGATCTCAAACGTATTTGATGCATGGGGCATTGACTTCATGGGCCCTTTCCCAACCATCACGTCTTTGAGTATATTATGCTAGTTGTCGATTATGTCAATCGTTTAGTGGAGGCTATCCCAACCCGAGCCATCGACAGTCGCACCATCTACCGATTTTTGAAGGAACAAATCAATGAAAGATTTGAGATCCCCAAAATTTTGATATCTGATGGGGGTAGCCAATTCATCAATAGAGAGGTGAAGAAGCTGATGCAAGAGTTTTGCATTGAACATCAAGTCACCTCTCCTTACTGCCCACAATCCAATGGCCTTACTGAATATTCAAATAAGGAGATAAAGACTACTATGTAGACACTTGTGTGTCCTGACAGGAAGAAATGGTCGCAGCTCCTTGACTCAATTCTTTAGGAATATTACTGCCTACAAGAATGTCTCCCTACCACTTGGTATATGGTAAGCCATGTTATTTACCCATGGAACTCATTCACAAATCTTCGTGGGCAATAAATGTTTGTTAATTGGATTCCAAGAAGGTTGTAAAGAATAGAAAGCTGGATCTGAATCGACTTCTCGAATTCCGTGACTATGCATATGATAACAACCTAATGTACAAGAAGAAGGTCAAGAAGTGGCACGACAGGCACATCCGTCGCAAGAACTGAACTGGGTTAGAAGGTTTGATTGTTCGATGTAAAGCTCAAATTATTTCCAGGGAAGTTGAAGAGCATGTGGACTGGGCCTTTTATAGTGAATCATGTGCATGACAATGGAAGCATCATCATATCCAGTTTGTCAGCTGACACACAAAAATTCATGATCAGTGGACAACTACCGAAGCCGTGAAGAGCTCAACATCGTGCATCATCCATTCAGACGAGGCATAGAAAAAAATTTTTGATTAATCACTCTTTCTCTTCTTTTTGGTTTGCATTTCTTCATTCTTCCGAAAAGTGGCACTCATTCCATTCATCATTGTTATACTTAGGATATATGTATATCCTTGAACTTAGCATTTCTCGAATACTATATAATAAGATCTGGCTCATCAAGAGGAAACCAACGGAATTCGTTTCATGTGAATCGGAATTCGTTTCGATTTGTTATGATTTTCGGAAGAAAGAGAAGTAAGGAGGCTTAAGATGTCATTAAACCTTAATGATTGTCATTAAGATTGATTAATCATGATTAAGGAGACTAATGATGGATTAAAAACCGCTAATGACCATTAGCGAACACTAATCAATAGTTAGCAAAAGATAAGAGTAAGCTGCGAAAGTTAAATCGCGATTAGTGAAAGTTTCACGATTAGTATTAATTAAGCGTCATTAGCAAATCTAGAATTCTCTGGAATGTTCTAACATAAGCCCTAAGTTTCGGATAAGTTTTGGCCAAAACCATGGGCCAAAACCATGGGCCTCTAACTGCGGTTAAGGTATAAATCATGGTTTTCTAACCATGGTTAGCGGTTTTCTGGAGCCTACAAATACCCCCCACCCATTCATTCTCTATGATTTCCACTACCACCACCTCAAGGGCTAGGGTCGAGAGGTCTGGAGAAGGAATATGAGGCGAGGAAGGAGAGCTAGCGAAGCGCTGTCGGGAGAACGAGGAGGAGGAAGGTACGATCCTCTCTTAGTTTGCTTCGTGAGTTAGGTTTTCGATTCATGTTCAATTTCCTTTCTGTTTTCCTTTTGGTGATTTTATAAGGGGAAACTCTACCGAACTTTTCGTAGAAATATGTCACGATATAAGGGGAAACTCTGCTGAAATTTTCTTAGAAATATCACCCTGTATGAGGGGAAGTTCTGCCGAAATTTCAAGAGAAAATATGTTATTCACATTCTTTGTGTTCTTCATGTGTTCTTCGCGTTCTTCGTGTTCTTCATTCGTTCTTCGCGTTCTTGACACGTTCTTAGCGTTTTTAATATGAAAATGAAATTCGATCGTTTCAGGAGCCATAAATCATCCTTTTGAAAGAGAATCACGAGAAAGAATTGTATACAAGAGAGAGCTCGATTAGGTAATGAAATCCTTCCTTTTGTTGTTGGGTTTTCATATGAGATCGTTGAAATTTCTGATTTTATGTTCTTTGCTATGAAGAACCCTAATTTGGCTATTTTTTAGAAAATATAAAAAGTTGCTTTATGATTTCAACTAGAATGAGGTCTAAGCGTCGAATTGATGCAGTGGCTTGGAAAGTTAGGGATTTGGAAGTTAAAATGAGCATAATTATGAGTATATAAATTATGAATTAATATATTTGTAAGTCTATACTCAGTATTTTATGGTTATGCAAATATAAGGCTGAATTAAGAAATTGCATCATGGGAATTGATATTTGTTGGTTTGGATCGTGAAAAGATCATGTGTTACGTAAAGAAATGATTGGGAGTAGAACTACAGGTCGGGCATGCAACCTCTAGGTTTGTCAGAAGGAACCTGTATTGGTGTGACCCTACCCAGATGGTACACGGTTGCCATGTTTTGATAAGTTTGCACGAAATGAATGATTTACAATGCGTGGTACCGGGTGCCAATATATTCGGATTGAACGAAGGAAGATGTGGTCGTGCCATGTGGAGGCACGAGTGGTTCAATAGCGGCTGGGTCACGATAACATGTATTTAAAGCCGTTAGGTTATGTGATTAAAGGTTAGCCTGAGGTTTTAAGCAACATGGTCCTCAAGGACGGTGTGCTCCTTTGTGTTCCAGGCTGAGGGTTTGAAACCCTGATTAATAAAAGAAAAGGAAAATTATCAGGGTAGTGATGAATCTGCGATTCGTCTTCTTTATTCATTTGTTTTAGCTTAAACTCCCTTATAAAACACATGCATATAACACTAACTCCATATTCTTACTAACTTGCATCTATGTAAATATTGTACACTTCTTACTAATTTAACCTAAAATAAATAAATAAATAAAGGAAAAATAAAGAAAATAAAAAAGGAAGATTGTATACAGGCTGACCCGAACCCCGAGAGAAGGTCAAGACTTGACCTGATCGACCAAGAATAAAGTAAAGAGAGATAAGGGTCCTTAAGCAGAAAATCAAAAAAATGTGTGTGTGTTGTTGTAAATACTTCTCACTTATTTTGTGTATATCTGTATAAAACTAACACTAATTTATTTGTGTCTTAATTAAACTCAAATCAAATAACTTTCAAAACTAAAGTTTTAAATAAAAATGTTTTCTAATTAATAAAAATAATTGCATAATTAAATTATGTATAGAATAAAAGTAACCACACTTGGAAAAAGCCACTAAGCACTAATTGAAAGACCAATTCCGGCTCCATATGAGCTGAAATTGAATCAATCTCACTTCCATTGGATTCAAAATTAAATTATCTTTAAAATGACTATATTTTCATAATTTTTGGAGTTACGGTTGAAAAGTCGATTTATGTTGTGGTTTGTGCAATTTTCCCATGTATTTTGTGCATATTGTATTTGTATATATTAGTAAATTAATCTTACTAATTATTTAAAATAAATCGATTTTTGATCTGTTTTGACTCGATTTTTCATCTCACGTTCTTAATCTCCCCGCGTTCTATTCTATCGTCCACGATCTCTCAACTCCGGACGCAGATGGTGGCCGGAGATCGGATTCGATTCTTCCATTTTTCACCGAATCCCTGTTCATTTTCCGATTTGTAAATAAATAAAAAAATAATAAAAAAAAAGTATTTGTTTCTTTTTCTCTAACGTTGGTTTTGCAGGATCATTAAAAAGGAGAAAACGAAATAAAAAATTATTTCTGTTTACATTTCCTATTTAAAAAAATTAAAAAAAATATTTTTTTCTTTATTATTCATTCATATTTACATTAAAAAAAGAACAGCAACAGGTAGCGGGGTCATCACCCCCTGCCGCCAACCACCGAAGCCTCGGCGTGCCACCAACCAGCCCAGCACTGCCTGCAGCGGCCGCTACCCTCGGCGTGCCTCCTCCCTCCGCCTCACACGAGGCGGAGACGCCACGTGCCTACCACGCGACGCCGCCCGTCTGTAGCAGCCCCTCCTTCCAGCCCCTGTGCACGGGCCGCTCGCTCGTCGCGCCCGCCCTCCAGCCGCGGTGTTGCCCGCCTCCATCCTCGCCAGGCAGCGCCACCCGCACACCACGTTCTCCACCGATTGCGGCCCGCCTACGTCCTCGCCAGGCAGCACTGCCTGCGCGCCCCGTTCTCCACCAACTTCACCCAGCGCCGCCTCACGCGGAAGTGCTGCCCCCGAAGCTGCTCTCCATTCGCCCGACCCCCAACGCGCGAGCCGCCACACACCTTCTGTCTAGCGTGATCTTCGCCGATGCCTCGCCCTCTGCCCACGCGTGAAGGGGAAGAAGAGGGGGCGACGGCGGCAAGCTCCCTCCCATCTAAGGCAAGAAGAAAGAACAAAGAAGTCCCACGTTTTAAAAATTGAAAATTTTGGATAAATTATAAAGTGTTCTCTGGAGGTTCTTGAAATTACAAAATAGTCCTTATTCTCCAGAGAAGCACGTGCAAGGGATGCTCCCAACTGGGTAAATTTCATTTTCACCCTGCTTTTATTTCTTGTTATTTTATGGTGCAAAAACTTTGAATAACCGCAACTTGGTCCCTGCATTTTCAGACACAAATTTTGCATGTTATTTTTGATGAAATAAGTGTTTTTCTTAGTCTAAAAAACTTGTAAAAATTGTGCTATGCTCCTGATGTGATTATCTTCTTAGCATAAATTTTTCATTGCATTTTGTTTTCATTTGATTTTTTTAAAAATAAAAAACAATGTCATTTTGTCTTCCTGAAATTCAAAAATTCATAAAAATTCAAATATTGTTCTAAAAATTCCAAAAAATTTAGGGTAGTTTTATTTCATTGTCTTTTAATTTCTATCCAATTTTCATGCATTAATTATTTGCAAAACTCAAAAAATTGAAAAACATCAAAAAGCTTATAAAAATCATAAAAAATTCCACAAAAATCCAAAAATTGTGATTCTAGTTTCTTTTTGTAGATAATTGGTTCTAGTTTGTTTAAAAATAATTGTCAAGAGTTTTGGACACTTAAAATATTTTTAAGTTGCAAATTACTCCAAGCTGTGCACAATTTCACATTTTCTCACCGTTTGATTTTTATAAAATCAAAAAACATCTAAAAATTCCACAAAAATTTCTAAAAACTTTTCCAAACTTTTAAAACCCAAAAGTATTTTCTCTAGATTTTTCTGAGCATCTTTGATAAATTAAAAAATTACAAAAAGAGTTGGTGTGTGTATTTTTGATCTTGTGAGTATTGCTTCGTGCTTTTTTTAATTTTAAAAAAAATAGAAATATAAAAAATCACAAAAACCAAGGATAGTTGTCATTTGAGATTCTTGTTTTCTCTTAATTGATTTTCGATTAATTGAATAACCCTCGGGATTTGTAGCCTCCCTGAGTTCGATCATGTCCACTATACAGGTTAATAAGTAGCAAAAAATATTTTTATTTGTCGTGGGATTTTTGGGAATAGCAACGACACTAGATTTACCAATAATTTTCATCCTCCGAGATTTCCTACACAATAGGTAGTATTGGAGGATTGGTTGAGACGGCGTGGGGCAGCATAAGCTCGCCAAATCAACGCAATCTCCAATCCTGAAGTATCCACAGCTTCGGAGTCCAAGAATGGTGGGGTTCCCCTGGACTAATCCCTGATGTGGAATAGAAAGGAATAGGACTTAACTTAATAAAAGGATTGTAACTTTTAATGACAACAAGTTTTGCAAAATTACACAATTTGTTTACTTTTCTCTTCTTCGTTACTTAGCACTCACTAATTGTTATCCTATGATTTATTGGAAAACCCAGCAGGTTTAGGTGAGCCATCGCAAGGACTTTAGCCATCTAGTCAGCCACAGTAGCTTTACTCTCTAAGGTAGTTAGTAATATTTCTGGGTATTCCCTTCCAACTGATGTACATGTAGAGGGTTGTAGTCAGACAATAGATCATGAAAACTTTATTTTATGAATGGAAAAGTACTAAATACTTCTTTTTGAGTATTTTTAATTGTAGTCTATTTCTGAATGTTAGTTGTGATTACTGAATAAATTATTGCTATGTAACCAGATACGGATATGGGAGGATCCGATGGCCCGGAATTGGGGTCGCGACAAATTGGTATCATAGCTCAATTACTCTAGTAATTTATTTAGTAATTAACAACTATGAGCGATATTCAGAAACTAAAATTGTATTAAGATCCTTTGATCTTAATAATTGATTGCAATACAATTCACAAGTCATTTTCCCTTATGTACATCATGCTAAGACATATAGGACCTAACCTTTGGCCTTGACTTACCCCAGGAATATGGCGGACTAAGACGTGTCTAGGCAATTAGCCGCCATGATGATAATGCTGTAAGAAATGGGGCAAAAGCAGCAAGCGCTGGAGGAGAGGCTCAATGCACAAGCTGAGAGACCTGAGGCATCCAGACCTGTGGATGCTAGGATTGAAGGTTCTATTCATCTTTTTGAGGAAGAATCTAGTTACCATCCTTCAATTGAGTCTACTCCTACCCCAGCTGAAGGAGCAATGGAGAAAGCCTTCTTAAACACTAAACATTACTAGACAATTATCGAAAGGAAAAGATTCCTCGATTTAAAGGCATAGAGACACCTACTGAGGCAGAAATATGGCTTGATGACGTCAACAGGATGTTGAGAATAATACACGTACCAGCAGATACTTGGGTGCACTTCATTGATTACTCCTTAGAAAACTATGCAAGACGACGGTGGAGAGCCATTTCCAAGAAATTAGTAGATCCTGCTCCATGGGATGTTTTTGAAGAAAGGTTTTGACCTCACTTTTGTCCCTCCCATTGTGAAGAATTGAAGAGGAGGGGGTTGGCTTCTTTGACCCAATGATCCAAGAATGTACAAGATTATCATATTTACTTTACGGAGCTGCTACGTTACTCCCCAACTTTAGAAGCTTCACCACAAGAGTGTCTTACCAAATTTTTTAGCGGTCTTCAGGGAGATTTGAGAGAGAAGCTTGCAGGTTTTAGAGACACTACTGTAGATGAATCCATGGACATCTCCTCTCGTATTGAGATGGAGAGGGATGAAAACCGCCAAAGAAGAAGCTTCCACTTTACTGGTGGACCATCCAAACGTAAGGTGAATTATAATCGAAGAGACAGTCGTTATCATCCAGTCGGGTCTAATATAAGCTCGCCACAGACTTTGGGCCAGAAACTATCTAGAACAAGGGGTTTCTCTAGACCTCCACTATATCCTCGCGACTCAGCAGCAGGAGCCAGTACCTCTGTGGCTGGGTTTTCACTTCAAATAGGAGCACGTGTGTGTTTTTACTGTCATCAGGAAGGTCACATCAAGAAAGACTGTCTGAAGTTGAGAAGCTTGGGGTTTAAACCAACCCCATTTAACAGTATAACATCCACCTCGAGCAATGGAGCAACGCACGGAGGAAAACAAGGTAGAGGTTATGGCTCACAAGGAGCGTCTCCTACACAGCAACCACCACAAAGTGTTGCGGGTTCTAGCTTGCCTATTTCTAATGGCCAGCTCAATGCAATCACTGAAGAACAAGCCTACAATTCAGGCATAGTCGTACGAGGTATCATTACTATTCATGGCTTTTCAGTACATGCCTTATTTGATTCTGGTGCTTCACATTCATTTATTGCTCGACGACTAGTACCCACTTTGGTAAGATACCAGTAGAAGTATAACAGTCCTATCTGATCAAGGGACCATGAGGACAAGTATTTATAATCTGAGAAATCCTGATAATTGTATAGTACTGATAGCGGGACATCAATTACCTGTTTCACTACTACTAATCGAAATGGAGGACTTTGATCTTATCCTAGGAATGGATTAGCTAGAAAGGCATCATGCATGTCTTGACTGTTTTCAGAAGACAGTAACGTTTCACCTTCCTAACTCGATAGAGTTCTAGTTCATTGGAAAGACATCCAATGATAATGTCGAATATATCTCTACTTTATGGCTCAACAGTTGTTAGAGAAAGGGTGCCAAGGCTATTTAGTTTGTGTAACCACTACATCAGGGTCAGACAGAATGATGGAAGATATACCTATAGTGTGTGAATTTCCTGATGTATTTCCAGAGGAACTACCTGGATTACCACCTAAGCGAGAGATTGAATTTGAAATCTCTCTCATACGTGATACTCAGCCTATCTCTATCCCTCCATATAGGATGGCACCAGCTGAGTTACGAGAGTTAAAGGTACAATTGCAAGAACTGATAGATAAAGGATTCATTCATCCTAGTACTTCACCATGGGGTGCACCTGACTTATTTGTCAGAAAAAAGGATGGGTCAATGCAGTTGTGCATTGACTATAGACAACTAAACAAGAAGACCGTAAAGAATAAGTATCCTCTTCCAATAATAGATGATCTCTTTGATCAATTAGATGGTTAAACTGTGTATTCCAAGATTGATTTAAGATCTGGATACCATCGGTTGAAAATTAAAGAGATATTCTCAATACAGCTTTTCGAACTAGATACGGGCATTATGAATTCTTAGTAATGCCTTTTGGACTGACAAATGCCCCGGCGGCCTTCATGGATCTCATGAATAGAGTATTCAAGGAGTTCTTAGATCACTTTGTAGTAGTCTTTATCGATGATGTGCTTATTTACTCCAAGGTGAGTATCTGCATGAACACCATCTCAGGCAGGCACTTGAAACTATAAGGAAGAACAAATTGTATGCTAAATATAGCAAATGTGACTTCTGGCTATCTGAAGTATCCTTCTTAGGCCATGTTATTTTTGGAGGAGGTATATCAATTGATCCTACAAAGGTTAGTGCGGTGATGAGTTGGGAACGCCCGAAGACTGTCACAGAAATACGATCTTTTCTGGAATTAGCTGGATATTATAGAAGATTTGTGAAGGACTTTTCACGAATAGCATTGCCAATGACTAGGTTGATCCAGAAGGAAGTTCCATTCATATGTTCCGATGCATACGAAATTAGTTTCCAAACACTGAAAAAAATGCCTAACATCTGCACCCATCCTTACTCTACCCTCCGTAAGTGAAGGGTTTATAGTGTACACTGGACGCATCTAAAGGGACTTGGGGTGGTTCTTATGCAACATGGTAAGGTAGTTGCATTTGCAACACGATAACTCAGGACACATGAGAAGAACTGTCAACACATGACCTTGAATTAGCTGTCGTAGTTTTCGCTTTAAAGATATGGAGACACTACCTCTATGGTATTACTTTTGAAATCTTCACTGGTCGTAAAAGCTTGAAATAACTGTTTGATCAGAAGGATATTAATATGAGACAGAGATGGTGGTTAGAGCTATTGAAGGACTATGATTGCACCATCTCCTACCACCCCGGTAAGGGGAAAGTCGTAGCAAATGCCCTTAGTAGAAGAACTTATTCACATGGGTTGGTCAATGTTATCCACTTCTGGGGTTTACTATCAGCATTGAGTGAATGGAAACCATTTGATAGTAGTGTCGATACTATAACTATTCCTCATTGATGACCGGGCTAAGCTACTCGGGTTAAGGTATAAATCAAGGTCGTTGCGACCCGAACCGCGAAGCTAAGTTAATAAGAAACTCAAGACCACCAAAATCAAAACCAATCAAACAGGCAAATGTAACGGTCTCGCTATTTTATTTTACCTGGTATAGCTACCAGGGTCGAACTCAAGGAGCAAGATATGCAAAAGCTATGAAGTAGTTGGTTATCCAAAAATAAAAGGAAATACAAGAATTTGGTGGATTTTAGGTTTTTCAAAAAAAATTATGATTTTTAATATTAAGAAAAAGTGTAAAAGAACTTAAAAACTTACAAACAAACAAGTATTAACACATCAAAAATACTCAAAAAATTCAAATAAAAATATTTTTGGGTTTTCAAAATATTCAATTGTTTTTATTAATTTTCTTAGATTTTTATGGTTTTTAATTAATTGTTTAAAAATGAAATAAGGTGAAAAATGCTAAACAGTGTACAACCCGAATCTAAAGGCAATTTAAAATTGTTTAAAATGTTATAAAATTCAAGCAGCAATTTTATGATAAACTATAAAATAAAAGCTAACTACAGATGCTTAAAATGCAAATTTTTGAGTTTTTATAATTTTTCTTGATTTTTCTAATGTTTTTAATGTTTTTCAATTTTTACAGTTTTTGTAAATGCCAATGCAACAAAAATGGAACAGAAATCAAAACAAGTCAAAACAAGCAAACATTATTTTTTTCAGAATTTTTAAAGGTTTTTAATATTTTTAGTTGATTTTTAAAAACAAACAGTAGCTCTTTTTAGGGTTTTTGAATTTTTAAAAATAATAAATGAAAATAAAATGAACCCAAAAATTCACAAAAAATCCTACACCATGGTAGGGGCCATGTGTCAAAATCTCGTGATTTTTGGACAAAGTTTGCTATTTATTAAAATAAAAGTCAAGCACACAGCACACAAGGACTGATATGCAATAAAAACATGTTTTTGGACTAATAAGTAACACGCCTAAAAAGTATAGGGTCCTATCTGCAATTTTTACATCCAAATTCGCACATGTCCAAAATCAACACGCATAGGGGTATAACTGCAAATATTAAAACTATAAGTCCAACTCAGAACATAGAATAAGTTCAGGATAGTAGATGCATTTAACCCACAAATACACGTGACGAAGCACGTGCTGCCACACATGAAGGACTGAAAAGTAAATGTCTAAAACTGCAGGTGCACCGATGTAAATTACCCCTACTGTGTACTTTTTTTACAGACTAACTAATAAAAAGAAATAAATGTAGGGGTAGCGGAGCAAATTACCCAAGCAGCTCGTGCGCTGCGCGTGGGGGTGGACAGGTGGCGTGCTCTGAATGGGCGTCGGGTGAACGGCTCTGGCACTGGCAGCTGTCAGATCCAACGATCTGAAGAGGGTGCGAACGTGGGCGTACGGGGGCCGTTAGATGTCAAATCTAATGGCCCGACAACTGCAGGCTCTGAACGGTTGTGATGGCATCTGGGAGCGGGGGTGATCCGACGGCAGATGGGAGGCCTGGAAGAACTTCACCTTGGCGAAGTTCACCGGAGCACCGAGAGAGATCGGCGGCTCCGATGATGATCGGACGATGGCAGTCGACTCGCGGGGCTCCTCCGCGTCGGGTGAACTGGTCCGATGAGCGCGACGATGGTCGGATCTCCTGGAAGGTGGCTGGACCTTGGCGAGCTCCGGCGAAGTGGGGCGAAGGCGATCTGGGGTGTATCCACGTGCGCTACGACATGTAGAGTAAAGCTCTAACTCGGAGGAGTGCTCCGGTCAAAGTTATTTGACTGAAACTAAATGGAAGCGGCAGCGAATGGAACAGGGGTTCTAGTGAAGCGACAGAAGGAACCTAGGGCCTAATCTTGGCTCGGATAGCCAAGGTTCGGATGATCAGATCGCGTGAGAAGGGTGACGGTGAGCTGGGGTGTCGATCGAAGCGGGTAGATGGGTGCGATGAAGCTCCGATCGGCTGGTCGGAGCTGGCGGAGCGGCGGAAGATGGCAAATGAAAGATTCGAAAGATAAGGGAGATAGGAATGAAATAGAAGATACCTGAGTGTCCTAACGTGATCTTGAGATCCAGGGGTTGCTGTCGAAGTGGGCCGTCGCCTCAACCTCGCTGCGGAAGGCGGGAGAGGCTCGTCGTGGCGGTGCTCCGGCCACGAATCTCGACTCGTCGGCTGCAACGGTCTTCTCCGATCACCAAGGGCCCAATATGATTGTTGTCACCAAGGGGAAGGGTTCTAGGGTAGTAGGTAAGTGTGCGGTGCGAGCTCCGGTCCCAGGGAATCGAATGAAGATTTTATAGGTCGTCCCAGGTGGCTGGAGAGATCGGGCGAAGGCATGCGAACCGATAAGGATCCGCGCTTCCCTAGGGATCTGCGAGTATCTTGGATCCCAGGGGAAAGTGCAGGTGAAGAAATCAGGGCAGGAGGTCGTAGGATCCGGAAGCAAGAAATGGGAGAAAATGGGGCAAAAGCCGGATCCGCGAAGGAGACGGTCCGGGAGGGGTAGTTGACCGGGGTCAACATCCCTCATGGACCAATTAGAAAAAAGCTTGGTCAAAATATTTGTAAAATAAATTAAAAATAGAAAATGATTTTAAATTAAAAGTGATCAAAATGAAAAATATTCCTTATTTTCTAAACAATTTTTTGTGTGATTTTTCTTTATTTTTATGAGAAATAATTTAATCTATATACAATATATTATATTATATACAGGTATAATTTACATATGTATTTTGTACAATTATTTTTATTTTCTTATTTTGTATAAATACTCCAATTTTATATTTTATTTATTTACAACATACTATTTGGAGTATAAAATGATTTTTATTTTATTTTTATTAGTTATTTACAAGTGTAAAATAAATAGGAATATGATACATATATACATGTATTATGTACATGGTTGTAGAGAGAGAAGTTTTATTTTTATTTTATTTTATTTTTCTAATTTTTTTTATTTTTAGAAATATATACAAGGGAATATAAACACCTTTTTATTTTTATTATTGTGAAAATAAAATATATACATAGAGAGTGCATATGTACAATATAGAGTGGCCCTATCTCTCTCTACTTATTTTATTTGGTGATCAGGCCATACTAGACCCTCTCTTGGGTTCAGGTCACTCAATATTTATTCTAAATATCTCCTTCTTTTTCTTTTTATTCTTTATTCTTTTATTTTTGCATAAATGCATGCTAATTATTAAATATTAACAAATGTATGCTTATTGATAATTTATTGTATTTACAACTATATACATGATGTTTTGCCAAGATATTTAGCTAAAATAAACGAATAAAGAGTGATGAATGAGTATTCATCACTCACCGATACAAACCAGAAATCTAGGATAGAATAAAGAAAGGATAGGAGGATGATACAGTCCTTAAAGACGTGAGACAACAACTTGAGAAAAATGAGATAGACGGATTCCATATACAAGATGGGTTACTATAT
This sequence comes from Ottelia alismoides, assembly GCA_037367405.1. Taxonomy (NCBI): domain Eukaryota; kingdom Viridiplantae; phylum Streptophyta; class Magnoliopsida; order Alismatales; family Hydrocharitaceae; genus Ottelia; species Ottelia alismoides. The sequence goes on from JAZKJV010000402.1 coordinate 344,005, forward strand.
AACCATCACAGAGTTTGTGTACCAAACACATCTGATCTGAGGAAAGACATCTTACGTGAAGCGCATTGCTCTAGATTATCTATTCATCCAGGAATTACGAAGATATATAAGGATCTTCATTCAAACTTTTGGTGGCCAGGAATGAAGGAGGAAGTTGTTGAGTTCGTAAATTCATGTTTTACAAGCCAACAGGTAAAAGCTTCACACCAAAAGCCATCGGGATTGTTACAACCCCTCCCTATACCTGAGTGGAAATGGGAAAGCATTTCCATGGACTTCGTTACTTGCTTACCTCAGACGACTGGTGGTAAAGATAGTATCTGGGTTATAATAGATCGTCTGACCAAGGTGGCACACTTTATTCCAATAAGCCTATCTTGCACTCCAGACCAGCCTGATGAGTTATGTATTACACATGTGATCCGCCTCCATGGTATCCCAAAGGAAGTAGTTTCCGATCGAGATTCACGATTCACCTCACACTATGGGAGAACTTCATGAAAGCCTTAGGTACACAGTTATGTTTGAGCATAGCATATCATCCACAAATAGATGGTCAGTAAGAACGTACGATTCAGACACTAGAGGATATGCTATGAGCGTGTGCCTTAGAATGGAAGGAATCATGGATTAAACATTTGTCTCTTGCAGAATTCACCTACAACAATAGTTACCATGCAAGTATTGGCATGGCACCATTTGAAGTACTATATGGACGTAGGTGTACTACTCCTTTCTATTGGCAAGAGGTCAGGATAAAGAACCTTTACTATTCAGATAGACTCCAGGAGACATGGGAAGCTGTAGAGATGCTCGAAAAAGACTAATAACTGCTCAGAGTCGTCAGAAAAGCTATAGTGACACCAGGCGAAGAGACCTTGAATTTGAGGTAGGTGGCTTTGTATTTCTCAAAGTATCACCTATGAAGGATGTTCAGAGGTTTGGCTTGCATGGGAAGTTAGCACCCAGGTTCGTGGGTCCCTTTGAATTATTCAACGGATTCGGAAAAGTCGCCTATAGACTTGCACTTCCTCCACATCTTTCGACAATACATGATGTTTTCCATGTATCAAATCTGAGAAACTATATCAAGGATCCTGAGCATAAGATAAGCTATGATGATCTACATGTTGAACCAGACTTGACATACCAAGAAATACCTGTGCAAATACTAGACAGGGATATCAAGAAGTTGAGAAACAAAGAGGTACCTCTAGTTAAAGTGTTGTGGTGCAACCAAGAGTATGAAGAAGCTACATGGGAACCTGAGGTAGAAATGAAAGAAAAGTACTCGTACTTGTTTGAATGATAATACTATGTATTCTTTACATGTTCATTATAAATGAAATGACGTTCATTCTCTTTAAGGATGTTATAGTCTCAATCCTCCTTAAGGTTGTTATGTCTGCATCTCTAGTCTCGAGGACGAGAATTCCTTTAAGGTTGTTATAATTTTAAAGCCTTGAACTTAGCATTTCTCAAATCCTATATAATAAGATCTGGCTCGTCAAGAGGAAACCATCAGAATTCGTTTCATGTGAATCGAACTTCGTTTCGATTTGTTATGATTTTCGGAAGAAAGAAAAGTAAGGAGGCTTAAGATGTCATTAAACCTTAATGACCGTCATTAAGATCGATTAATCATGATTAAGGAGACTAATGACAGATTGAAAACCACTAATGACTATTAGTGAACATTAATTAATAGTTAGCAAAAAATAAGCGTAAGATGTGAAAGTTAAATTACGATTAGTGAAAGTTAATCATGATTAGTGTTAATTAAGAGTCATTAGCGAATCTGGAATCCTCTAGAATGTTCTAACTTAATCCCTAAGTTTCGAATAAGTTTTGTCCAAAACCATGGGCCAAAACCATGGGCCACTAACCGCGATTAAGGTCTAAACCATGGTTTTCTAACATGATTAGCGATTTTCTAGAGCCTATAAATACTCCCCTACCCATTCATTCTCTACGATTTTTACTACCACCACCACCACCTCAAGGGCTAGGGTTGAGAGGTCTGGAGGAGGAGTAGGAGGCAAGGAAGGAGCGCTAGCGAAGCGCTGTCGGGAGAACGATAAGGAGGAAGGTACGATCCTCTCTTAGTTTGCTTCGTGAGTAAGGTTTTTGATTCATGTTCAGTTCCTTTTCTGTTTTCCTTTTGGTGATTTTATAAGGGGAAACTCCGCCGAAAGTTTCTTAGAAATATGTCCCAATATAAGGGGAAACTATGTCAAAATTTTCTTAGAAATATCACCCGGTATAAGGCGAAGCTCTGCCGAAATTTCAAGAGAAAATATGTTCTTCACGTTCTTTGTGTTCTTCGTGTTCTTCGTTCATTCTTCGCGTTTTTGGCACGTTCTTAGCATTTTTAATATGAAAATGAAATTCGATCATTTCAGGAGCCATAAAGCATCCTTTTGAAAGAGAATCATGATAAAGAACTGTATACAAGAGAGAGAGCTTGATTAGGTAATGAAATCCTTCCTTTTGCTGTTGGGTTTTCATATGAGATCGTTGAAATTTTTGATTTTATGTTCATTGCTACGAAGAACCCTAATTTGGCTATTTTTGAGAAAATATGAAAAGTTGCTTTGTGATTTCAACTAAAATAAGGTCTAAGCATCGAATTGATGCAGTGGCTTGGAAAGTTAGGGATTTGGAAGTTAAAATGAGCATAATTATGAGTATATAAATTATGAATTAATATATGTGTAAGTCTATACTCAGTATTTTATGGTTATGCAAATATAAGGCTTGATTGTGGAATTGCATAATGGGAATTGATATATGTTGGTTTGGATCGTGAAAAATATCATGTGTTACGTTAAGAAATGACTGGGAGTAGAACTACAAGTCGGGCATGCAACCTATAGGTTTGTCAGAAGGAACCTGTATTGGTGTGACCCTACCTAGGTGGTACATGGTTGCCTTGTTTTGATAAGTACGCACGAAATGAATGATTTGCAACACGTGGTACTGGGTGCCAATATATTATGGTTGAACGACTGAAGATGTGGTCGTGCCATGTGGAGGCATGGGTGGTTCAATAGCGGCCGGGTCACGATAACATGTATTTAAAGTCGCTAGGTTATGTGATTAAAGGTTAGCCAGAGGTTTTAAGCAACATGGTCCTCAAGAATGGTGTGATCCTTTGTGTTCCAGGCTGAGGGTTTGAAACTCTGATTAATAAAGGAAAAGGGAAATTGTCAAGGTGGTATTGGAGGATTGGTTGAGGCGACGTACGGCAGCATAAGCTCACCAGATCAACGCAATCTCCAATCCTGAAGTATCCATATCTTCGGAGTCCAAGAATGGTGGGGTTTCCCTGGACTAATCCCTGATGTGGAATAGAAAGGAATATGACTTAAATTAATAAAAGGATTGTAACTTTTAATGATAATAAGTTTTGCAAAATTACACAATTTGTTTACTTTTCTCTTCTTCGTTACTTAGCACTCGCTAATTGTTATCCTATGATTTATTAGAAAACCCAACAGGTGTAGGTGAGTCATCGCAAGGGCTTTAGCCATCCAGTCAGCCACAGTAGCTTTACTCGCTAAGGTAGTTAGTAATATTTCTGTGTATTTCCTTCCAGCTGATGTATATGTAAAGGGTTGTAGTCATATAATGGATCATGTAAACTTTATTTTGTGAATGGAGAAGTATTAAATACTTCTTTTTGAGTATTTTTAACTGTAGTATGTTTCTGAATGTTAGTTGTGATTACTGAATAAATTATTGTTGAGTAACCAGATCCGGATATGGGAGGATCCGACGGCCCGGAATTAGGGTCGCAACAATACCTCATCCTAAGTCTAGGGGGATGAGTGTATTCGGGTGTTCATTCGTAGATTCCTCGTCTGTCTCCTCAACTTTTGATTTTCTATCTATACTTAGGGATATTTTACCCTAAATATAGGGGGGTAGGTCGAGCCTATGATTTATTTACTAGTTCCCATCCTTGACTCTCCATGGATGTTGAATACAATCTGCTATACTTAGGATTAATTGATCCTAAGTATGGGGGGACGATCGAATTCTCATTCTTTATTTAGTTGTTGTTGTATAGGCTTTCCGAGATTTAGTATATGTATTCCTTTCCTCTCCGATCTATGACGACATAGCTCAAGCTAAATATAGGGGGACATATATACAGTGTTTATATTTTAGCCATAACTCGTATTTTGTATTTCTAATAGTATGGCGAATCAATACAATTTCAACACATATAAAAATTCTTAGTACATACTGATTAATAAACCGGTTAAAAATATTTTGCAAAATGGTTGGGAAATCTTTAAAAATTGTTTGAAAAAATTTTTTTGAAATATTTTCAAACCTTTGTAAAAATATTTTGCTTGTAAAAATTAAAATTTCTTTCTTTTGTTTGGATAAAATGTTTTAAAAATCTATTTGCAAATGAGTTGGAAAATGGTTGTAAAGACACTTTGAAAAATCTATACATAATGTTTGAAAAAACTTTGCAAAACGATTTGTAAATTTTGTAAATATTTGAAAAAATTTCAAACTATTTTTATCAAAATAGAGTTTTCAAAATTATTGAGAAAATGCTTTTAAATTGTTTTGGGAACCCTGTATATACTTCAAACAAAAATAAATTCTTTACAAACTCTGTGTGTAAACCTGTAAAATCTTTGTGTAGATTCTTCACCTAACTTCTTGTAGGTAATAAATGCACTCACGAGTAAATATCAACACATAAATATTTGCCAAAAACTCTCTTGTTTTTGAAAAGTCACTAAAAATTTTCAAAACCAAAAACCTGTAAAAATTTACAAAACTTTTTAAAAAAATCCATATTAAGTCCAAAATCAGAAAATCGCATCACAAAAATATTTTCCTACACTGCATAGCATTTGCATTTTTCAGATTTATAATGGTAATAGAACAAGTCTAAGTAAAATCCAAAGATTGGAGCTTGGTTGGACCTTAATCAACTTAATCACAAGAACCTTAAGGGAACTAGAATTGAGGCACTTATGGTCTACTAGACTTAATTCTTTTAGACCACGAGACTTGGTTCAGTGTCGTCTTGACTACAACAACAACAAAGCCTTTTCCCACAATTAAGTAGGGTCGGCTACATGGATTCTTCGCCTCCATTCAGATCTATCTTGGGTCAATCTCGGACTTATATCCAAAAAGCTAAGATCCCTTCGTATAGTCTCTTTCCAACACTTCTTGGGCCGTCCTCGCCCTCTCTTAGCCGGCTCAACATCCCAACACTCGCATCTCCTAACCGGTGCATCAGTTGACCTTCTTTGCAAATGACCAAACCATCTTAAGCGGTTTTCTCGCATCTTATCCTCGATCGGAGCTACACCAACTTTCTTTCTAATTGCATCATTCCGAATCCGATCTTTACGTGTATGTCCACACATCCATCTTAGCATTTTCGTTTCTGCTACAGCCATTCTCTGCACATGTCTATGGTTCACAGGCCAACATTCAGAACCATAAAGCATAGCAGGTCTCACGGCTGCTTTGTAAAACTTTCCTTTAATTTTTAAAGGAATTTTCTTATCACAAAGAACAGCGGAGGCTCCTCTCCACTTTAGCCAGCCTGCATTTATTCTATTAGTAACATCTCCATCAATTTCCCCATCATGTTGCAAAATAGATCCCAGATATCTAAAAGAATCTCTCTTCTGAATGTTATCGTCACCAATCTTCACCTCGATTCCTTCACCATTGCTTCCATCAAAGGTGCATTCCATATATTCCGTCTTAGCCCTACTTATACGAAAGCCTTTAGTCTCTAATGCATGTCTCCAAACCTCAAGCTTCTCATTTACTCCATCTCTAGTCTCGTCAATCAACACAATATCATCAGCAAATAACATACACCAAGGTAACTCATCCTGAATGTGACTTGTCAACTTGTCCATAATCAAAGTAAAAAGAAATGGACTCAAAGCTGAACCTTGATGTAAACCAATGTTGATATCAAAATAGTCAGTCTTCCCCGTTAGGGTCCTTACACAAGATAAAGCCCTATCATACATATCCTTTATGAGATTAATGTATAGGACATGTATTTGTCTCTTCTCCAAAACTCTCCATAGTATCTCTCGTGGGACGGAATCATAAGCCTTCTCCAAATCAATAAAGATCATATGGATATTCTTCCTTTTAGCTCTATAAATCTCCATTGTTCTCCTCAGCAAATGGATGGCTTCAATAGTTGAGCGACCTGGCATGAATCCGAATTGGTTTTCTTTTACTTGGGAAACTTGCCTCAACCTTCTTTCGATCACACGTTCCCAAATTTTCATAGTGTGACTCATCAGCTTGATACCTCTGTAATTTGAACAATTTTCTCGTCTTGACTGCCTAAGTAAAATATTTCGAAACAAACACATGACTCTTGTCGATAGTGACCTAACTTGCACACATACACCTTGCACTGTGCTCAACTCATTTGAAGTGATAGAGGGCTGGATTTGCAGCATGAGACACAAGCTAATGGAAACATCAGAACTCGCAATTATGTGGCCATTGTACCCCAACCCGATCCTGTAGCCATGAGGTCTAATGACAAAATGTTGTGGGTTGCAATAATGCTTCAAAAGAGGGATAATCTGCTGGCTCAAGAGAAAAAAGCCCTTATGAAAAATTTGTTGTATGTAATATATATACATATGTAAAAACTAAAGACTCCAAAAACAGACAGGCAAAAAATCCAAGAAAAACCAATTCCCGTTAGAGTATGTATGTATTCAACAAGCAAACCTAAGCTTTGAAGTCAAAGACATATGTGAGCTTGCAGTCATATGACATGGTTACAGTGGTCAAGCATCCTAGGATAAGTAGCTACATTGGCTACCATCCATTCTCTTATCCACCTCCTCTTCTTGGGCCGGTTGTACTTAGACTTAGAATGGAATACCCCACTTCTAGAGGAAAGAGATATTGGATTGGGGAATTAGAGTCACCGTGTTGGAGAAGCATGAATTTTAACGCTTTAGCCAAGAGGAACTATATATCACACACAATGTACAAGATAGATTCATAGTCATAAGGGACTGTGTATGACAATGACTTGTTCTGACCTGACTTTTGAGGAGACTTGGGCAGTGTTTTGTGATTTTCGTAGGTAGTTGTGTTTCAAGTCCAATTCCCGATAAGGTTCCATCCAAACTAAAAATCCAAAGGTTCGACTGAGCTACAAACATTAATATTATGAAGGCAAGTTCAAAAGTTAAAATCAATCCAAGTTATGTCTTTTTGTTTCCTTTATTTCTTTTTATGCATTTATAGGCATAAGTATTTGCTGGGGACTAGCAATGGCAAGTATAGGGGTTGATGAATCCTCACTTCATTACCTTTATTTTTTCATTTTGGCCTTAAATCCCTAGCTAAATGCATGTATATATCATCAATTTCTCAAAATAAACACTCTGTAAAGGGTATAAAATATTGTATAAAATATTGTATAATTATTGTATTTAATTCCAAAATAAAAGAATAAAGGAAGAGAAAAAAGAAGTGAAACACCATAGGTGTTGAGTGACCCTAAACCCCGAGACCCAGTCATCATGATGACTTCGTTAACAAGGAATAAAGTGGAGGAAGATAAGGTAGAGAAACTGTATAGAAAATACACAGAAAACCACACAGAAAACCCTAATTTAGTTGACCAAATATTGCATTTTGGGATCTAATTTATGTTAATATTTTTACACATCAAATAATAAAACCCTCTATATGAATATTGTAGATAAAAATATAATGAAAAATACAAAATTGATTTCACATAAAAATAATGCACACTATGCTCGGGACACACAAAATAAAAACTTCACAAACCAATATCTTCTCCATACTGCATCAAAATTGAACAAAATCACCTGTAATTGTATATAACTTTTAATAAGCAATTAGTGAAGTGGTTACATCTAATTAGGAGTTAAGATACAAAGTTAGGTTTTGGGCCCTCATTGTGCAGTATATATGTATATTTTATTCAATATATTTATTCTTATAATTTTTAATTTTTTCCATTTTAGAAAATTATAAATATTATTTGAAACACATATCTAGAATTAAAATAAATTAAGACCATTAAAATGAAATTTAAAATAAACCAATCACTTTAATATATAGTTGAAGTATACCTAAATATGCCTATAAGAATAATGTGTATAATTAATTAAGTGTACAAATGAAGACAGAAAAATATAACAAAAATACCTAAATATTTAATTAAATAAATTTAAAAAAATATAAAATAATTGTAGATATTAATAAAATAAACAAAATAAATTACCCTATATACAGGCATATTCACCTATTAATATACAGGTAGGTAACTCGTTATAAAACACCTTGAAAAAATAAATAAAAATATGTATAAAATGCTACATAAAATTAGAAACATTTTTACCTTATAACTAAAATTAATAAACTAGTTGTGTAATTATAAATTAATTTAAAAATCTTTTTTATTCTCCTTTTGGATTTTTTAAAAATATTTTACAAATTTTTAGGGTTAGCAAGGGTTTGCAAATTTTTGGGGTTCTATTTAATATTTTTTGTGATTTTTAGTACTTAGCTATAAAATATTATAGTAAATAGTAGGTAATTTTTTTGGAATTTTTAGCAGAGGTTTCATTATTTTTTGGTATTTTCCCAGCTAAACATGGGAAAATAGGCTATTAAACAAAATTTAATAAATAGAAAAATAGCAAACAACTAGATCCAAGCACATAGCATGATTAAGCATTTAATGAGACATATCCACTACTTTTCCCATCATTAATGGCACATATGATCTATTTTTAATAATTAAAACAAAATAAATGAAAATACAAGTAGAACAGGGACCTATATGCAATTATACATAAATTTAAAGCATTACGTAATAGGTCTAAAGAGTTTAAGGGGTTACATGCAATTTCTACAAATAAAAACATGCCTGAGCATGTTCCTGGTAGGGACTAGATAGCGAATAAAATTTCTTATCGGGTTTCCGTTACTATTTGTCCAAATAAAATTGCGCTACAGACATAAAATTAAATAAACTTAATATACGAAAAGAGGGAGGGTTTAAATGCAATATGCCCTCATCTGCGTGCTAGGGAATGGTCAAGAGGGTGCCACGTATACGCCACTTAAGATTATCATGCGACTCAGACCCGCACCACTTCGCCTTGAAATCGGTGGTTGAGATTAGAACTGGGGGTCGCCTTGTTCGGACGGCATTTGGAGCCTCTGCAAGAACTAGGAAGAGCAGGCGAGCCTCCTCTTTCATTGATTTCGATCACCACTAATCTCCAATCGCCTCGCCGATGGCTTCTTCTTCTTCTTCTTCCTGGGACTCTTATGCATTAGTAGTTGCCCATGAATGGCTTTCAGATCCCAATGACGGGGATTTGGAGGTGATCCTTGCTCGCGCGACCTAAAGATCCAAAATGCGATCGAATTCCCAACTCCAGTTCTCCTCTGGGTTGCGACCTACACAAAAGGGTTTAGTGGCTTGAGATGAAGGTCTCGACCCAAATATTAAGGCTCGAAGCTTCATGGATGGGGATGAGGATGAAGCTCCAGCGTAGCTAAGAGAAGGAGCTTCGAAAGCTCGATTCCGAGCAGGAATAAAGGGGCAGGGTGCAACGGATGGAGAAAGCATCGAGGGTCGATAATGGGGTGAAAATACGTCGAAATAGGATGAGATGCACGATGAAGACCTAGAACTTGAGCTACAGGTCAATACTAAGATTGGATTTAATCTTAGAATTTGAACTAACAACAAAATGTAAAGACTAGAAATGAAAACTACAACTATGATTTACCTCGAAATGACTGGAACTGGGCCTCAACTTGGTCGGAGGCTAAGGAGACAAGACCATCTAGAGATTGCTCTGGTAGTGGTTGGATCTGCCTAAAGAGACCTCCTCCTCGCTGCACATTTGTTGGATCCGATCCCTGTCATGAAGACCTATCCTTTGCACACGAATTGAGGGGCTAAGAAGAACCTAAGGGGGATCAAATTTGAAAAAAGGGGCAAGGGTGAGTTATTTATAGGCGAAAGATCAACGAACTTTGAGGCATGATGACGTGTTGAGAGAAGTGGGTTGGTGAGGATTCGGTGATGGTCGAAGGTAAGGGAGGTCAGAGCTACACCGAAGTGGAAGGCTCGTGGGATATGGAAGCATGGGCGAGTCGTGAGAAAATGGAGAAAGTGGCTTGCCCGTGAGTTCTGACAGGGAGGCGGGGCTAGCCAGTACAGTTGACTTAGGGTCAATGAACAAAGCTCCCTGGTTGGTCCACGTGAACAAACCAGGAAAAAGAGATAAAAAATGTCTGATAAATTCATTTAAAAATGTAAAATGAATTTACTAATTTTAAATTAGAAAATGAATTGTGTTTCTGATTTTAAGTAGAATTTTAAACATATTTTTATTTATTTATTCGAGGTGGTTTATTAAAAGTTAATATTTACATGTATATTTATTGGTATAAATACCTATATTTTGAATATTTAATTTTATTTTGTACTATATATTTATTATTTTATACATGTATTTTATATAATTTTAATTTATTTAATTACATACATAAGTATTTTTGTTATATTTTTATGAGCTTATTTGTAAACGTTAATAATTATGTATAGATTCTTTATAAGCATATATAGGTATATTTCATCTATATATTGAACTATATAAATTATTTTTATTTTATTTTGATGGTTTTAATTTATTTTAATGATGGATATTTGTTTTAAATATTATTTATAATTTTATAAAAATAAAAGAATTTTAAAAATATAAAGAATAAATATATTGAATAAAATATACAGGTATATTGCATAATATGGGTCCAAAACCTAACTTTTGCCTCTTATCTCCAAATTAAATGAAACCACCTTCACTAAATAGCTTATTAAAAGTTATATAAAATTAAAGGTGATTTTAGTCCATTTTTATACAGTATGGACAAGATACATGTCTGTGAAGTTTTTATTCTGGCTTTTTATTTTGTGCGTCCCGGGCACACTGTGCATTATTTTTCTATGAAATCAATTTTGTACTTTTCTTTGTATTTTTATCTACATTATTCCTATAGAGAGAGTTTTTCATTTGAGGTGTTAAAATAATAAAATAAATAGGTGACAAAAATCAATTATAGATGAATTAAAATTAAGGTTTTATGTATGGTTTTATGTGTATTTTGTACAGTTCTTCTGCCCTATCTCTCTTTACTTTATTCCTTATCGACCAAGTCATCATGATGATTGGATCTCGGGGTCTAGGGTCACTCAACACCTATGGTGTTTCATTTTTTTCTTCCTTTATTCTTTAATTTTGGAATTAAATACAATAAAAGTATAGTATTTTATATAGTATTTTCTACATTATCATGTGTTTATTTTGACAAAGTAATGATATATACATGTATTTAGCTAGGTATTTAAGGTCAAAATGAAAGAATAAAGGTGATGAAATGGAGATTCATTACCCCCCCCCCCCCCACTATACTTGCCTTTGCTAGTCCCTAGGAAACACTTATGCCTATAAGTGCAGAAAAGAAAATAAAGAAAAGAAAAAGAAAGAATTTGGACTGATTTTAACCTTCAAACTTGTCTTCGTAAGATCGAAGTTTTAACCTTTGAATTTTAGGTGTGGTTGGATCCTTAGTTGGGAACCGGACATGAAACACAACAGCCTTCGAGAATCGCAAAACTTTGTCCATGTCTACTCAAAAGTCCGGTTAGAACAAGTCGACATCATACGCAGTCCCTTCTGATTATGAGTCTATCTTACACAGTGTGTGTGATATATAGCTCCTCTAGGATGGAGAGGTAGATGTCAGTCTTCTCCAACATGATGAACCTAATTCCCCAATCCAACAACTCTTTACTGAAGAACCAGAGTATTCCCTTCTAAGTTAAAGTACAACCTGCTCAAGAAGAGAAGGTGGAGAAAAGAATGGACAGTAGCTGGTTACATATCTTAGGATGCTTAAACAGTGTAGCCAATCACCTAGTTACAGACTCACATGCACATTTGACTTTGCAGCACAAGCTTGCTTATTCACTACATACATACTCTGACGAGAATTGATTTTTCTTGAGATCTTGCCCGTCTCTTATTTTTGGAGTTTTTGAAAATGCATTTTTTAATACTATAAATAACACATAAGGACTTTTCATCTTGAGTCAATAGATTATCCCTCTTTTGAAGCATTATTGCAACCCACAACTTCTGCCATTAGACCTCATAGCTACCGGATCATGTTAGGGTACAATGGCAACAGATATGAGACTTCTTATGTTTTCATTGGCTTATATCTCATGCTGGCAAATCCAGCCCTCTACTACTTCAACCGAGTTGAGCAAGGTGCAAGGTGCAGGTGGGCAAGTTAGGTCACTATAGAGTCATGCGTGTGTCCGAAATATTCTACATAGGCAGTCAAGACAACACTGAGTTGTCTTGTGGTCACAAAGAATTAAGTCTAGCAAACCTGAAGTATCTCCATTCCAATTCCCTTAAGATTCCTCTAATTAAGCAGATTAAGGTCCAACCAAGCTCCAATCTTTGGATTTTACTTAGACTTGTTCAATTGTTGTAGTCAATTTGAAAAATGCAAATGATATGCACAATGTAGAAAATGTTTTTGTGATATAATTTTCTGATTTTGAACTTTTTGTGGATTTTTGAAAAACATTTTGCAAATTTTTATGCAATTTTGAAAACATTTTGCAAATGTTTTATAGATTTTTATTTTGCAATTTTTTAATGATTTTTCACTAACAAAAGAGATTTGATAAATAATTGGATGCATATATTTACACAGGAGTACATTTTTATGTTTTAAGAATTTAAGTGAAGAAATTTCACTAGTTATTTATAGGTTTTATGTACAGGAATTTCAAAGCAAGTTGCAAATATTTTAACAAACATCTTGAAAACTTTATTCTGCGAGAATAATTTTGACAAATATTTTTTGCAAACATTTACAAAATTTGAAAATCATTTTACAAAGATTTTTCAAACAGTATGTATAGATTTTTCAAACTATTTTTGCAACCATTTTCAAAATCGTTTATAAATAGATTTTAAAAACATTTTATTCAAACAAAAAAATAAATTTTTACAAACTAAATCATTTTACAAAGGTTTTAAAAACGTTTTACAAAACATTTTTCGAACGATTTTACAACAGATTTTTCAAAGAGATTTCCCAATGATTTTTCAAACATTTTGCAAAATATTTTTAACCGATTTATTAATATATACATAGAATTTTGATGTGCATTTGAATTTTATAAATTACTTAGCCATATTATTTGAAAATACGTAAGTACGCTGACACCCAAGCTGCAGGGGCTTGTCAACACCTCTTGTGGAGGATTCTATTTCTCCAAGGATGAGGATCATGTCTGGGCCATCTTTGAGGAGATGGTTGAGAACTACATTGTTATGACCCAGACCCATGTCTACACTCAGGGGTAGCCTCCCCACCAGGTGTTGTCTCGTCATAGAGTTGCATGCATTGAGGCAGGATCATCTTCTACTGCAGCAGCATTAGTAGAGTCATTAGCTGATGACATGGGCATTATCAGCCAGAAGTTGGACTGCATGGAGATCATTGAGAAGAAGATGTGTCAGGGCCTAGACAAGCTCAACAAGATTGATGAGCTGGTCCAGAATTTGAATGACCTGAAGATGTAAATCATGTGCCTTCAAGAGGCACAAACAGCTTCTTTGCCATCTTCTAGGTTACATGTTGATCAGGGGAGAAGATCTTCACAGTCATCCGCCTTGTACAGATAGGTCTGCCATATTCAGGTGGAGCATGTTCAGCCAGCCCCATAGTACATGTTGCCACCACCATCTTCACTAGATACACAGATGGTGGTGTACCACAATGATCAGTCGTTGGCGTCCCTCCCCCCACCGCTACATGAGAAGTTTGGGTCATTGATGGAAGTCAACAGGATTTGGTATTCCTAGTACCAACAGCAGCCCGATATCCGATGTGATCACCCAAGCTTCAGATGGTCTACTGGAGGTGCTCAATCCCAACAGCAGCCTCCGGCATAGTCAGAACGGGTACGCAGCAGTCGCAACCCTAGTACTCCCATCATACCGTTCCTCGACCTCAGTACCAGGGTCAGCAGTGGAGGCAGCAACAGTCTCACTCCCAGTTTCAGCAGTCTCCCCCTCACTCCTACTCACAACAGCAGCATGGCCAGCCTCAACACTTTCAAAGAGGCATCCCATCCAGTTCCCATGCACCCTCGTACCAGCTTTGGATGACCTCGCCTGCATGCTTACAGAGCAACAAACCACATTCATGCGAGAGATGGATGAGTTTCGCCAGGAGATGACAGAGATCATCAAGGGTAAGGCTGCCATACCCGCATAGATTGAGCTAAATCTGATCAACCTAAAGAGGAAATCTGAGCTGGTATAGTCGACAGAGTCCGCCACTCCTAGTGAGGTACTTGATGATATTCATTGCTTATTTGATGCTGATTTTATGACACTCATGAGTGGTAGGGAGCCAGCAGGCGGTGCCTCATCTAGGCAACAGCAAGATGCCCATTCAGGAGCGCGAGATGAGCCGTGGTGCTGATGCCACTAAGATTGACCATCTAGAGGATGGTACTGAGGCCATCATTTTAACAGCTACAGATGGTGGTACCGATGCCACCTACCTTGAGGATGATCCAGACTACGGTGCTGATGTCGTCCCTTCTTCAGATGTTATTGATGGTGGTGCTAATGCCACTAGTATTTCAAATGATGGGCCAGAGTGCAGTTGACGAGCCTGAAATTATCATTGTTAATTATGTGAAATTAACATTGAATTTTCGTTGCAGTCGGGTAATTTCATATTAATCAAAAACCACTTAATTAATGTGTCGAGTAAAGCAAGCGGTCAATTTAATTTTTTTGCTTGGGAAAGCCCAAGGTCGAACTCAGGGAGGGCATTGTCTCCTTAGGTTGATTTATAGTTGATCTAGAATCAGGTTTTTAGAGAGGCATTTTTATATTTTTATTCATTTAATGAGTGAAATGCAATTTTAGCGATGTTCAAGGACTAAAATGCAATTTTCATTCAATATCTAAAAATTATGAAATTTCACCAAAATGTGAAATATAATGAAATTAAGATAATGTATTTTTTGGAATTTTTGGATGCAATATGAATTAATTATGAATAAAATATGCAAACTATGTGATTTCGAGAAAATTAATTTTAATAAATACAAACATCAACATTTTCAAAGATTAATTTATCCTAGATAGGTTTATGTGAGAGATATCCAGAACATTTTTTAGTTCCTAAAAATACTAAGCGTGGAATTAATTAAAAAACAATTACTAGAATTAACGTTTAATTTATTCTGACCTCGATATACGTGAAAATGAGATGGTTTTTGGGTACAATGTAGAACACAAGTAATTCTTTCTAATTTGTTTATTTAGGATTTTTAAAGTAGCGAATAATTTAATAGCAATTTCGGAGCATCAAATGGGTAAACTATGCAAGTTTTAACCAAATTACTTTTAATAAATCAATAAATGTTCATAAAATTGCAAATGAATACTCATTAGATAAAGAATTAGTTGATCAACAATACATAATTTTTCGGATTAGAAATTGATAAATGAGTGATCAAATAAACATGCAAACACAGGGTCCTGAATGCATATAAATTAAAAACAAGTACAAATGCAATTACTAATACATTGGAGAGTATTTATGTAATATTCCCAAGCAGACACGTGCCTCCTAAGAGGCTGGACTTCGGTGCAAATGCTTGAAGATAGAGGGGTGTTTTGCAATTCCTTCAAGGGGGGCGTGTGCACCTCACGTGCCTTAATTGATCGAGGTGTGCGTGCAATTTCCAAAACTTACAGGGGTGACTCTTCAATTTATCTAATCGTGTGCGCGTGATGATGATGTCAGTAGAGGGTGAGGCTACCTACAAATTTCTTCTCCCTCACATGCCCTGCATGTAAGGGGGAAGCCGGGAAGTAGGCCGAAGTTGGACCCTGATGGCGACATGGAGCTTGGCTGGTGAAGGTGTGGGTGGCGGCGAGCGAAGCACGATTGATCAACACACGACCGGAGAAGGCAATGCATCGCCCAAGGAATGGTCCTCAAGGTGGTGCGGGTGGCACGGATGCTACTTAGCGCAAGCAGCCGGGTGGAGTCAGCAGAGCGCACAGAGCTCGAGGGAGGAGCGGGAAGCATTCAGTGAAAGGCGACCCACCCCAGTCGACACACGAAATGGGGTGGTAGGCATGCTCTTGTGACTTGAGGGGAGCAAAGATGGTGTTGACATCGGTGAGGGGGTGATTAGATCAGCTGAAGGTCGATGGCATGTGGAGTTGTGGTGCGAGGTTCGAGGTGTAAAGCCGACAATCGATGGAGACGAGGTGGAGTGCGAGATTGCTGGCCAAGGTCAGTGGAGGTAGATGGTGGTGCACCGAGTGGTTGGTGATCGGTCATGCTATGGGGAGGGGCTTGCGAACTCATCTCATGTAGAGCCGAGGTGGAGCGCACGGAGCTCAAGGGAGGAGCTGTGCGATTGAGGCGATGAAGTACGAAGGAGGTTCCATGAAGCACGAGGTGAGGTGGAACAGTGACGGGGAAAGCACGGAGTGGACAGAGCGCTTATGAATGAGGTTATATGGCAGTGGATGGTTATATACGTGAGGTGAAAACGGTGGTTGGTAGGGGTGCAGTAAGGCTGGCTATTGAGTCACGGCTCAATGAGCCAGGCTCAGGTTCGGCTCGATAAGGGCTCGTGAGCTTGGCTCATTAAGCTATGGAGCCGAGCCCGAGACAGATTTTTGGGCTTGATAGCTTATCGACCCGAGCCCGAGCCGAGCCCTGCTTAGCTCGATAACTCAATAATGGGCTCGATAAGAAATATATATATATATATATTCTATTTGTGAAACTACAATGATTTTTATTTTTATTTATATTAGTTTTTCAACATTGTTAATGGTGGATTATGTGTTTATGTTGTTTATGTAACAACAATGTTGGGTGGACTATGTTGTAGACTTAGATTTTCTACCTTTTATCTATGTTAATCTAGGTTATAGTTATATATGTAGTATTTTTTCCTTTTTTATTAACAAGCAGAATGTTACAATATATATTATAATTTAACTTTCATATACAACTCGGATGGTGGCCTATTGGTAAGGTGGACGATCTTTAAAAAGGAGGTCTCGGGTTCGAGCCCAAGCAAAATACTTTTTCACCAAAAAACACCTATTTCCTTAACGAGCCTGAATAGGCTCAAGCCCATACCATGCTCGATAAGAGGCTCGGGCTTGATAAAGGGCTCGACTCAAGATTTATAGAGCCCGAGCCAGCTCAGCTGGGCTCGATCGAGCCCGAGCCTAATTGGGCTTATCGAGCCCAAGCCTAAGCCCAGCCCTGACTCGGCTCGTTAGGCTCGATAGCCAGCCCTAAGTGTAATAGGAGACAGAGAAGATGAAGAGAAAAGTAGCAGAGGAAGAGAGAAGAAGGAAGAGGAAGAAATGGAAAAGAATGAGTATAAGGAAGAAGAAGATACACGTTACCTGATGGTGTTCGTCGTGGTAGTTGGAAGAGCTACGCTGCACTCTGGTCGTTGCCTCGAATCATGTGGCGGATCATGATGAAGCTGGAGCAGCTCTCTTGCGGGAAGAAGCTACAGTGAAGAAGGATGGGTATCCTCCTTTAGATCTTGCCTCGGGCCATCGTCGCTCACTCCCCGTCGAGTTGTTACTCGGATGGGGCTACGAGCTGGTGGTCCTTTCTCTCAAGATCGACGGATGGACATTTCTGGAGGAGGAGCAATCCTTTTAAGGGTCGTTAGGGGGAAAGATGGCAGGGCGTGGGTGAGTGAAGGTCGTGGGGAGATGGGGATGAGGAAGAGAGAGAGAGATAGAGAGAGAGACGTAGAGGCGAGAGGGAAGGGAGATAGAGAGAGAGAAGGGTCTGGTCAAAGGGAGATCAGGGGATGGAGGAAGCGATGGGAGTGGGGGGTTGTAGCGGCTGCAGTTGACGGAGCCATACGGGGACGAGTGGGTCGTGCAGGGCCTGCATGAGAGAGTGGGGTAAGGGTGTTTATGGCAGAGTGGTTCGCGGGCGGGTGGTTGCGCGAGAGGGGAGATGGGCGACGGGGCTACGGGAAGGCGGAGAACATGAAGGAGAGGAGTGTGCGGGTGCATGGGTTGTATGAGAGAAGAGAGGGAGAGTGCGAGAGGGAAGAGAGAGAGAGAGAGAGACGGAGGGGAGAGGGGGGAATGAGGTGGCCACGTAGCGCGCAAGGGTGCGGCTACGTGGCAGGCAGAATAATTAAAATAATTAATAATACATAAATAATAATAAATATAAATATATATATATAATATGATAAAATAAGTTAACTAAAATAATTAAAGTAATAAATTAATTAATTATTTAATTATTTAATGGTGTAGAAAATAATTAAAAGAAAAATGGTGGGGTGACATGTGGCAGCTCTAGGAGTTGCCACGTGTCGCTTCCAGAAAAATCGAAAATTAAATCAAAAGAAAAATAAAAAAGAAGTAACAAAAGAGGTCAAATCAAAAAGTGGTCAATAGAAAAGTTTCTCGTCTCGACGAGATCTATAACTTTATTGATGGACTGAAAATCAAAAGAAATCATATGTACAAAAGTATTTTTGGGGTACCTTATAGGTATAAAATACCGCATTTTTATCTTTTGAAATTTTTTTATCATTTTTAAATAAGGTAAAAATTGAAATAAAATCAGATAAAATAGAAAAAAACATTTACACATTAATCTAATTTTTTTATTTTTAATAATTAAGAAAATGAAGAGACAAAATAAAGTAAAATCCGGAAGAGTTTTGTACAGACTCTCAATGAACACTTAAAACCATGTATTTTCTTTGATTTTTTATTCGATTTTTAATTGGATTTTTACACTTTTTATTAAAAATGTCGTAAAAGAAAACAAATGAAAAGGAATGAAATTAAAAAAAATTAATTATATGCATAAAATAATAAGTCAAAAACAGATAAAACACACTATGTACAAAAGGGGTCCAAAACCCAACTTTCACATATGAACTCCGATTTTTATGAAATTGATCTTGTTTTGAAGCTCTTTGAATGTATATTACTTTAAAAGTGAGTAAGGTCCATAGGAGACTGTATGGGAGAGATGTTCACGTTTTAAAGTTCCTAGTCTCAAACTAGGGTTTGGGTTTTTTTGGTCAATACAAGTTGGTATTTTTTGATATTTTTTCTTTATTAATGTTCGTAATATATACACTATAGAGTTGATTTTATTCGATTCTAAGTTAGAGAAAAATAAATAAATATATTGGAAAATAAGGTGAATATACATTTGATTTTTACAAGTGAATTTGGCTTCTTATTTAATGCAAATATGCATTCTAAAATGTAGACATTAATTCCAAATGCATGAGTGAGAATAATGCAAAACAAATGGAGATATGCAGCTAATTGCTTGGGAACGAAGCTCTATTTTCAAAATTTCGAGTGATGAATCACATATTCATCAACCTCCTATACTTAAACCTTGCTCGACCCCAAGTAACTAAAATGAAATGCAAGAGTGAAACGATTTTGGGTTCCATACCAAGGTCATGAACAAAGGTGAAAACGGAGCTCAACTCGACCTTTGGATTAATAGTGTAGTGGAACCATATTGGGAATTGAATTTAAGATGTAACAGCCTTTAAGTTCCACAAGGCTCTATTCAGGTCCCCTTAACAATCGGGTCAGAACAAATCCCATACGTAAATTTTGATGACTATGAATATTACTTGTACTATGTGAGTGAAATATAGCTCTCTACATCAGAAATAACAAAGAAATAGCCTCCTTTGATGAGGTAACTCTAATTCCTCCATCTAGCAACTCTTTCCTCGAGGAGTGGGGTATTCCCTTCTAAGTTCAAGTGCAACCGACTCAAGAATAGGGGTAGAGAATAGAATGGATTGTGACCAATGTAGTCACATATCCATGGAGCTTGACCAGTGTAGCCAAGTCTCCAGCTGCAGACTTCCTTGATATGAGGATTTGAAGCATATGCCTTGCAAAAATACACATTATGACGTGTATTTTATTTTCAATTAGTCTTGTCTCATTTTTTGGAGTTCTTTTTTTAGGCTATATACAAGGTGCAGCATGTACATAAGGACTTTTCTTCTTGAGCCAGTAGACTATCCCTCTTTGAAGATTTATTGCAACCCACGTTATCATGTCATTAGACGTCGACGCCACTAGACTAGATTGAGATGCACTACCCTCCCTAGAGGAGGACGGATGTTTCTACTTGTGTGCTACTCCAAGACAAAGGATTTTATCTCCTCACCACCTCATCAACAAAGAGCTATGTACATGGTGCTTGTCAAGTTAAGTCACTGTCTAAAAGAATCATGCATGTGCATGAAATATTCTACTTAGACTAATCAAGATGACATTTGAACATAGTCTTGTTGACTCAAAGAATTAAGTCTCTTGACCTGAAAAAATCTTAACTCCAGTTCCTCTAAGGTTCCGCTGAAATTAGGTAGATTAAGGTTAAACCAAATCCATCATCGACTTCTTTTCATAACTTGGCTCAGAACACACTAACTTTCCAGTTTGCGTATGCTAGATATGGAGATGAAAATGCAGATGACATGCAATGCATATGAATGAAGTGCAATACACATTTTTGAATGCAAGGATGATATGCAAGGGTAAATAAGAAGCCTAATTTTTTCAAAAATCCGGTATACTTCCTATTTTACAACAAAGTTTACAAAAGTATTATTTAAAAAATTATACAAGTATTATACAATATAAATATTATACAAGTATACATGTATTTTACAAAAAGTTTTTTTTCTTTTTTTTCACAATTTTACCCACCTCGTAATTATTGCATAATATGTACAAAAATAAGTGAAAATATGAGCTATGGGAAAAGCATATATGTAATATATACATGCCCCCCTATACTTAGCATGTGATATGTCCTCAGAGCACGAGAAGCGAAGAAAAGACAAAGCTCATGCTAAGAGAAGGAGAGTTAAAATAACAAAAGTATAGAAGTCGACCCCCCCCCATACTTAGTCTTTGGTCAGCCTAAGTGTAGAAGAAGATAAAAAATGGGGCGGACGAGGTCAAGAGGAGAAATGGATGAGTATATACACAGGGTAGGCATCGATCCCCTCTATACTTAGGTTATGGTCAGCCTAAGTCTAGGTCAGGAGTGAGTGTGAGAACCGATGAGATCTGGGGAATATGCATAGAAGTGAGAATGTACAAGAGTGAATGAATCTTGATGTTGCATCTTCATGAAGAGTAATATGATGTATCTGCTCTGTGCTCACTCTGCATGAAGTTGATGACCTCGACTTGGACTATATGCTCCTTATAATCAACAAAATGCTTCAACAGTTGTCCATTCACCACATGGGATTGTGCACCATATATGAGATTAGTTATCTCTACACTTCCATTCCCATGCACTTTCTTAACAACAAAGGGACATCTTCAACCTGGTATTAAACAACCATACCTTTTTCCCAGGGATAAAGTCTTTGCAGCTAATTTCTTGATCATTCCATCTATTTACTTTGTCCTTATAAATCAAACTGTTGTCATATGCCATGTTTCGGATTTCCATGGGCTCGTTCAAGTTCAAGTCTCTACAAAGCCTCACTAGGTGATAACTCCAATTAATCTTCTTAATTGCCCATTCGGATTTGTGAATCATCTCTGCAGGCAAATGGCATGGCTTGCTATAGATCATTCTGAATGGTGAAGTGCCCAATGATGTCTTGTAGGCTGTCCTATAGGCCCACAGAACTTGGTCCAAGAGCTGAGACCAGTTCTTCCTATCGAGATGAACCAACTTCTCCAAAATACTCTTCACCTCTCTATTTGAAACCTCTGCCATGCCATTGGTCTGTGAGTGGTAAGGAATAGTGACTCTATGTTCAAACTCATAGTCTTTAGCTAAAGATCTCACATCTCGGTTCACAAAGTGGATACCCCCATCTGATATCAAAACTTTTGGTACCTCGAACCTGGTAATAATATGATCTCTCATACACTTACAGACAGTCTTGTTGTCTGCGGTTCGGGTTGGGATAGCCTCCACCCACCTAGATAGATAGTCAACCACCAACAAGATGTACTAGTGTCCTTGGCTGTTGGGAAAGGGACCCATAAAATCTATGCCCCATGCATCAAAAACACCACAAATGATCACAGACTACATGGGTATCTCATCTCTCTAAGTAACAGTCCCTCGCATCCTCTAACAAATAGGGCACAACCATGAAAAATTAATTACCCTTGTTAATTATGTGAAATTAACTTCGAATTTTCATTACAGTCGGGCAATTTCAGATTAATAAAAAACCACTTGATTAAAGTGTCAATTAAAGCAAGTGATCAATTTAATTTTTTTGCTTGGACAAGCCCAATACTGAACTCATGGAGGACACTGTCTCCTTAGGTTTATTTATAGTCAATCTAGAATCAGGTTTTCAGAGAGGTGTTTTATTATATTTTTTATGCATTTAAGGAGTGCTCAAACAATGTCCGAAAATATGAAACTGGCCAGAATGCGAAATAGGATGAAATTAAGCTACTGTGATTTTTTTGGAATTTTTATAAGCAGACCAAGTGATTTTGAGAAAAATAATTTTAATAAATACAAACATCAATATATTCCAAATATTAAATTATCCTAGACAAGTCTATGTGAGAGATATCCAGAACAATTTTTAATTCCTAAAAATACTAAGCGTGGAATTAATTAAGAATCAATTACTAAAATCACATTTTAATTTATTGTGACCTTGATATGCATGTAAGTGAGATAATTTTTGGGCATAATGTAGAACACACGTAATTCTCTCGAATGTATTTTTTAGGATTTTTAGAGCGGCAAATAACTTAAAGCAATTTCAGAGCATCAAATGGGTAAATTGGGCAAGTTTTCACTAAATTAATTATAGTACATCAATCATTGTTCATAAAATTGCAAATGAATGCTCATTAGATAAAGAATTAGTTGATCTACAATACACAATTTTTGGAATTAGAAATTGAGTGCTCAAATAAACATGCAAACACATGGTCCTGAATGTAATTTACATAAAAGAAATATAATAAAAATAAGTACAAATGCAATTACCAATACGTCGGAAAGCATTTATTTAATATTCCTAGACAGACATATGCTCCTCACGTGCCTCCTAGGAGGCTAGATTTCGGCGCAAATGCTTGAAGATATATGGTGTTTTGCAATTCTTTTAAGGGGGCATGTGCATCGCATGTAGCTTGATCGATGGTGTGCACGCAATTTCCAGGAGCTACGGGGGTGCCTCTTCAATTTATCCAATCATCACGTGAGGTGTGTTTGATGATGATGTCAGCAGAGGGCGGGACTACCTACAAATTTCATCTCCCTCACATGCCCTACACGTAAGGGGCAAGCTGGGAATAAGGGCTCGCAAGACGAGGTTGGAACCCGATGGCGACGCGATGAGCTCGGGTGGTGAAGGTACAGGTGGCAGCGAGCGAAGCATGGCCAGTCGACACATGACCAATGAAGGAGGTGTGTCGCCCAAGGAATGGTCCTCTAGGTGGTGCAGGTGGCACGGGTGCTACTTAGCGCAAGTGGCTGACTGGAGTCGGTGGAGTGCACAGAGCTCGAGGGCGGAGCGGGAAGCATCCGTCAAAAAGAGACCCACCCCAGTCGACACATGACACGAGGTGGTAGACGTGCTCTTATGACTTGAGGCAGAGAGCAACAAAGATGGTGATGAAGTCAGTGAGGGGTAATTCGATCAGTTGAAGGTCGATGGCGTGTGGAGTTGTGGCGTGAGCGATGGAGTCGAGGTGGAGTGTGAGACTGTTGGCCGAGGTCAGTGGAGGTAGAAGGCGGCGCATCGAGTGGTTTGCGATCGGTTGTACGATGGGGAGTGGCTTGTGAGCTCAACTCGTGTAGAGCCGACATGAAGCGCATGGAGCTCAAAGGCAGAGCTGCGTGGTCGAGGCGATGTCGTGTGAAGGTGGTTCCTTAAAGTGCGAGGTGAGGCGAGATGATGACAGGAAAGAGCATAGTGGATAAAGCGTTTATGAATGAGGTTATATGGCGGTGGAAGGTTATATGCTCGAGGTGAAAGCGGTGGTTGGTGGGGGTGCGGTGGAACAGGAGATAGAGAAGACGAAGAGAAAAGTAGCAGAGGAAGAGATAAGAAGGAAGAGGAAGAAATGGAGAAGAAGGAGTCTAAGGAAGAAGAAGATACATGTTACCTAGTGGTGTTCGCCATGGTAGTTGGAGGAGATACGTTGCACTCCGGTCATTACCTCGAATTATGTGGCGGATCGCGATGAAGCTGGAGCAACTCTCTTGCAGGAAGAAGCTACATCAAAGAAGGATGGCGATCTTGTTTTGGATCTTGCCTTGGGCCGTCGTCGCTAAAGAACTCACTGTGGAGCTATCACCTGGGCGGGGCTTCGAGCTGGTGGTCATTTTCATCAAGATCGGCAGATGATCATTTCTGGAGGGGGAGGAACCCTTTTAAGGGTCGTTGGGGAGGAGAGATGGCAGGGCATGGGTGAGTGTAGGTCGTGGGGAGATGGGGATGAGGGGGGGAGAGAGAGAGATAGAGAGACGTGGGGCAAGAGGGAAGGGAGAGAGGGAGAGAGAAGGGTCTGGTCAAAGGGAGATCGGGGGATAGAGGAAGCGATGGGACTGGGAAGTGGCAATGACTGTAGTTGGTAGAGCCACATGGGAATGAGCGGTTTGTGTGGGGCTTGCATGAGAGAGCGGGGTAAGGGTGGTTGTGACGGAGTGGTTCGCGGGTAGGAGGTTGCTCGAGAGGGGAGATGGGTGACGGGGCTGCTGGAAGGCAAAGAACTGAGGGAGAGGAGTATATGGGTGCATGGGTTGCATGGGAGAAGAGAGAGAGAGAGAGCATGAGAGGGAAGAGAGAGAGAGAGAGAGAGAGAGAGAGAGAGATGGAGCGGAGAGGGGGAATGAGGTGGCCACGTGGCGCGCAAGGGTACGGCCACATGGTAGGCAGAATAATTAAAATAAGTAATGATAAATAAATAATAATAATAAATATAAATAAAATAAGATAAATTAAATACATCAAAATAATTAAATATTAAAGTGATAAAAAATAAATAAGTAAATAATAGTACAATAAATAATTAAAAGAAAAATGGGGGTGACACGTGGCGGCTCTAGGAGGTGACATGTGTCGCTCCAAGAAAAATCGAAAATTAAATCAAAAGAAAAATAAAAAAGGAATAACAAAGGGGTCAATCAAAAAGTGGTCAACGCAAAAGTTGTTCTTCTCGACGAGATCTACAACTTTAGTGAAGGATTGAAAATCAAAAGAAGTCACATGTACAAAAAGTATTTTTTGGGGGTACCTTATAGGTATAAATACCACATTTTTTCTTTTACAATTTTTTATCATTTTTAAATAAGATAAAAATTGAAATAAAATCAGATAAAATAGAATAAAAATATTTACACATTAAACATTTTTTTGTATTTTTAATAATTAAGAAAATGAAGAAATAAAATAAAGTAAAATACGGAAGACTTTTGTACAGACTCTCAATGAACACTAAAAACCATTTATTTTCTTTGATTTCTGATTCGATTTTTAATTGCATTTTTACACATTGTATTAAAACTTTCATCAAAGAAAACAAATGAAAAAGAAAGAAATTAAAAAGATTTACTTATGTACATAAAATAATAAGTCAAAAAACAAACAAAACACATTATGTACAAAAGGGACTCAAAATCCAACTTCCACATATGAATTCCGATTTTTATGAAATTGGTCTTGTTGTAAAGGTCTTTGAATGTATATTACTTTAAAAGTGAGTAGAAGTGTCCATATGAGACTGTATGGGAGAAATATTCACGTTTTAAGGTTCTTAGTCTCAAACTAGGGTTTGGTTTTATTGGTCAATTTTACAAGTTAGTATTTTTTTGATATTTTTTCTTCATTAGTTCTAGTAATATATATATTATAGAGTTGATTTTATTTAATTTTGAGGTAGAGAAAAATAAATAAAAATAGGGGAAAAAAGGTGAATACACAGGTGATATTTATAAGTGAATTTGGCTTCTTATTTAATGCAAATATGCATGCTAAAATGTATACATTAATTCTAAATGCATGAATAAGAATAATGCAAAATAAATGGAGATATGTGGCTAATTTCTCGGGAACGAATATCTATTTTCAACTTTTAGAGTGATGAATCACATATTCATCAGTGGTATTGATGTCGCTTATTCAGATGTTGTCGGTGGTGTTGATGCCACCAAGTTCACTTGTACAGACACTCCATTTGTTTGACTTATCTTCCTGTACCTGAGAATGAAGTTTTAGAGAAAATATAAAATAATGACAAATTTTTGAAAAATAAAAAGATGAATAAAAGAAAGGTTTTTGTATCTTCTCTGAGTCCATCTGATGTGATGCTTGCATGGATTCCAGGCATTTGTATGCTCAAAGATTGATTCCTACTCCAGACCCTCCAGTTTCTGATGAGGGTACATCCATCCCCTTCCCTTAATCACTCTACTTAGGGAAGAGACAAAAAATTGAAAATCCCAAAAAGAGACAACGGATAGAGTTCAACGAGCAAATGATAGATCGATTCCATATTCATATGACTCTCCAGGAGGCACTGGAGCACATCCCTCTATTCCAGAAGAATCTTAGAGAGAAGACCACAAATCGTAGGAAGAAGAGGTGCAACCATAGTGCAAAGAACCATGTGCTCACCTATGCCACATGCTTCTCTATCTAGAAGCGTTTGCCAACCAAGAAGCCAGATGCAGGGGCTCAGTATGTCAGATGCCACATTCATGAGAAGCGGTTCAGTCGTACTCTGTTAGACAGCAACTCTTCTATTAACCTTCTCCAAGTATCCTTACTCGACCGCTTCGAGTTTGGCCCTCTTAGATAGAGCAAGAGAGTACATCAATTTGTAGATAGATCTGTCAAGAGGCTGAAGGGGTTACTGAAGGATGTTGTCATCACCATTCAGGGCCTGCAATTCCCCGCGGACTTCGTCTTGTTGGACATGGAGACCCCTGAATGTGTGACAGATACCCCTATCATATTAGGCTGACCTTTCCTGGCAACAACAAAGGTCGTGTCTGATCATGATAGTGGGAAGGTATACTTTCACGTCGAGGGCGACAACATACAAATAGAGACAATTGAGGAACTAAGAGCCAGAGATTTAGCCAGCTCAGAGAAGATGACAGATACAGAGCCAGACATCCACCATGAGTGCAACTTTGTGATTATAAATGATGAGGCAGTGTGGGCAGATGAATATTCACGAGCTCTAGTCATATCTTCATAGTTAGCAGATTTTATAGATGCCAACCGACGAGAGTCTGAGAGAGCACTTTTGGAGCAGGATACCACAGAGGCTGGTGATATTGATTCGGTTAGCGAAGTTGATTTCATTTGTTGTCATTCTGATCCCTCTGATTCAGACACAAACTTTGACTAGCAAGAGTTTGATGAGTACCCTCTGTGTTTGATTTCTGCAGATCCTACACTCATGATGGAGACAATGCTAGTGCAGTTGATAGAGACACCAGTAGGGCCATATTTGTTGAGTTCAGAATATAGAGAGAGTTTTCAATTCAGATAACACAGACATTTTAGATGCCAAATTTTCCAGTTCCCACATGCCTAGAATTCAAGACCTTACTGTAGAGCATGAAGTATAGATTCCTTACGGGAGAGCCAGACATGTTTCCAATCATTATCTCATTAGATTTGACTAATGACCAAGAATCTCGTTTGATGGAGGTTCTTGAGAGAAACCGCACGGTAATTACTTGGTCTGTAGCAGATCTCCAGGGGATAAGTTAGACTCTATGCTCCCACCACATCTATCTCGAGGATGATGCCAAGTCATCTCGTGAGTTTCAGCGCAGGCCGAACTCGAATCCTCGAGAGGGGGTTATGAAGGAAGTATCCAAGTTGTGGAGCGTCGATTTTATCTACCCCGTCTCTGACTCCAAGTGGGTTAGCAAGTTACATGTGGTACCCAAGAAGACAGGTGTCACTACGTTTATGAATGAGGATGAAGAGGAGATTGCTACCCAGGTACCTACTTCTTGGAGGGTCTGTGTGGACTACAGACGATTGAATCAAACCACCAAGAATGATCGCTTCCTGCTACCGCTCATTGATCAGATTATTGAGAGATTAGTTGGGAAGAGTCGCTACTGCTTTCTTGACGAGTACTTGGGGTATAATCAAGTGGCCATTGCGCCCGAAGACCAGGACAAGATGACATTCACTTGTCCGTTTAGAACGTATCTTTTAGATGGATGCCCTTCGGACTATGTAATGCCCCAACTACATTCCAAAGGTGCATGTTTTCCATCTTTTCATACATAGTTTGTGACTGTTTAGAGGTCTTCGTAGATGATTTTTCGGTCTGCGACGAAGGCTTTGATGCTTGTCTTTCTTACCTAAACCGTGTGCTTCAGCAGTTCATTGAGGTCAACCTTCTTCTTTCTTGAGAGAAGAGTCATTTTATGATGACTCAAGGGGCGGTACTTGGTCAAATCATCTCCAACAAGGACATGGAGGTCGATTCGACCAAGGTGGATATCATCATGAAGCTCAATCCGTCGTCCAATTAGAAGCAGTTGTGATCTTTTCTAGGAAATGTCGGTTTGTACTGATGGTTATTCAGGACTTCAGTCATGTTGTCCGATTGCTTACTGATCTTCTCACGAAAGATTGATGAATCTCGGATTCATCACTCTAAGTCTCATTTATTAAGCTCAAATCCCTCAAAATCAACAGCATTTCAGCATCTATTTTGCATAATTAGCATTCACGTATGTTTTCATAAGAATTGCATTTTAGCACTAATTTCTGCACAAAATGAGAAGCCAAAAATCTCAGCCAAAATTGACCTATAAATGGCCTAACTTCCCTGATTTTTAACTCTTTCATGCTAACTCCGAATGATCCAAAACGACCTCCACTGTGTACATATCACTCATAAGAATAAATGAAAAATACAAAAAATAATTAACCCAAATAAGTGGACCAAAAACCCAAACCCTAGTTTCAGGATTTCCAGACTAAAAGCCCCATATCTTCCCCATCCAGTGTATGTTTTCATCCTACTCACTTTTGAACTAATGTACATTCAATTACCTTCAAAATAAGACCAAGTTCAAGTGAATCGGAGCTCATATGTGAAAGTTGGATTTTGGGCCTCTTTTGTACATTGTGTATTTTAGCTGTTTTTGTCCTGATATTTTATGTACGTATTTGACCTATTAATAAAAATCCAAAAAATTATATTAGTGTGTAATTATTTATCTTTGATTTTACCATATTTTTTCTGGATTTTTATCTGGTTTAAAAATGACAAAAAAATTACAAAACCCAAAAATCAAGGTATTCTATGTACATGGGATACCCTAAAAAATCACTTTGTGCATTTGATCGATTTTGGTTTTGATGTCCTCATGAAAGTTGTAGATCTCATCGAGACGAGCATTTTTTATGAAGGAACTTTTGCGATCCGAGGTCATTTGCTATTTATTTTAGATTTTACAAAATATTTCTTTTTCGATTTTTCTGGTGCTGACACATGGCAGCCCCTGGGTCCGCCACGTGTCAGCCTCTTTTGGCCTTTTTATAATTCGTTTAAAAAAATTAAAAGCCACCGCACGTGCGTCGCATGTGCCCCGCGCCCTGTAAGTCCCAGCTCGCCACGTGGAGCCCTTCTGGCCGCCCGATCTCAACCGATCGGACGGCCAGGGCTCATCTTCTTCCTCCCCTCGTGTAGGACCCCCTCCCCCCCATGATCTCTGCCAATGGCCAATCACGCTGCCTTTCATCCCCTAATCACTCAACTGCCAACTGCCTCCGCAACCTCCTCCGGCTATCCCGCTCTCCTGCCCTATTTAAGAGCATGGATGCACCCCAACTCCCCCATCCACCGATTGCACATCGAAGGGGAGAACTCCGGTGGTGATAGCCCAGACTTCATCTCCTCGCGACGAGATCCGAGGTCTGGCACCTCGTTGCAGCACGCAACCATCCATCGCGCCTGCTTCACCTCCGGTTCGTCCCGTAGAGCCTACGACTTCGTCAACAATGCAACGTCTTCGACCTCGCCTTTACCGACCATCTCCGACGACCGCATCTTCTTCCTCGACCTCCTCAACCGGTCGCTGCTCTCCCCGATAGTCTTCGACGATCGCTTCCGCCCAAGACCATGTCGCTTCATCGCCAACAGCTACCACAACCATGATCTTCTCCACCGCATGGCCATCCACAGGTGGAGCTCAGCTCCGCCAAGGACCACATGCTTCAGGACCTTCATCGGTAAGACAGGAGCAACACAGCCCCCCCCCCTCCGCCTTGGCGAGCCTGCCTCGACACTGCCGCTCTGCCACGCCACCGGGGGTACACCCGAGACCCCTCACGCACATGCGAGGCACGTGCGCCCAGGGGGAACGTCAGCCGATCGTCATCCCAGGGGTCACGTGCTGTGCACGTGCCCCGTGGGCAATTTACAAAAGTGCCCTCTGGAGTTCGTCCCATTTACACTGCAGTCCAAGGGTCACGTGCACAACACGTGACCACTTGGTGATTTTAGAAGAGCCCCCAGACACTATTACATTTGCTCCAAGGCCCCCGCTGACCCAGGGGTCACGTGCATCGCACGTGACCTACTAGGTATTTTGCAAAAGCACCCCTCTAAATAGTGGTAATTACAGAAAGACTCCCCTGCATTATTTATTTATTATATTTATTTATTGCAGTTATACCCCTGTTTTCCCCAATGATTTTGGACCTCTACATGAATTATTTAATTGTACAAAAATAGCATAATGTTTTTCCATTAATTCTCTACTATTTGACATATTGTGGACATTTTTGTGAGTAGTGGCTAATTAATCATTAATTATTTTCTGAAAAAATGCATATTTTACCCATTTCTTTCTCTGAAATTTCTATCTGATTAACCGTGGCTCTAAAAATTCCCAAAAAATCACATATTGTAGAATTAATTGTGCTTGACATTTTGCTCAAAAAGATTTGCATTTCTGTAAAAATCATTTTGCATATTTCAGTATTTGATTTTTAATAGGTATCAGATCTCACATTTTCAAAGTTTAGGATTTTTCTGAGGTCCATTACCTATTAATAGATCTTCAATAAATTCATTGAAAATAAGTAGGTTTAATATTTGTTGTAATTAAATTTTGAAATTCATTCTATTTGCATTTAAAAATTCATAAAAAAAATTCATCTTGCATCCAAAAAGACCAAAAAATTACAGTGCATCCATTTTATAATAATTATCAACTCGGCCAAGTTTCACATTTTTCAGACATCGTTTGATTGACTTTTACATTTTAGTCCCTAACATAGGCCGAAATTGCATTTTGCATCTTTTATTGCATTAAAAATAACAAAAAAAAGTCCGCATCGAAAACCGTGTACGAACTTTGATAGACACAATTATAGGTTGTTCCTTTGCCTCCTTGTGTTCGACCTTGGGACTTGCCCAAGTAAAATAAACATAAAACCACGTGATTGAAATTGAATATTTGTGGTTATTTTCTTGACCGATTCCGATTGCCGCCTACAACGCACGAAACGACACATTATTTTTACGCACGATAAATACATCTTCTTAACAAGTGAATTTCGGACTTGTCAAATGGTGCCGTTACCGGGAAGGCAAACGGCTTAGTTTTGTGTTTTGAAAATTTCTGTTCGGTTTTTCATATTCGGGTAGTCTGACCCCCAAATCTTTCATTGTAAATTCCATTTTTTTTCTTCAGCATTTATTTTTCTTATTTATTTTTTGAGTCACTGTCTCACATTTTCTCTCTTATTTTTCTTGCGAGGTACCCGACGTACGTGGAGCGGTTTTTCAGGAACCGACACAGCTTCACCGACTTCCGAAAAGCCGCAATTAATTTAAGATCGGGCCGAGTCGTGAGAGAGCGTAGAGTCTAGGTTTTTAATTTCTGCAATTTTATTTTCTGTAATTAATTGCTCATTTATAGCGGTGTCCATTTGGACTCTCGCATGTGTAAAAAGACTTTGAACTCTTCTGTGGAGTGCCGTGGCCTGTTTCATTCTCCGGTGAAGGTAGGGCCCGACTTGAGTGGCGATTAGGATGGACCTGCACATACGGCTCTCAGAGCATTTTAATTTCTTGATTGTGCTCGTAGGACTTAAGCTACACTTCACATTAATTGAGATGCACATAGATCGTTCAACTTAGCCAAAATTTAACTCAATTCTTCCACGCTAATAGAACTTTCTGCTAGGTGCGGTTTTTCATCGGCTTGCATCCATATAGTATAAATTTTCAATTTTTGTATTGCATCCTACATGGAGATTGCGAGGATTCACTATAAGTCTTCTAACTGAGCATACATCATTGTTTTCGCGTGCATCGGCTTTTCCCGAACTCCTCCCTCTTGGTTTTGTCACATAAATTTTAAAGGAAATTAGGACTAGACGGTAGACGTATATTTGTGCTCATTTAAATTCTTCAGTGATCAACTAATTAAAATTGGGACTGCTAAATATAGTCAATTTCAGGATAACCCATAAAATCAAGAATTTATGCGGGAGAGCAACCCCGACCTTGGATGTTTTTATTTTTTTCTGAGTGAGCGAGAGACGATACTTAAGGCTAGAACCAAAACCGGATTTTCATATTGACTACTGATTCTACCAAAAACGATTAGCTACTTCTCAGTGATGATCTACGGGTAGCCAGTAAATGGTCCGGATTTCCTTAGCAGAGTGAGTGGTTTAGAGGACACTGCGTAAGGCTCCGTCCTCAAGTAACGGGTAGCCGTTCTTCGATCCATAACTTACTCCCATATTGGCTGAAAGTAGGTGCAACTAGTCATAAGAATTCGGGCCAGTCATTACGAAAATTTCGGCATCTAACAGCTCGCTAAATTTTTGCCAAGATTGATTTATCACCAACTAAAATTGGAAAGATAATAGCCGAACTCTTACGGCTTCATTGTGTGTGTTGGTGAACTTGGGGTTTGATTTGTGTTTCAATTGGTGTGCCTGAACCGATATCGAAGATCAAAAGCCGCGCATTTGAGAAAATTTCTTTTGACTATCCCGTGCAATCATCTCTCTTCTTCTTGATTTAAACCTCATCATGGAACTCTTTTCCAAAAACTCTTGCAGACCCAACCCCCCATTCCTTTCAGCTCTTTCAAAAATGACCGAACATTTTATCTGAAAACCCATCAGAGCTATACTATGAAAATGAATTTGTCTCGGTTAGGCCTAAATCAACTAAATCCTCTTCTTTCAATAATCCTCCAACATTTGCGGGAGACTTTCACCCACGGATGAATTCGACCTCCTCATTGAATTTCTACTCAAATCATCCGACCACACATGACCATCTACCATCTTGGAGTGAACCGTCTTATTCTCTAATTCTCGCTGATGAGCCATTTCAAGATCAAAATACATTTGAATCTCATGACTGGCCGAGAAACCAAACCCAGATGGAAGACCTGCACTTAATGATCATCAGCGTTGGATTGACCATGACAAACCCCTCTTCAGATATGGTACTCATACAGAGGACTGGACTGACCACATAGAAGCACATAAACCCTGTATGCTGACTACACAATATCAGGTCTGACCAATCATGATCAAAGGATTGAACTCTACTCAAACCAACTACACATGCCTGGACCATATGAGCAGCCTCCTTCCATAATTTTTGAGGAGAAATTTTTAGAAAATAATGATCATATAATGGATATTCCAAGAAACTCTCCTCTTACCACATACAGGAAATGGAAGATGAAATTATTGAACACACATTGATTGCTCCCATGATTGATCATGAACAGAATTTTGAGGATAATATTTCGAGGATAAATAAGAGATTTGAATTAATGGAGGAAAAATTCAGAAGTTTTACTGACCGACTCAGTTTATTTTATGGGAGCTCGGACATAAAAATGAATGAGGAAATGATTGGATCTCATGCCGAAAATTTTGAGGATATTCATGAACCTAGGAACGATTCCGACATTGACACCTCTGCATACTACTCTCCCAGGAATGACTATGCCTTTGACTCCTATTCCGAACATCACAGCCCCTGCTCATCTGAAGAACACACCACATCACCACACCACATAGAAAATACCAATAAATTGGAATATTCAAAAACATCAAAAAATCGAAAATCCAGATAATTTCATAAAAATAGAGACTGAAGAGGATCTGAAGAATTTGGATCCTGTTGTACAGGAAGCACTGGAGAAAAGATTGATTTTTGAACTTCCCTTCATAAAGGCCATTGAACACTTCCCCGACCATAAAGGATTTGTAATGGACAAATTAATGATCAAAAAGTCGGGGAGGATTAGAACAAAGACTGAAAGACATATCTTGTCAATGGCCTCTTCCTTGGTGTTGAGGAAAAAACCAAGAGCCGCATAGTGAAGCGGTTTCCCAGATTTGACTGTGAAATCAAAGACACAATTTTCACCCATGCTCGGATTGATGACGATTCACCGATCAATATCCTCCCGACCAATGTATTTCACAAACTCAAACTCAGACCGATCAGGAAATTACGAGAGATTATTCAATTGACGGACCGATCGATAAAGCGACCGAGAGGAATCATTTCTGTCATCATGAAATTCCAAGGTGCTCCGCTCAAAGTAGAATTCACGATCATTGATATTGAGCATCAAGGAGAATTCATCCAGTCTCCAATCATTCTTGGAAAGTCGTTCTTAGCATTGGCTAAGGCAATTATTGATTGTGAGACTCGGGAAATCAATTTTAAAGAATTGGAAGCACTTAGATCGGACCATGTTTTTGAGGAACCACGATCTTTTGAGGAAACCCACGAAGTCCCCGACAGCAGCAACCATGAAGATGTAGAAGAGCCCTACCCCGCTGCTACACCTGAGATTGCGGTTGTTGATGAGACTATTGGTTTTTAGAATCTCCCTCCTACTCCATTCTCAGCTTCTCTCACCATGGAGAATCATGTACATGAATTATATGATCCAGAGACTTATGCATGGGCACACCCTGGGTCAACATACTCTGACTATATGGATTACATCAACTCGACACAGGAATGCTCCAACATCGAATCAATTAAGAACGAACACACAGAAACTCTTCCCAGTATTTCAATTCCCGAGGATCTCAAAATAAACAAATCCTTCTTCTATGATCCTGAGACATATACATGGTCGCACCCTGGAGCAACCTTCTCTGAATACCTTGACCAAATCATCTCAAATCGAGAGTGCACCAACATTCAGAAGATTAAGAACAAACACGCAGGACACACACCGACTAAGGAGAAGAATTCCAATGGCTACTCATCTGGATACTCAAGTGAACTGACGCCTTCACGAAACAAGAAAAAGAGAGCTACCTTTGACCTTTCGGAAGAGGAATCAGCTGATGATCCCTCATCAGGTCCAGAAAAGGTAGTCTATATGAGTGAAGTTTGTTCTGCAGCTCTAAAGCCATATCTTTGCCAGGATCCAAAATTCAATTCTCGTTGGATAACTCCCGTTCCTAGCTACTATTCATCCAAAGCTGATGCTCCTGCCCTCTTCAAATACACTGGAATTATTTCTTATGAGCTGACTACGACCGGTGCTTGCGAGTATCCATCTGAGGACAAACCACTTGATCCCAAGAAGGAATGAATTCTGAGAAAACAATTGAAGAAACAAAAAGACCAGAATATTTGGAGTATGTCCACTTTCGAATACTACTCCTCTGAGGATAATTCCGATGATGGATATCTTTCATCTGACTCAAATACTTCATCCACTATCCATCATGATTTTTCTGAGGAAGACACTGATAATAGTTGGGAATCATATGCTTCATCTCCGACTCGTTATTCTGATCTCCCATCGCAGGCTCACAAGAAGATCAGTCGAAAACTGCCTTAATCATCGGCTACCCACCCTCCCTCCCGACCACATCGGTCTCCTTGTACAGCTTCTTCCTCCACTTAGGCCAAGGCCTAAGTATAAGGGGGACCGAAGCCATTTGTGCATACCATCCTTCTCCTATCTCTCGATCGCCTCACTTCCACCCTTCTTCTATACTTAGGCTGTCCATAGCCTAAGTATAGGGGGAACCGATGCCCATCTGTATATACTCTCCTCATTCACATATCCTGACCGCCTCATTTTTTTGCTCTTCTTCTATACTTAGACTGTTCACAGCCTAAGTATAGGGGCATTACGATCCATCTTTTTCTTTTCCTTTTTCATTCTCTTACGCTTAGCCCGAGCTAGGTCTTCTTTATGCTTCTTGTGCTCTGAGGACACATCACTCGCTAAGTATAGGGGGGTCTGTATATATACTTTGTATATATTTTACCCATATCTCGTACTTTCACGTAAGTCTATATGTATTTACGGGATGGGTAATTAATCTGAAAA
This sequence comes from Ottelia alismoides, assembly GCA_037367405.1. Lineage (NCBI taxonomy): Eukaryota > Viridiplantae > Streptophyta > Magnoliopsida > Alismatales > Hydrocharitaceae > Ottelia > Ottelia alismoides. The sequence continues at coordinate 380,569 of JAZKJV010000402.1, forward strand.
TAAAAAAATAAAAAAAGAAAAAAAAAGAAAAAAAAAAGAGTTTTGCTACTAACACTAATTATGCCCATTTTTTGAAAAAAAAATGGCTTCTTATCCATTTTTGCATAAAAAATCCCTTGCATAAAATTTCAAAAAAAATCAAAAAATCAAAAAAAATCACAAAAAATATTGTGTCTGCATTTCACACACCTGCACTTCATCCAACATTTCATTCATATGCATCTGTGAAAAGTCATTGGGTTCTGAACCGAGTTATGAGCCGAAATCGAGAGTAGTCTGGGCTTGACCTTAATCCACCTAATTTTCAGAGGAACTTCACCGAGAAATAGGATTTTAGAAGCTTCAGGTCTTTGACTTAATTCTTTGAGTTTCACATGACAATGTGCAGCGTTTGACTCTTAGTGTTCAACCTGGTCTCTTCATTCTGGGTACAACTCTGGAATAGAGAATTAATTTGTACTCTCGCACTATGCACTTAGCTCAACTCAGACGGGATGTTGGAAGACTGTGTGAGTTTCTTTTCTGGTAGCGTGGAAATCTAAAGACCGGAGTACGGGTTGAAATAAAGCTTCGGAAAAGGGATGGACAGCTGGGCATAATTTTTTTCTAAGACCCCAAAAAATGTACGGAAACAAAAAGATTCTATATCCGTAGGGTCATAACAAGATCCAAGCAGAACCACCAAAATTCCAAATACAAAGAAGCAACTACCAAATAAAATCTGACCAAAAAGGTCCAAGCTTCAAGAAAACCTACAGATGTTGGTGGAGATTCGGCTACACTGGCCAGCTTCACAAGGAGAGGTGACTACACTAGCCAACCTCCAGTTCTTTTCCCCTTCTTCTATCTTCTTCCCCAATTCGATTGTGAACACAACGCGACAGACCTTAGAAGGAAATATCTGACTCCCCGAGGATGAGTTACTCGAGAGGAGAGGAGCATGGTAGTCCAGCATTCTGGATGGGAAGAGCTAAAACCTTTCACACACATGAGTCGGTTGTTCAATGTTCATAGGGTATACTTTGGAAGAGGATTGATCTAAGATGACTTCTGAGCCGAAACTGTAACAATGATGTGTAGAACTTGAAGGCTGATGATTTTAAAATTCTAAGTCTCACAGAAGTTCCGACACACTAATAATCCAAAGGTCGAGTCTAGTTTCATTTCACCTTCAGCTCATGGTCTTGGTATGGAACCCAATCTCATTTCACCTCATGACATTTCTTCTTGATACTCGGGGACGAGCATGGTTTAAGTATAGGGGGAAGATGAATCTCAGATTCATCACTCTAAGTCTCATTTATTAAGCTCAAATCCCTCAAAATCAATAACATTTCTGCATCTATTCTGCATAATTAGCATTCATGCATGTTTTCATAAGAATTGCATTTTAGCACTAATTTCTGCACAAAATAAGAAGCCAAAAATCTCAACCAAAATTGACCTGTAAATAGCCTAACTTCCCTGATTTTTAACTCTTTCATGCTAACTCCGAATGATCCAAAACTACCTCCACTGTGTACATATCACTCACAAGAATAAATGAAAATTACAAAAAAATAATTAACCCAAATAAGTGGACCAAAAACCCAAACCCTAGTTTTAGGATTTCTGGATTAAAAGCCCCATGTCTTCCACATTCAGTGTCTGTTTTCATCCTACTCACTTTTGAACTAATGTACATTCAATTACCTTCAAAATAAGACCAAGTTCAAGTGAATCGGAGCGAATATGTGAAAGTTGGGTTTTGGGTCTCTTTTGTACAATATGTATTTTAGTTGTTTTTATCCTGGTATTTTATGTACATATTTAACCTATAAATAAAAATCCAAAAATTAGATTAGCATGTAATTGTTTATCTTTGATTTTATCATATTTTTTCCGGATTTTTATCTGGTTTAAAAATGACAAAAAAATTACAAAACCCAAAAAATCAAGGTATTCTATGTACATGGGATACCCCAAAAAATCACTTTGTGCATTTGATCGATTTTGGTTTTGATGTCTTCATGAAAGTTGTAGATCTCATCGAGATGAGCATTTTTTGTGAAGGAACTTATATGATCCGAGGTCATTTGCTATTTATTTTAGATTTTACAAAATATTTCTTTTTCGATTTTTCTGGTGCTGACACGTGGCAGCCCCTGGGGACACCACGTGTCAGCATCTTTTGACCTTTTTATAATTCATTTTTAAAAAAACCAAAAGCCATCGCATGTGCATCGCACGTGCCTCCCAGGCACGTGCAGTAAGTCCCAGCTCGCCACGTGGAGCCCTTTTGGCCGCCCGATCTCGACCGATCGGATGGCCAGGGCTCGTCTTCTTCCTCCCCTCGTGTAGGAAACCCCCCCCCCCCGTGATCTCCACCAATGACCAATCGCGCTGCCTTTCATCCCCTAATCTCACAACCGCCAACCGCTTCCGCAACCTCCTCCGGTTATCCCGCTCTCCTGCCCTATTTAAGAGCATGGTTGCACCCCGACTCCCCCATCCGCCGATTGCACATCGAAGGGGAGAACTCCGGTAGTGATAGCCCGGACTTCATCTCCTCGCGGCGAGATCCGAGGTCTGGCACCTCGTTGCAGCACACAACCATCCATCGCGACTGCTTCAGCTCCGGTTCGCCCCGTAAAGCCTACGACTTCGTCAACGACGCAACATCTTCGACCTTGCCTTCACCGACCATCTCCGAAGACCGCATCTTCTTCCTCGACCTCCTCCACCGGCCGCTGCTCTCCCTGATAGTCTTCGACGATCGCTTCCGCCCGAGACCACACCGCTTCATCGCCAACAGCTACCACCACCACGATCTTCTCCATCGCACGGCCATCCACAGGCGGAGCTCAGCTCCGCCAAGGACCACCTGCTTCAGGACCTTCAACGGCAAGACATGAGCAACACAGCCCCCCCTCCGCCTTGGCGAACCCGCCTCAACACTGCCGCTTCGCCACGCCACCGGGGGCAGACCCGAGACCCCCCGCGCACGTGCAAGGCATGTGCGCCCGGGGGGAACATCAGCCGATCATCATCCCAGGGGTCACGTGCTGCGCACGTGCCCCGTGGGCAATTTACAGAAGCGCCCTCTGGAGTTCGTACCATTTACACTACAGTCCAAGGGTCACATGCACAGCACCACGGAAAGAGAGGGATTCGAACCCTCGGTGACCACTTGATGATTTTTAGAAGAGCCCCCAGACACTATTACATTTGCTCCAAGGCCCCCGCCGACCCAGGGGTCACGTGCATCGCACGTGACCTACTCGGTATTTTGCAAAAGCGCCCCTCCAAATAGTGGTAATTACAGAAAGACCCCCCCCCCCCCGCTGCATTATTTATTTATTTATTATATTTATTTATTGCAGTTATACCCCTGTCTTTCCCCAATGATTTTGGCCCTCTACATGAATTATTTAATTATCCAAAAATAGAATGATGTTCTTCCATTAATTCTCTACTTTTTGACATATTGTGGACATTTTTGTGAGTAGTGGTTAATTAATAATTAATTATTTTGTGAAAAATTGCATATTTTGCTCATTTCTTGCTCTGAAATTTCTGTCTGATAAACCGTGGCTCTAAAAATTTCCGAAAAATCATATATTATAGAATTAATTGTGCTTGACATTTTGCCCAAAAAATTGCATTTGCATGCATAATTTGCCCTATAAAAATCATTTTGCATATTTCAGTGTTTGATTTTTAATAGGTATCAGATCTCACATTTTCAAGGTTTAGGATTTTTTTGAGGTCCATTACCTAGTAATAGATCTTCGATAATTTTATTCCTTGAAAATAAGTAGGTTTGATATTTGTTATAATTAAATATTGAAATTCATTCTGTTTGCATTTAAAAATTCATAAAAAAATCATCTTGCATCCAAAAATAGCAAAAAAATTACAATGCATCCATTTTATCATAATTATCGACTCGACCAAGTTTCACATTTTTCGGACATCGTTTGATTGACTTTTACATTTTAGTCCCTAACATAGGCCGAAATTGCATTTTGCATCTTTTATTGCATTAAAAATAACAAAAAAAAGATCGCATCGAAAACCGCGTACGAACTTTGATAGACATAATTCTAGATTGTTCCTTTGCCTCCTTGTTTTCGACCTTGGGACTTTTCCAAGTAAAATAAACATAAAACCACGCGATTGAAATTGAATATTTGTGATTATTTTCATGACTGATTTCGATTGCCGCCTACAACGGACGAAACGACACATTATTTTTACGCACGATAAATACATCTTCTTAACAAGCGAATTTCGGACTCGTCAAAGACATCGAGTTCCTTGTAGATGATAAGTGTCTTTTGTCATTTGAGACTCTCAAGAACATGGTTGTGCATGCTCCTATCCTTCAGCCACCCGATTGGCTCTCCCATTTGAGATCTGAAGAACCGCAAATTTAGCCTTAAATAATGTGGAATTAGTATTCAGTGGTCATTACAGTCGGGTTGAACTAGGTTCATCAAAAACCATCTAAGTTGGATATGTCAAGGAAATCAGATGGTCCTATTTTATTTTACTTGGTAAGAAACCAAGGTCGAACTCAGGGACACGAGCCTCTCTCATGATTATTCAGATTTTTATTAATTAACTAAGTGTTGAGTTTAGAGAAATATAGGTCAAACAATGCAAGAACAAGATAATGCACTAAACAAATACAAAACATGCATTTATTTTTATTATTATTTTATGCAATAAAATGCTATGCAAAGAAAAATAATATGCCCTAGATCAGAATAAAAATGATGGGCAAATTTAACAAAATGTCAATTTCGAGTTTAATTTATGGGTCAAGCTTGATGGACAAATTAAACAAGGCATAAGCTTAAGCAATAAAGGACACATGGCTTCTAAAATAATACATCAAAAATTTAGTGTCCAAAATAAGAAATGAGCACACCTTAGAAAGATCATCAAATAAGCTTCGAAATGGAACTGAAATCAACTAAAACAGAGATACGGTGCTCAAGATATACATAAAAGAAGTCAAGGGCATAAATGCAAGAAAACATGAAAAGATAAATACAAAAAGGTCCCTGGGAGGGACTAAAATGCAAATATGAAAAAGTACGGGACCTTCCCTGTAAATAACCCACATGCACAGGGGCATTTTTGCAATTATTGAAACGAGTGAGGGCATAACTGCAAATTACCCACTACGCATGGTCGACACGTGATATAAGGACCTGTCTGCAAAATGGAGAAGTCGGCGGGGCCTCTACGAAAATTTCCCAGATCGCACGTGTTGTGCATGTGCTTTCCAAGTTCGGGACGAACTGAGGCTCGAAGGAGGCTCGGGTGCTTCGGCTAGGTTCGGCATGGATCGAGCCTCCAGGCTTGGACTCGTAGGAGGCTCGGAATATATCGAAGCTCGGAGGCGGCTCGGAGTAGGTTGGAGCACCCGAGCTTGCTGGTTCAGAGGCCGAGGCTCGGAGTAGGCCTGGCGTTAACGCGTGGCTGATCGTAACCCATCCGATCATGGAGATCGGGTGGCTGTTGTACGCTCCTGGAGAGATGACGCGGATGCTTCTGGGCCGTTGGATGAGTGCCTGAAAGGACCATCCAACGACACATGTGCTTTCCTCCTCGGATGCAGCTGGTGGCGGAAATCGAGCTCCGGCAATTGAGCTCAAGCTCCGGCAATTGATCTTGGTCACGATATTCCTCCCCTGAGCTCCTTGGGGGTACATCGAGAAAGCTGGAGGCTCGAGGAAGTTGTCGGACCTCCCGGCGTAGACAATCGGAGCTTGGATCATGGCGGCGAGTGTTGACGAAGTAAGCTCCGGTAGAGCTCCGGTCGTTAAAAGATTCGAAGACCTGCATGATTTAGTCCATAGCCGAAGCGCGGTGCGAGGTGCTCATGAGAGGTGAGGTGAAATGGGATATTCGTGGATGGAGAAAGAAGCAGCTCGGAGCTCCTCCGTCGTGGTGGGCGGAGGAGGTGATCTGAGGTTGTGAAGGGAAGGGAGAGTGCTCGGAGGCGTGTGCGAAGACGGGGGATGTGAGTCGAGGCTAATGGGGAGATGGATTGAAGGTGATAATGCGTATAATAACCTAGATAATTACGAGAAATTAAAGAAAAAACAGAAGGGAGTAGGAAGGGCTTACCTGGTCGGAGAAGGCGGAGCGGGGCCTGGGCTCTAGGTTCCAATGAACCTCTGGTCATCGTTGAACTCCCCCGGCTACTGGGAGCAGCTTGGAGGAGGTGGAGCCGCCGCGGGCCTGGCCTACCATGGCTAGGGGTGGACACCGGAGGAAACCTCCGTCTTTGCGCTCCTCGCCGCCCCCTCGCTGTCACTGGGGGGCGGAGGCTTGCTGGGAGATCCCTCGCGTAAAGGTGGACCCAGGTGACAGATGGCGAGGGAGGAGTATTTGAAGGAGGGGAGTCGACGGTTGGTGAGGTGGAGTCGTGGTTTACGAGGGAGATATGGAGCGATTGGAGTAGGATCGTGGATGGCGTGGACGTCCACGAGGATGAGGGGAGATGGGTGTAGGTCGTGGGCTACTGAGAGCGTGGAGAGGATGGCCGAAGACGCGGGGAAAAAGGAAGGGCGAAGCGGTTGTGCGAGCTGCGATCGTGGGAGAGAGAGGGTAGCGGGAGGTGGAAGAAGGTGTTCTGGCCATTGGATCTGGAGATCCAATGGCTGAACATTAGGCGCTATTGGGTGGTTATGATTAGGCCCAAGGTGATCGGAGGGTGGAGAATATGGTTGAAGTGAACGAATGAGATGGAGGTGATCGTGAGGTGCACAAAGCGCCACGTGGCAGGTTCTGATCGCGGTGCTAGCGGACGGTCCAGATTACATCTGGAGATCGATCAGAGGGTCGAGGTCAGTTGCGGGTTTGGGTGGTGAAGATTGGATGTGAGACGAGCCATCGGACGGTGGAGAAGATGACACGTGGCACAAGGGGAGAAAGAGGCGCTAGCATATGGCTTGGATGAGATCAAGAGCTTGATCGGACGGTTGATATTAAATGTGGTATGGACGGAGGGGATCAAGGCTCCCAAGCCTTCATCCAACGGTGGCTAGGTGTGGGCGTCGTGGCGTCAGGGGATGCGGCCATGTGGCTCAACCAGAATGAGCCATGTGGCCCAATCATATTATTCAGAGCAAGATGATGAGATATGGAGGAGCTAATGGCCGAATTTGAGAAAACTCAAAACATGAAAGTTGTAGATCTCGATGAGATCTACAAATTTCATGTTGACCAAAAATGGAGATGAGGTCCTCCGAAGCCAGGAAATATTTTTGAGGGTATTTTTAAGGCTAAAAATACCACGAATTTTAATTTTGTGATTTTTTTTGTGATTTTTAATTTATTTAAGACTCTCATAATTGCAGGACTTTATCTGGTATTTATTGACGCACATTTAAGCAAGGGGGTTAAAAATGAAGAATTAAGATGATGAAATCGAGTTTCATCACCCCCTATACTTAAACTATGCTCGTCCCCGAGCATCAAAGAGAATGAATAAATTGGGTTAACCCTCTTGTGCATGTGAGTACAGGATCCAATCAGTTCAAGTCCACTCAACTTTACAGATACGAAATTTTAGAGTTCAACCCATCCTTAATCAAGTGGCACCCAATTCCTCTAATTTTCCAGACTCTCTCTGATATACATATAGACTAAGGGTATGAACTTTAGTGTTGACTGCATTCACGAGAGTAGAGTCAAATCTTCACCCACAGTCTTGGTCTGAAGAACTCTCCTAAGGACCCAATCCTCAACACTAGGGAATAAATCAACTCTTGCGTTCAGTCCACCGTCTCTTTAGTTGTTAGACTGAAAAATGTAGATGGAAGGCCAGTAATGGAGGGCGTGGGATTGTGTCATTTCTTCTCTCCCTCTCATTGGAACAAGGATTCTCTCTTAGTGCCTTATTACGCAAAACATTTTTTTGGTGTTGATCAGTGCGTCCATCAAGAGAAGATGGAGCGGCCTGCACTTGTTTTCTTGGGAATACACCGGGGTATGTCTTTTTTGAGTACCTATCGTACCTTCTACACCCAGACTTGTAGCATTTACGATGCAGAGCCTTTTTTGGTGCAAGCCCGACTCCTGGTCCTAATAGCGGTGGTCCAATGGACACTTTGAAAAGTTTGGGAGCGCTCGCCTTTGGTGGAAGCTCTTTGATATGTAACTTTGTGGAATGAGAGCTTTTTCTTCGACATTTCATTTATTTGTAGTATTTTGCTAGCTCCACTGCTTTTACCAAGAGTTGGCGCACACTGATCAACATTTTTATTATTTCACACCCTGGCACTTAGGTCAATGTCAAGAGATTAGTATCAGAACCAAGTTCTCATACTGGCTAAAATTGCTGACACTCAGGTTTCATGAAGCCTTCAAAGATTTTATCCCATCCTCGAGCATCATCAAATCAAGTCCAGACTCAAATCCCTCATCCCAATCCCTCAAGTGAAAAACCAACTCATCTCATCGAAACCGCAGTCGTGCATGTGATGTGTTGATCATATTCTTATTGTCTGAGATTAAGCATGAAATATAGCATGTAAATCTAGAAATCTAGGGGAATGTGGATGATTAAGTCTAAGACCCTGATGGCTAAGGCTGTTAACCTAAAATTTCAAGTCCTCACAAACTAAGTTTCCTTTAACATTTCAGATCCTGGATGGAAGAGTGGATATAGAGGATTAATCCAATTCCTTCATTCGAAACAAAACACAATTTTTTTAAGCCTCAAGGGATATTAAGATTGTCTAAACCCAATTAAGTAGATGCATCTGCATTCAGCCAGTATGGATGTAAGTACAGGCTGGAGCCCGTTGCTTGAGGACGGGGCCTTACGCGATGTCCTCTAAACCATCCAATCTACTAAGGGTGAACCCTCACTGAATGTAGCTACTTATTTGGGCTTAGTAGTCACCAATGACTCTTAAAGGATTTTTGGATTTTTCTCATTTTTATGGAATTTTAATTAAAGGTTAGAACATTGGTTAGAATCAATTTTCCTTGAAAAGAGAAAGAAACTTTCAAAACCATGTCACATAAATAAAAATTTTCAAAAGATTTTCAAAAGATTTTTCAAAACAAGGGAAACTCATTTTTTCAAATCATTTTCGAAAATATTTTTATAAAAATAGTGTAACATAATATAGAAAGCCGTGAAAACCACTAAGTCCACTTAGTTCAAAGGATTTTACTTTAGCCAAAAGTTTTGAATTTTTTCAAAATTTTCAGATTATAGCTAAAGTAAGTATACTGTATACGATATACCCCCTATAGTTAAACTTTGCTATGTCCTCATAGAACTAGATGATACAAGTCCATAGGTCCATTTAAATATAAAGAAATATATGGGAACTAAGAGGGACTCCCCCTATACTTAGGTTAGAAATAACCTAAGTATAAAGGCAAGGAAAGATGAGTGGAGAAAATCACAGGGACCCGGGTCCCCCCTATACTTAGGCTGAGATTAGCCTAAGTATAAAGATGGATATTTGATGTTGGGAGAGACCCGAGGTAAACGGAGAAGAAGGATGGATATACAAGTGAGTGGATGAATCTGTGGAGATTAATGGAGTGACTAAGGCTCAGGGGAGGGTGTCGGAGCAAACATGGCTCAATCAAACAAGCAAGACCCTTCAATTTCACCAACTCACACATGAAACCAACCGAGGTTGGTTTATTATCTTGTCAGTTTTATTTGTGATTAAAACATTCTATCTTTACGCGGCAACAAAAATGTTAAGTGAAATTAACTACGCACGAGGGTGTTGCTCTCCCAAAACAATTTTTTTACTCCATTTTAGGTTGACTTGCAATTTACAATCCCAATTATTTTAAGTTCTCACTGAATTAAGGTGAGCACAAAATCAAGCAATCATTGTCTACCGTTCATTCCCATTTTCCGTTTAACCTAGGTGATCAAGCTAGGAGGGGAAATCGAGAAAAACCACGTATTCGATAAAAACCACGATCTAAGCTAAGCGATAAATCATGTAGTGACTTGGCGAAAATACGTGAAAACTTGTGTTGTTTTAAAAACCAAAAAATCATGTATGCAAGTCGATTAAAAAGCCGCACCTAATCATGCTTCTATTAGCGGGGAAGGATGTCCATTAAATTTGGCTAAGTGAAGCGAGATTATGTGCGTCTACATTTTAGTGTTTCCTACCTACGAACAAGCACATAAAAAATACGAATGATGAAATAAGCTCGAAGAGCCGCGTACCTGGTCCTAGGTCGACACTCAAGTGGGGACGATCCCCACACAACCACATTCGTTCGATTACACTCGCGAGTTTTCGATTGAAGACTGCTGTAAAAGACGAATATTACATGTATATGAACTGAAATAAAAATGCACGACATTTTCTTTTCTTTTCTATTTGCTCCAAGTATGCTTCTGCGACTCCTCACAGCAGGAAGTGCCAGCTCCTCGCCTCCTTGAATGATACTGCCACAGAAACAAAGGTTAGAGATCAAATAAAAAAGAAAAATTTTGTAATGCAAAGTAGATGAACAAATTGACATATAAAATGAAACACTTAATTAAATAAATAAATAAAATTCTAAACAATACAAAAAATGAGCCATGTCCCCGGCAACGACGCCATTTGACGAACCGCAAATTCAGCCCTTTAATAATGTGGAATTAGTATTCAATGGTCATTGAAGTCAGGCTGAACTAGGTTCATCAAAAACCATCTAAGTTGGATATGTCAAGTAAATCAGATGGTCCTATTTTATTTTACTTGGTAAGAAACCAAGGTCGAACTCAGGGACACAAGCCTCTCTCGTGATTATTCAGATTTTTATTAATTAACTAAGTGTTGAGTTTAGAGAAATATAGGTCAAATAATGCAAGAACAAGATAATGCACTAAACAAATACAAAACATGCATTTTTTTATTATTATTTTTTATGCAATTAAATGCTATGCAAAGAAAAATAATATGCCCTAGATCAGAATAAAAATGATGAGCAAATTTAACAAAGTGTCAATTTAGAGTTTAATTTATGGGTCAAGCTTGATGGACAAATTAAACAAGGCATAAGCTTAAGCAATAAGGGACACATGGCTTCTAAAATAATACATCAAAAAATTTGTGTCCAAAATAAAAAATGAGCATGTCATTAGAAATATCATCAAATAAGCTTCGAAATGGAGTTGAAATCAACTAAAACAGATATACGGTGCTCAAGATATACATGAAAGAAGTCAAGGGCATAAACACAAGAAAATATGAAAAGATAAATACAAACAGATCCTTGGGAGGGACTAAAATGCAAATATGAAAAAGTACAGGACTTCCCTGTAAATAACCCACACGCATAGGGGCATTTTTACAATTATTGAAACCAGCAAGGGCATAACTGCAAATTACCCATTGCGCATGTGGTCAGCACGTGATATAAGGACCTATCTGCAAAATGGAGAAATCGGCGGGGCCTCTACGAAAATTTCCCAGATCACACGTGATGTGCACTTGCTTTCCAAGTTCGGGACGAACTGAGGCTCGGAGGAGGCTCGGCTGCTTCGGCTAGGTTCGGTATGGATCGAGCCTCCATGCTTGGACTCGTAGGAGGCTCGGAATAGATCGAAGCTCGGAGGCGGCTCGGAGTAGGTTTGGAGCACCCGAGCTTGCTGGTTCGGAGGCCGAGGCTCGTAGTAGGCCTAGCGTTGACGTGTGGCTGATTGTAAGCCATCCGATCATGGAGATCGGGTGGCTGCTGTACGCTCCTGGAGAGATGACGCGGACGCTTCTGGGCCGTTGGATGAGCGCCTGAAAGGACCATCCAACGGCACCTGTGCTTTCCTCCTCGGTTGCAGCTGGTGGCGGAAATCGAGCTCCGACGACTGAGCTCAAGCTCCGTCGCTCGATCTTGGTCACGGTATTCCTCCCCTGAGCTCCTTGGGGGTACGTCAAGAAAGCTGGAGGCTCGAGGAAGACGACGAACCTCCTGGCATAGATAATCGGAGCCTGGATCATGGCGGCGAGTGTTGACGAAGTAAGCTCCGGTAAAGCTCCGGTCGTTAAATATTCGAAGACCTGCATGATTTAGTCCATAGCCAAAGCGTGGTGCGAGGTGCTCGTGCGAGGTGAGGTGAAATGGGATCTTTGTGGATGGAGAAAGAAGCAGCTCGAAGCTCCTCCGCTGTGGCGGGCGGAGGAGGTGATCTGAGGCTGTGAAGGGAAGGGAGAGTGCTCGGAGGCGTGTGCGAAGATGGGGGATGTGAGTCGAGGCTAATGGGGAGATGGATTGAAGGTGATAATGCGTAGAATAACCTAGATAATTACGAGAAATTAAAGAAAAAATACAGAAGGGAGTAGGAAGGGCTTATCTGGTTGGAGAAGGCGGAGCGGGGCCTGGGCTCGAGGTTCCAATGAACCTCTGGTCATCGCTGAACTCCCCCGACTACGGGGAGCAGCTTGGCGGAGGCGGAGCCGCCGCGGGCCTGGCCTACCATGTCCAGGGGTCGACACCAGAGGAGACCTCCGTCTTTGCGCTCCTCGCCGCCCCCTCGCTATCACCAGGGGACAGAGGCTTGCTGGGAGATCCCTCGCGTAAAGGTGGACCCAAGTGAGAGGTGGCAAGGGAGGAGTATTTGAAGGAGGAGAGTCGACGGTTGGTGAGGTGGAGTCGTGGTTTGCGAGGGAGATATGGAGCGATTGGAGGAGGATCGTGGATGGCGTGGATGTCCGCGAGGATGAGGGGAGATGGGTGAAGGTCGTGGGCTACTGAGAGCGTGGAGAGGATGGCCGGAGACGCAAGGAAAAAAGGAAGGGCGAAGCGATTATACGAGCTACGATCGTAGGAGAGAGAGGGTAGCAGGAGGTGGAAGAAGGTGTTCTAGCCGTTGGATATGGAGATCCAACGGCTGAACATCAGGCGCTATCGGGTGGTTATGATTAGGCCCAAGGTGATCGGAGGGTGGAGAATATGGTTGAAGTGAACGACTGAGATGGAGGTGATCGTGAGGTGCACAAAGCGTCACGTGGCAAGTTCTGATCGCGGCGCTAGCGGACGGTCCAGATTACATCTGGAGATCGATCGGAGGGTCGAGTCAGTCGCGGGTTTGGGTGGTGAAGATTGGATGTGAGATGAGCCATCGGACAGTGGAGAAGATGACACATGGCTTGGATGAGATCAAGAGCTTGATCGGACGGCTGATATTAAATGTGGGATGGACGGAGGGGATCAAGGCTCCCAAGCCTTCATCCAACGGTGGCTAGGTGTGGGCGGCGTGGCGCTAGGGGATGAGGCCACGTGGCCCAATCAGATTATTCAGCGCAAGATAGTGAGATATGGAGGAGCAAATGGCCGAATTTGAGAAAACTCAAAACATGAAAGTTGTAGATCTCGATGAGACCTATAAGTTTTATGTTGACCAAAAATGGAGATGAGGTCCTCCGAAGCCAGGAAATATTTTTAAGGGTATTTTTAAGGCTAAAAATACCACGAATTTTAATTTCATAATTTTTTTTGTGATTTTTAATTTATTTAAGACTCTGATAATTACAGGACTTTATCTGGTATTTATTGACGCACATTTAAGCAAGGGGGTTAAAAATGAAGAATTAACATGATGAAATCGAGTTTCATCAAGATCATGATGGATGCCTCAGTTCTGTCATAGGGGCTGTTTTAGGACAGAGGAGGGATGGTATACCTTTTGCCATTCATTACGCCAGCAGAACTTTGGAGCTGCCCAATGGAACTACAATGTTACAGAGAAGGAGATGCTAGCAGTAGTCTTTACTTTGGATAAGTTCAGATCTTACTTTCTTGGATCTAGAGTGACTATATACATTGATCGCATCGCCATCCGGTACTTAATGGCTAATAAGGATGCCAAGGCACGATTGACTAGATGGATCCTATTACTCTATGAGTTTGATATTGAGATTAAGGATAAGCTTGGAGTCAAGAATGTGGTGGCGGATCACCTCTCCCGATTAGAGCATGTTGAGGATTCAGAGACAACCACACCTATTACTGAGACTTTCCCAGAAGAAGTGATTCTTGATATCACCTCTCTCCCTTGTTATGCTGACATTGTGAACTATCTTGTTTCCAAGAAAGTTCTACAAGGTTGGACCAGGCAACGACTTGAGACTTTCCTAGCGAAAGCCAAGTCATACCATTGAGAGTATCACACCCTTTACCATGAAGGAGGGGACAGTGTTTGGCGTCAGTGTATTCCTCAGGAGGAGCGCCACAATGCATTATCATCACCTATTGCCACAAGCTTGATCAGGAGGACATCACTCAAGGAGAAGGACATCATAAAAGGTTCTTCAATCCAATCTTTGGTAGCCAACACTCTTCAAGGATTCAGATGAATTCGTGAAGAGGCATAATGATTGTCAGAGGATGGGTAGTTGTGGTCACACAAGCATGATGTTGATGCAGCCAATTCACTTCTGTGAGGTTTTTGACGCATGGGGCATCGATTTTATGGGCCCATTCCTAAAAAGTCACGGGTTTGAGTACATTTTGTTGGTTGTAGATTATGTAAGTCGTTGGGTTAAGGCCATCCCTGCCCAAGCCACTGATGCGAGGACTGTTTGCAGATTTTTTAGGAAGAATATCTTATCACAGTTCGGGGTCCTTAGAGTTTTGATTTCTATCGGGGGTACTCATTTCATCAACGATAAAGTAAGGGCCCTTGCTAACGAGTTCAACATAAACAATAGAGTTGCCACTCCATATCATCCACAGACAAATGGTCTTGCTGAGGTTTCGAACCGGGAGATCAAGACAATATTGCAGAAGGTTGTCCGCCCAGACCGAAAGGATTGGTCATAGCTTTTGGACTCGGCCTTGTGGGCCTATAGGAGATCCTTCAAGACTCCTTTGGGTACATTTCCATTTCGAATCGTTTATAGAAAGTCATGCCACTTACCTATGTAGATAAAGCACAAGTCACTATGGGCAGTCACAAAGATATTATTGGATCCACAGAGTTTAGGAGATCAGAGGAGAGCAGAGTTGGCAGCCCTGGAGGAGCTTAGAGACATAGACTTTTCGAGTAGCCTATAGTATAAGGATAGAGTGAAGATATGGCATGATTCACACATCAGCCATAAGTAGTTTGAGCCGAATCAGAGAGTATGGCTATTTGATGCATGAATGAAATTGTTTCCAGGGAAATTACAGAGCAAGTGGAAGGGACCATATTTCGTTAGAAAGGTGCACAACAACGGTAGTATTGACATATCTGAGTTGTCTTCTGAGTCCACCTTTCGGGTCAATAGTCAACGCCTGAAACCTTTTCTTGATCATGATCCATTGACCGTTGACGTTGCACCGATTCATTTTGTATGAGATTTGTTCTGTGATTCTCATCTTCTACATCTCTTACATGATTTACACTTCAGTTCTGCCTCTTTGTATATCCGTGTTTTCTATTTATTCTTTCATTCTTCTGTTTTTGTTTGACACCCCAGATACGGCTTAGGATTCTTACTATACTTAGGATGTGCTTTATCCTACGTATAGGGGGGATTGGATCTGTGTTATTCATATTTCTTTTTGTTCAATTACCTCTACTTTGTTGTCTATACTTAGGGATATCCGACCCTAAGTATATGGGAGGTAATATATGTTTTTTCATTTCGTTGAGTGCTTCCTCACTTGTCCCTCAACAGTTGATATTCTTTTCTATACTTAAGGATATTTTACCCTAAGTATAGGGAGTACAAGTCGAGTCATTGATTTCGTGTACATTCTATTCCATGGTCTTCCCCTACTTGTTCAGTCTTCTATACTTAGGATTATTTGATCCTAAGTATGGGGGATAATCGACTTCTATTCAATTCATTCTTTCATTCTTTGAGTCACTGTAGTATAGGATTCTTTTCACCTTTCTATACTTAGCACGATTTATGTCATCCTTTGTCGCTCTTTGATCACTATGAGGACATAGTTCAAGCAAAGTATAGGGGGTGTCGTATGTATTCTATATAAACTTTAGCCATAACTCATACGTAGATGTAATAATATGGCTATTATTTATAAAGTTCGAATAAAAAGGTGTTGAGAAATGTTTGCAAAAATGCTTCTAAAAATTTTTCAATTTTTTGTAAAAATGTTTGTAAAAACCTTTGCAAAATTATTTTTGTAAATTTTTTTATAAATTGTTTGTAAAATTTGTAAATTATTTTGGTATCAAAATTATGTATATTATATAAATGTATGTGAAATATGTGAAAATCAAATGTTTGCGAAAACCTTTTGAAAATTATTTGTAAAATGATTTGTAAAATTCTTTTATAAATTATTTGAAAAATGTTTTGAAACATTTTGTAAAATGGTTTGTAATTTTTTTGTAAAATATTTTGTCACATGGGTTATAAGCTATGGGTATAAAAATTATTTTTGTAAACTTATAAAATCTGCATGCGTATAAAAACCATATTTATTTGCAAATTAAAATTTGTATATAAAATTCTTTTATATATAAAATCCTTTAATAAATTTTGTAGATAAAATTCACTTATAAAACTTGGAAATAAAACTTGTAAATACGCTCTTTGTAAAATCTTGTACAAAATGTGCATAGATCTTGTAAAAAGTTTTTTTTTATAAAAATCTATGTAAATATATATAAAGTTTTGCAAGTGTTTGTAAACACTTTCTTTTCTTTTCCTTCTTCTCCAAAATACCTAAAAAAATTGAAAAATTAAAAATTCCATAATAAAATTTGCATATCTTCGAAAATTCCCACAAAAAGAAGTTTTTGTAAATACCTTTATTTGCATGTGCATTTGCATTTTTCAGAATCATTGTTGACATTTAAACTAGTATGGAATAAAATTGAAGAATGGAGCTTGGTTAAAACCTTAATCCACTTAACTTCAGAGGAACCTTATAGGATTTGGAGTTGAGACTTTTCAGGTCTAGCGACTTAATTCTTTGAGTCCACAAGGCCATATTCACATGTCATCTTGATTAGTCTAAGTAGAATATTTCGAGGCACGTGTGACCCTTACATACAGTGCTTTAACTTGGATACACACTTTACACGTAGCTCAACACAAATGAGGCGGTGAGGAGGCAGAATCTTTTGGCTAGGGGTAGCACACGGGTGTGTTACAACTAGTGGAAACACTCGTCCTCATATAGGGAGGGTAGTGCGTCTCAACCTGGTCTAGTGGCGATGAGGTCTAACAATAGATGTTGTGGGTTGCAATAAAGCCTCAAAAGAGGGATAGTCTAGTAGCTCAAGAAGAAAAACTCCTTATGTGCATGCTGCACATGTTGTATATGTCAAAAAATGCAAAAACTCCAGAAAAGGGGACATGTCTGATTGAAAATAAAATGCATGCCAGAGTGTATGTATTTGAACAAGTAATGTGATTCATTGTCTCATCTCATGGAAGCTTGCAGCTGGAGACTTGTCTACACTGGTTGAGCTCCAAGGGATACGTGGCTACACTTGCCACGATCCATTCTATTCCTTCCCTCTCTTCTTGAGCTGGTTGCACTTGAACTTAGAAGGGAATACCCTGCTCCTCGAGGAAAGAGTTGCTAGACCGGAGGTCTATAGTTACCTTGTTAAGGTAGGTTGTTTCTTTGCCACTTTTGACGTGGGGAGCTATATTCCACATACACCGTACAAGTATAGATAATATTCATAAGAGTTTGCGTATGTAGACTTGTTCTGACCTGACTGTTGAGGCGACCTGACCATAGAATTGTGGAACCCTAAGGGCTGTTGGGTCTTAAATCTGTTTCCCAATAAGGTTCCGCCAAACTAATAATCCAAAGATATGACCGAGCTCCATACTTTAATTTTATGAAGATAAGTTTAATAATCAACATTAATTCTCCTTTCTTCCTTTTCCCTTTCTTTATTGTTGTTTTCACTTCTTTTTCAGATAAGTGTTTGCTACAGGACTAGAAAAGTTAAAGTATAGGGAATGATGAATCCATCTTTCATCATCTTTATTCTTTTATTTTAGCCAAATTCATTAGCAAAATATCTGTAAATATGTGTTAAAATTAATAAATTATCATTCACCATGAGGTTGTCAATAATGTAGAATTAATATTTATTTATCCAAATTAAAAGAATAAAGAAGAAAAGAAAAAGAAAGTAAATAAAAAGAAGGTTGTAATTATGTTATAAGTACATACTAACCTGAATCTTGAGATCAGGTCAATAATTAACTTGATCGACAAGGAATAAAGTAGGGAGAGATAAGGTCCTTATATTTGTATACATTCAGAAAACTCAAAAATACCTGTATGTTGTCCATCATTTATTTTGTATAAATCATGTGCATTCTCATCGCTATGTATTATATATATCTTGTGTTGTTTTAGTTCTCAATAAAACATCCTCAAATTAAATTATTCCCTTAATAAAACTTGAACATAAAAATGTGATGTAAATAATACAAATAATTGCAAAAATAAATTTTGTATAGAATAAAAGATACAACACTCAGAAAAAGCTGCAAAACCAGAATAAAAAGATTAATACCTTCTCCATATGAGCTGAAATTTAATCAAACTCACTTTCATTGTATTCTAAATAAAATTGGCTTTAAAATAAAGGTAGTTTTATAATTTTTGGTGTTACGGTTTGAAAGTCGGCTTTTTGGGAGGGGTTGTTTGTATAGTGCACTATATTTATACTTGTATATATATATTTATTGATATTTGTTTTTCAGTTTTGCACATATTATATTTTTAATTATTTGTACATATTGTATTTATTTTGTATAAAATGCAAACAAAAATAATAAAATTCAAAACAAATAAAAAATTAAAATAATCTAATTATTGTACATATGTATCGTGTATATATATATTGTAAATTTATTTATTTATTTAACATATTAAATTAATTCAAAAAAATAAAATAAAATTTTAATTAAAATCCTTTAATTATTGTGTAAATAAATTAAATATAAAATACTATGTATATTTGAAAAATAATAAAATAAAAAAATATAAATATTATATTTATGTATATTATACATGTGCACATCAATGTATATTGTATATATATTATTAAAATTATTAAAAATCAGAAAAAAAATAGTTTATAAAATAACTAACATATTTCATTTTAATCATGTTTTTATTTAAGGCCATTTACTATTTTTAATTGTTTTTTGTTTTATTTTCAAAAATCCCTTTTTCCTATTGGTCAACCCGGGTCTGTTGACCTGGGTCAAGCTCTTCGGTCAACCTCTTCCTTCCCCAAGTCCGGACCCGAATTTTTTCCATTTATCCAGCCCGAGTCCGATTGCTATTTGCCTCAAATTGTAGACCCATGTGCTCCCTAAAGATCCGCGACCTTTGTTGATACCTAGGAGGGTCTGAATCTCCCTCGGTTCACGTGAAATCTCTCGATCCTTCCAGACACCTAGGGGCCCTATAAATATTCTCATCCGCTCCTCCACGCGGGTAGCTAGATCCTCACAACTTTTTGATCCACCAGGAAACCCTAGGATAGTGATAGGATCTTGTGGAACTCTTTGGTGATCGATTTGTTGGCTGATTGAGTCGACACTCGTACGTGGCTGGAGCTCTCCATTGCGTTCAGCCTCCTCAGCCTTCCACAGTTGGGTCGAGGCCACGACCTCGTTGTTCACTTCCCCGTTCTTCGCCTTCTATTTCCGATCATCAGATAGCATTCATCCCTTTTCCCCGTCATTTCTTTTTTATTTTTCTATGGTCGTCGTCTGCTTCCTTGTCTTCGACCATCGTATCAGAGTCATGTCCCGATCATCCATTCGCATCGATTTAATCCCGACATCGCTGGTCACCTTCTCGCACAACCTGACCATCCCTCTAGTTCTATCTTAGGGTCGGATTGAGGGCCAATTCTCCTTCTCCCGTCTTCGTCAGAGGACGAACACCCATCTCTGTCGCTTCTTTCACTATTTATGCTGAATAACCACGGTCGGAGCTTCGCCTTCGAGCCTTGAGTGTCCTTGCATGTTTAGGTGTGCACGGGAGCACCATTTCGACCCTCTACTGACCTAGCTAAGCAGCTCCAGGTACCTTGAGTTCCAGATCCTAATCGAGCCGCTCGACGGGCCATCAAGGGACCCCATTCGATGCGGACCCTCTCCAACGGTGTGTTGGACCTCTTAGCTGGTTGATTAGACCAGAGCATCGCCAGATATAGAGATCAAAGTTCAGCCAACAGTACCCTCATCCCTATTCTTCCAACGCCATCGCCAGCTGCCCGATGAGGAGATAATGCCCCGGATCTGATCGGAGCCGTTCCTTCGTGCCCAAATTTAGGTGCTCTGATCAGATCTAGGTTAGATTTGCACCGTACATCACTGCCTTTTCTCAAATCCATCAAATCTTTTCCACCAGCCCATCAGAGTCGTACGCCAGTGCCACGTCCCTGTACCATCAGATTTTTCATGCGCTTGATCAAAACTATTAGAGCCTCACGCGCGCCCTACGTGCCTGCTTGGGTATATTTATCTTTTTACCTTGTTATTTCTGTCATTTTGTTTTAGTCTAATAAATGTAAAAGTTAGTTGTGGACATTTACAATAAGGACCTCATGTTTTCCATATTTGCACTTTAGCCCTTCTGAACCGCATTTGCGTGCCTGTATACGTGCTTTTTGGGGTTATTTGCTTGTCTTATTCGGAACTTTCATGTTTTAACGAAATTGAAGTAACTTTTGAGAAATTGCATTTGTGCCCCTATAAGCGCTGATTCATGTGCCTTGCACGTTTTGTTGGACTTTTTGCACATTTGGCCCTAAGGTTTTATTGCGTGTTATAATTGACCCTAGAACTTAAAATAATTGCATTTTGGTCCTTTATTTTTCCATCATTTTATTTTTGTTTGTATTTGTTGCAATAAATATCGAATTAAGTCTGAAAAATCCCTAAAAATTCCTAGTACCTCATGTTAGTGTCTTTTTTTTGTGGTAATTTTTATGTGTTGTTTTTATTAAAAATTCAAAAATCAACTAATAATTCCCTATTTGTTTTAAAAAAACTTAAAAATACGAAAATACCTTTAAAATTCTAAATAATTAGATTAGCTTTATTTTTCTTTGTTTGATTTTCTATCTAATTTTCACTTTTGTATCTTTATAAAACTTTGAAAAAATTATAAAAGTCTAAAAACACCATACAAATCATATAAAATATTTTAAAAATCCAAAAGAATGTGTTCTTAGTCTCTGTTTGTAGATTTTCACTTATACTTTTTGATAAAATTAACAAAGGGGAGTTTTGAATCTATTTTTCATTTTTAATTTGAAAAATACTCATGGTTATGTAGTGTTTTCTTTATCCATTGTTTTTTATCATTTTGAAAATCCTAAAAAAATCTAAAAATCTACAAAATTACGAACACCGTTAAAAATTTGTCAAAAGTACAAAAATATTTTTACTTGATTTTTCTGCTATTTTTATCATATTTGAAAAATCCAAAAAGAGTATTTGTGTCCCTTTTATTCATTGTTTTTATCGCTTTGTTTGAAAATTTGAAAATATAGAAAGTTACAATATTAAAAATCATTAAAAAAGCAAAAATCAAAAAACATATAAAAAAGTATAAATATTAAAAACCCATAAAAATTTTAAAGATAACAATTCAAAAAAACCAAGTGTAGTTTGCTTTGCTTTTTCTTATTTTTAGTCTTTGATTTTTTCCATTGATTAAATCACCCTCGTTTAAATAACAGTAGCCTCCTTGTGTTCGATCTTGGGAGCTATACCATGTTAATAAATAATAGCTTAGCCCACTCTTCTTTACTTGGTTCGTTTTGTGGTTGAATAATTTTCTCGATTTCTAGTCGGATTTCTGGGGTGACAACGACACTATTAATTTCTTAATCTCATTACTTAACTCTAGTCGCTCGGCTCGTTATCAATACACCATACTGAAATTTATTATTCGCTAAAAATGCTATATCGTTTTATGAATCATCTTCCTTCTTGTTCCATTTCATGATAATGCTTACTGTTGCATTGTCCATGTTTTCTTTTTGCAAATTTTATTAATGCTAGATATGTAAGAACATGATACTTATCCGTAATGTTTCCTTACGTTTCTCATGTTGTAACAATACATACATATATATATATATATATATATATATATATATATATATATATATACATACATACATACACACACACAGAGACACACACACACACACCTACTTGTATAGCTAGTAAAAGAATTTTACTGTTTTTATATAGGTTTCTTGCCTTTTATAAATTCAACTATTTTATTGAAATTACATTATTATTGTTGGCACCATCAATTGTGTCGGAGTAGATATTTTTCATTTTTGGTCCATTAGAGACTTTTACCTGACCGGGTATCATGTGTCAATTGATCCAAACAAGTATATATGCATTATACCTAAACAATTCCCGCTATGACAGTTGACTCAGCACTGATGTCCTTGCAGTACTGATGTCCTTGTATTAGGGTGGGGATAAGAGATCTCATGTTAAAGTTGTTAGTATCCTAGAGGACCAATTGATAGGCTTGCACAAAACTCCGAAAAAGGCAGGTTGGAACATATCGAATAAGTTTGAATTGAATTATATGTGAAGAGGTAATAAATATGTTTAAAGAAGCAAGTGTGAATAATAAATAAGAAACATACAAAGTTGTGAGTATAAAAAAATATATGCATGGAAGTGATCATGTAACCAGAGGTTGGATGAGAAATAGAAATGATGCCACGTACTCAAAATATATCTTAGTATGAAAACATTTGATGGCAACTTGAGTTGGATCGGTTTATAGCATGTCATGAAAACTAAGCTCCAACGATGAGCAAAAATTCTGACGCAATGACAAAATGTGCATGAGGTATATATGTGGCCAATGAAAGCGGTAACAAAATTATTGTGATATGAATACTTGTTTTCTTGTGTTACGATCGTAGAAGTTAGCATATCCAAGAGTGAGTTGCAGTTTTCATGCTCTCGATGAATCCTAAATTAGTGTTGGTTTCTACCTTTGAAGGATCTTGTGGTTTTTCCATTACACGTTCGTTTTGAAGCATGCAACGACATGTTTCGATCTATATGACTATGATGATGTTGGTTCCTTGAATATAGTGATAGTGGCACACTAAATCAGAGATTCGTACTTAGTTATAAGGGTGTATCCGGTGTAGTCGTATTTGATTATGGTCTACTCATTCATGGGTATTCCTCTTATGCTGGGTAAGTTTGAGAAAAAGGGTTGAAGGTTGAAATTAGGGTTATTTGTTGAATTTGATTTCTCCAACATGGAGTTGTAAGTTTTGAGCTTTTCGTAGTTTTACTATTAGTAGTTGAAGTATGGTCGATGCCTTAAATATCATGCTTGTATGTATACATATGATCCTAATTGAACCCAATAAACATTGTGTGTGTAGGGATCACTTCAAATAGGGTGGGGTCTCACCAATATTGTGGTGAGCCATCAATCAGATTCGTCAGATCATAATCTGACGGTGGCATCAAAAATATTATCCAAAAGGGTACTTATATCATCTCGTTTTTTTTTGTAAATTCGAATTTCATTTAATGGATTTGAATTACCATTTAATGTTTTCTGGATTTGGCATTTTTGAATCATACCTTTAATGGTCGTTTTCCAATTTGGTGTCGAATGAATTGGGTTAAACCATATCTTTGTAAATGCCCGTGAGTTTTTGTGAAAATGTATGTTCTTTTTGTAATTTCGTTAATGATTTCGTTTTTCACATTTTCATTTCTAAATTGGTATTTTCGTTTTGTAAATGGGTACATTCGTTTTGTAAACTCCAATGAGTTTTTGTAAGAGTAATTATCCTCTTTGTAAACTTCAGTCTTTTTTTAAATGTATATATTCATTTTGTAAAATTTGTGTGAACTTTTGTAACTGTATCGCGCTCTTTTGTAAAATTCGCGGAGAGCTCTGCAAAATAAGATAAAACAACAATGAGATTTTGTAAAAAAAAGTGAATCGATATGTAAATCGAAAGGTCAATTTTGTAAATTATTAAACCACAATGTAAATTCAAGCATTACCTCACAATTGCAGCCACAATCGCCTTCATTGTCGACCATTGCTCGATGCAGCACCTCCATCACGTCTGGAACCTGTCGCCGACCGATAAAGAAAAGGAAGCAGGGGGGCGGCGGCCGCCGCCACGGAGGATCTGGAGCAGCGGCTGGAGGGCCGATGCACACGGCGGCTCGGCATCAGGAGGAAGTGGAGGAAGCGCCGATGTCGTACCTCGTGGATGGGCTGCGCGGCGTCGCTTGGGTTGGGCGGTGGTTGGAAAGGAGGCAGCGGGGCGCGACCGACGTCGCGCAGGGAACGGCGCGGGGAGACGAGCAGCCGTGCGGGGGTGCACGACACACTGGTGCGACGGAGGAGCTGCGCAGGGGCACCTTGCTGTGGGCGACGCGTCGGAGTGTGGGCTGTGGAGAGGGGGAGGGGGCACCAGTAATCAATTGAGAGAGAAAAGAGGGAGATTAGGTCAAATATTTATCACATTCTATATTTAGAATATCACGAAATGACCAAAATAGGTTTTTAACCATTAAATTAATATAATTAATGCGTCAATAAATCTAGCCGTGGGATAAAAAATAGAAGGACAAGATTGAGGGGTCACCATAATATTGGTGAGACCCTAACTCATTTGAAGTTTCTCCTATATATATATATATATATATATATATATATGTCATGAGCCCATGATATGATAAATCTTATGATATTTATAAAGTACAGGAAAATGATATGCATACAATCTGGATATAACAACCAAAAATATGGTATGGGTTGGTGAATAAATAATTAGAAGAATGGTGAATAATGGAACACAAGCATATCTCCTTCCTTACTGTTTTACACTCCAATTGTAGTTAAAAGTATGGTATTGTGAGCCTGTTTTAGCTATACTAATATTTCTATTAATACATTCCTCTTTGAAACCCATCCAAGGTTGTAAATAGTTAAACAATAGTTTTTGGCATCAACTTCCATAATATTTTACCAGACTTTTGGCTATTCTTTCACTTTTAGATTTATATTTAATAGTATTTTTTTGTAGCTTCTACAATGTAGACTTTAGTCATATAAAATATATTATGGACTATGTTTATAGTATCTAAATTATAAATTGTTGAGAGCTATAAATATGAATCATTGTTGGAATTTTATTTATTTTTCCTTCTTATTGTCGGAATTTTATTTACTTTTCCTTCTTCTTGTCTCGAATGTTAAGCATGATGCATGAAGGTGGATATTATTGAATATATATATATATATATATATATATGTATAAAATTTAATGGGACTGCTCCAACGGGCTGCCCCGTCCCATATTTCGGTGATTTTTTTAAAAAATACCATCAAGTGTTTTTATCATTATATCCCTCTAATATGCTATTCCAATTTCGTTACAAATAGAGACTCATATGTCATTCATCTAAAACATGTAATTTTAACAGTCTTGGAATTGT
Source organism: Ottelia alismoides (assembly GCA_037367405.1). NCBI lineage: Eukaryota > Viridiplantae > Streptophyta > Magnoliopsida > Alismatales > Hydrocharitaceae > Ottelia > Ottelia alismoides. Next base: position 406,023 of record JAZKJV010000402.1, read on the forward strand.
TATAATCGACATGTTCTTGATGGAGGGCATATGAGTCTATATTTCTAATGAAATTAGAATTCCATATTAGAGGGATATAGTGATGAAATACATTACAGTATTTTCCAAAAAAATCAAAAAAAAAATCATTGAAATATGGGGTTAGGGTAGCCAACAGGCAATACCATTAAACTCACATATATAGGGAAAACTTGAAATGAGGTGTCACCTTTCCATAAATTTGGTGCGACACTCCATCTCATCCTTCCGTTTTGATCATTTGAATGGGTTAAATGATACATTAATGTATTTTTTTATAGATCGAAAGCCCATTTTGGTTATCTGAACACATTTTAAATATAGAATCCAACAACTCCCAAACCCCACTTAATTTTTGAAATTCAAAATTCTCTCTGTAGCAACCTTCTATCTCTTTCATTGCCAAATCCGAATCATTCCTACCATACAGTGTAGAGGACACCAAGGTGAAGCACCGTTAAGAACCATCAGATCATGATGTCATTGATTTGAGTAGTATGACAGAGGCATTACATGGAACACAACGATGTAGGCATTTCGGGAGCATGATGGCGTGACGTAGAGGGCATCAAGGTGGAATATCGTGAAGAACATCGAGCTCCACCACAATCATGACGATCTTGAGTGGAGCAGGATGACGGAGGAATTACATGGAACACTAGAGCACGATGGCGGAGGGGTTGCGTGTATCACGAAGGTATTGCTGGAGTAAGACGACGGAGGGGATGCATGTATCACAACGACGGAGGCATTGTGTAGAGCACGATGATGAAGGTATTGCGTAGAGCACGACAACGGACACAATGACGTGGATACAACATGAATACATATTTTTTAGGAATCGATTTTTTATTTTAGAAACCTTGATAAAAAGTAACAAAGATAATACATATTTTACAATTAGGATCTCATATTGCAAAGCACTTTTTCATTTATGATTTGTTAGTTGAAAGCATAATTGATAATTAAAATATCATAACCGGATCACATAAAATATTAATTTACCATATTAATTGCTTTACATTAAATGAAAATGTAACTGATAAAAAAGATTAAATTGGAAGATTAAAAACGTAATTGGTAAAAAAACTAAATTGAGTTTAAATTGAAAGTCTGAAAATGTAAAGTTAAAAATATTACAAATCGATGTTTCATTTTGCAAACCTCCATACAAATTCTACAAAAGTAAGAAGCTTTATACAATAAATGTTCGTTCTGCTTATCACATTATTACTCTAAATTATATGTAGAAATCGAATTTGACATCAAAAATACCGTAAGTAGACTATATAACAATAGTAATTTGCTATATTAATTGCTTCGGGTGGAATGAAAACGTAATTGATAAAAAATGACTAAACTGGAAGATTAAAAATGCAATTAGTACAAAATTACCTAAATTGAGTTCAAATTAAAAGTCTGAAAAAAAAATTAAAAAAATATTACAAATAGATATTTCATTATACAAATCCATATAAATTTTACAAAAGTAAGAAATATTATACAATAAAGACATTCATTCTACTTAAATTACCATTACTCTGAATTTTTGATGGGAGTCGAAATTGACATAAAAAATATCATAACCAAATTATCTAAAAATAATATTTTACCATATTAGTTGATCCACACTGGACAACAATTTAATTCATTAAACGAAATGCAAACTTGGATGAACTAAACATAATAATTTGACACGTCAATTAATTCGAATTCAAATTATTATGGGATAATTCACGATATTCATATCAATATATTATGCACCTTTGCATCTTGCCTTGAATGTACCTCATACAATAACTAACCTACTTCTATCGTATCTTTTTATTTTTTTCTAGAATAATCATGAAAAAATTAAAATAATAAATAATAAAAACTAAAATGATAAATTTACAATATCAATATCCATTTATATAATAATGTCAACAAAATCGATTTTAAAATTCTAATAGAGCGTGTCATTCCACTGCTTCACATAGTAGCACGACCAGTTATGAAGACAGGGGGGGGAGGACTTGGCCGCCCTTGTCTCCCAGTAAGTGCTCCTTATTATATATTATATGATAGTAATTATACATTATTTAAATACAATAGTTAAATATAAATGTTAACAAGTTGTATAAATTGCCCCCCCAGTCCCATTTAGAAGTTGTATATAATTCTCCCACCCTCATTTCTCAATAAAAATCTAATCTGAATACGATAATTTAATTATTAATATTTGTATGTTTTACGGGAACTACATGTTATACTTAACTACATGAACAAAATAAGTCTGTAGAGAATTTTTAATTCATCATTATATCGTATGTTGTTTAATATATAATGATGAATAATATTTATTGAGATTTTTTACATTTGAAATTAAGAAATAATGTGATATCCGTTGTTATATCAATACCATTGGTCCATATAGCGATCCTTAACCGTCATGATTTTAACATCGATGATTAGTTAAGATTCTGAAAATAGTGACGAATAAACGTTGTTATATTGACCTTCGTTAATGATATTGTAATAGATATGACATTCACCTTTAATTTTAATATAAAAATCATTTTATAATAAATAATACTCGTAATTATATATTTAGCAACGGATGGAATATTGATAGACTAAAAAACGTCCATATATACACATTTCATGTAGTGAGTCATTTCCTTTATTAAAGATGTATAATTAACTATTATCATTTACATGTTGTATGCATGTCGACCTTTATATCTTTTATGAACTTCATTTTGAACATAAATAAACCCATAAAAATGCTGAATTATTAAAATAATCATCAAAATCTAGAATGTAAAGAGTAATTACACTATGCAAAAGATACCAAAATAAAGATATAAAAGATTAGTTATGAACAAGCATATAGTTGTTACCATATTCAAAATTTTTAATACATAAGTATGGATGTCATTATAGATATCAATGTATATGAATAATGTGTTACTATATCTTGAAAATTGGGTATAGATATAAAAAGAATATGGATTAATATGAATACAATCACAAATACTTTATAAATTAGCTTATATATATGAATGAATGACTTATTATGATACAAATACAATATATATATCATAAAAATTATATCAAATATACGGAAAAAAATTAAAAGTTTTGTTATATGTAATTAAAAATAAATATACAACTATATATTAAAAAATATAAAGTGTAGGAAAAATATACGTGGATACCAAAGTGACATTTATATATGTATTCATTTTAATACATATACATATACATCTGTCAAAATATATTATAAGGAATAGGTACATATATATATCCCTTTACATCCCTAAATTAAGTCTGATATAATTTTACTTTTTAAAAATATTAGATTTAGTGGTACTACTTAAGATCGTATTAATAAAAGTTTTTGTGATGTGAAGAATTTTACAAGGACCTTTTTGTCCGTTCAATGTTTGTTTGAATATTTATGCGAAATCGTAAGTTTATAGGGGTATCTTTGTAAAACGTCCTTGTAAATAAATATTAATAATTCAAACGATAAATAATAAAAATGATAAACTTTATATATATAATGTAACTACATGTATATGTGTATCTACATGTATATGTGTGTAGTCTCAATAATTTGGCTCCCCAAATAAAAATTTCTGGCTTCGTCACGACACTTATATTGCTCTCCTACAATATTGTTTTTGTTGTTTAGCCTACTCAATTTTCTCTCTCCACTAATATATGATTCACTTTTTCTTTCTTTCTTTTCAGTTCTCATGATTGTTGACCTATTCATCAACCTTCGTGTCTATTCTTATTTTCAATTCCAGATTCCCTACTCTCTGAGTTTGAAAAAACACTGGTATAAACTGGAAGTATATATATATTTATTTAGGCGTGGCAAATTTCGTATTTGATTTGACGACTGCCACTGATTTATTTTAAAAGATAAAAAAGTCATTTTAAAACTGGCTAGATCTTATTGTTCTTTAAGATGAAGTGTTTAGGTAGGAGTATAAACGAGTCGAATCTGAGCAAACCAACTCAGGTTCGGTTCTGTTCATTTAGCATACTTTCAAGCTCGGGTTCGGTTCAGCTCAATAAAATGAAAATCGTATTCAGGTTCGATTCGGCTCGGGTAAGGTCCGTAAAGGCTCAGTTCGGTTCATTAACGATTCGCTTTAGAATAAACATTAGATACTGCCAAATATATATATTTTTGCATTGATTAATACTTTTTTGATAACAAAACTTCAACATTGTATGTTATATACCATTTCCCCTTATATTTCCTTAGATTTTAGTTGGCACACTAGCAAACATGGTCAAAATCTTTTTACCTTGCATATATAAAGAAATTACAAAAATTATCCAAGGATGCATGTTTTAGGAAGACATAAGGTGCTAATTCCTTTGGGAAAAAAATTGTATTAATTTGTTTTGGAATCGAAAGAACCGTGGTCTATGGCTTGTCTACAACCAAAGATACAACGAAATGGCCACAACATCCACTATAAACAACATTTATTGGATTAACAAAGATAATTTAATGAAGATAAATATGATTTTTATAAAAGCTAAAGAAGAAACAAAGCAACATGGTTACCATAACTACTGTGCGAAAAGAAGAGAATTGGGAGGCGAGAACCGTGCGTGCTGCGACTGTTAGGGGACCTGTGAGGCTGTGACGAGGAGGGAGTTGGGGGACGAGAGCTACACAATCAGGCAAGAGCGTACCCATGTGGTGGAGATGCGACGAGGGAGGGAGGGCTGAGGCTGCCATGCGAGGGAGCGCGAAGGGGCGATTGAGAGTCATGCGACATGTGGGCGAGAGGGGAGGAGGGTCCATACTCGACCGAGGAGCGACAACGGGGAGGGTCGAGACTCGACTAGGGTTTCGTTGGACGAGAGAAAATAGGGTAGCGACAAGCAGGGGGGACTCGAGCCTAGGGGAATGGGGAATTGAGGAATTCAATTTAGGGGATGAGGGGAGGTATTTGGGTTGGGGGTTTGGGAATTTATGAGTTGGACCCTGGGTCCTTGGGTATGTAAAATATTGGACTTTGATAAAACATCTATTTTTCTCTTATATATAATATGTGTGTATGTATACTTTTATGTATGTGTGTGTATATATTTTATGTATGTGTGTACATATATCGAACTTTTAACGAACCGAACCTGAGCGAACATATGTTTTTGAGGTTCGGTTCGTTTATTTAATCGAGCCCAAACTCATGTTCATGCTCGGTTAATTTATTTTCGAACCGAACATGAATCGAACTTTTAGCGAGCCGAATTTCAGCAATGTCAAACCTTAGAATTTTCTGACAACCCTATTTATAAGTATCAGATCAATATAAAAATTGATAAATCTATAGGAAAAACAACACATGCATCCGAGATATGCGGTTGAATTTTCAGTTGAAATTTGAAAAATAAAAAAAATACTATGCCGCATCTCAAATCCACGGGAGAGGACCACTCCGGCCCCACTCTATTGCAGCTCAATTGGGTTGACCAACACGTAGAAACGGGACGACTTAAGCAAAACCCGCAGGACCAAAAATCCTGTGCAGTCAGCGTGGCGTATGGTCACCACCGACAAACAGCATCACCTCATCGCATACCATATACTTGACGGTCCCGTCACGACACGTTACCCCGTCGTGACATGCCGGTTCCTTTCCATCCAGCACGGCCGTTACACCCTTTATCCGTTTCCTTCCTTCCCAACCTCCCCATCTAACGTCGTCTCCCCTCCGTCTGTCGCAAACCCTAACCCTAACCCCGATGTCGTCCTGCGACGACGACTTCCCCCTCATCCCTGACGACCACCGCCACCGCCCCCCTCCGCCGCCGCACCACCGCACCCACGCCGTCAACTCCTTCCCCTCCCACCGCTTCGCCGCTCCCTCCTCCGCCAAAGCGCCGCCGCACCTCGCCGTAGTTCATCACAACCACCACCACGCGCTCATCTCCAGTCCCAAGGACGATGACGGCGACTACGCCGAAGATGACTATGGCCGCGCCTTCGAGACCCCGGATGTTCCTCCGTGCTTCGATGACGCGTCGCCGGCCGCCGAGGGAGGCGGCAGTGACGAGAAGATCCAAGGGAAGGAGGCGGACAACGAGGAGGAAAAAAAGGTTACGAAACGGAGGGACCGCGAGGAGCTCAGCGATGAAGGGGCGCCTCTGTATGGACTCGCGGTGGTTGGCAATAAGAAGTCGCGGTCGGCTCCAACGGCGGCATTAGCGGCGTCTTCGTCCTCGGGGGATTACAGGAAGGATCGGGAGGAGTGGAGCGATTCGGCGATTGGGTGTTTGCTGGATGCGTACACGGACAAGTACGTACAGCTGAACAGGGGCAACCTGAGGGGGAGGGATTGGGAGGAAGTGGCCACTATTGTCAGCGAGCGCTGCGATAAACAGAAGTCGTGTAAGAGTGTGGAACAGTGTAAGAATAAGGTGGATAACCTTAAGAAGAGGTACAAGGCAGAGAGGCAGAGGCTGAGCAGCGGCAGCTTGGTGGCGAGCCACTGGCCGTGGTTCAAGAAGATGGAGCAGATCGTCGGTTTCTCTTCCCCTTCATCGTACGCAAAGGCTGCTTCTGATGAGGACAAGTCAGCTGTTGTTGCTGCCTCTGGTGGGATTGCTTCTGGCAGTGCCGCATTGGTTAAGCAACCGAAGAGGTACGGTGCATATCCTTTATCCTTTTCTGCATGTTGTTTATGCTTCGTATATGGTTTTTCTGGAAGGAGGAAAATGCTTAGTAGTAGTAGTTGCTTGTTTTTTTCGCTATATTGGGCATATGCATGGAGGATGTGAGTAGGCTGTGATGCCAACTGGGAAGCTTGTTGTTTTTGGGACCTCTAATTTCCAGACAATGTATCAAAAGTCCCATTTCATCTCCCTTTTGGTGTTTATACAAGGATATTGGGTCTTGGTTCATATTTTTCCATGGCATGTAAGCTTTTTTCCCATGTCAATTGAGGTTTGGTAAAGCCTGTTTGATAAAGCCTGCTTTTTTTTCCATCACAGGTTGTCACGATTGAGCTGTTATGTGTGAACTTGTCAATTTGGGTTTGATATGGAGAGGCACTTTGAGGGGACCTGACATATGATACTAGAACTTATTTCCTTATTGTATCTTTTTTAACCATATTGAAATTGATTTTCTCCATTAAGTGCACTAAAAGTTGAATTAATCCTTCTTCCATAGGAAGAAATTTTTCTACTGCTGTTTCCACCTTGATTTTACGATTGAATTTGCTAAAAGTGGATTGGCTTTTTTATGAGCAACATCTTTTGCTGCCACTTACCATTTCATCGACAGATATACAAGTGCCTTGGCTGGGACAAACATCCTGGCACCCAACATGAAGGTGAAATCTATGTTTAGTCCAAGATGGAGAAGAGTGGTTTTTAAAATTAGTGGTTCAACATTTGCTGGCGAAGATCCTCAAAATATTGATCCAAAGGTGAATTGCCCTTCTTGATTTTAATTTTAAACCATTTTTCTTTATCTGATGTATTTCATGAGCACCTTCTTTATTCTGGACAGATTTTCTTCCTTTCTTTGAAGTATATACACACTTAGAGAGTAGGTGTCTTCTCATAGCATTGAAACAAGTAACATGCTTGCTATGAATAAATAGTATTATGTGTCTATCTATATAAGTGGCTATCTTTATGTTGTTTAGGATGTTACATTAGAAACTGTGCATTATAAATAATTCTAGATATAGGCTGTCTGTTGAGAGGAGCACGTTTGACCAAAATGAAGAGGATGGGGCAGAGCCAGAAACAACCACAGTAGATGAGGAGAGAGAAGGCCACAGTCCATAGGTGGACAGAAATAAAGTGATGGATGTGAACCATCGAATATCGAGTGATTACCGTTGGTGGTTCTTTAGTCATTATTTGTATCACAACTTTTACAGTAATGAGAGGGCTTATATATACATAAATACCACACCCTTTTCACAGCAAAAGAACTTGTATATACACATGTACACATACACATATGTAATGACAAAAATGGGACTAGAAGATTATGTACCTCATTTCCTATCAAGACCTTGATTCCAGTAAAATTCTATTGAAAGTTAAAAATCCAACTATATCACTTAGACTACCATCTCATTGGCCATCAAGGATACAATTTTGCGATTCATTGAGAGATAATTTATCTTTAATTTATACTTACATAAGCTCTAAGGTTGAAGTGACGTAAACATCCGGTATTTTAGAGACAATTTTATGAAATTATGTATATTTACTAACTATAGGATGATTTATAAAATTTCTGCATGTATAAAACAATATGTCATTATTTCTGGGTATTTCAAGGTCAAGTCAGCTACACATTTCATAGCCCCATCCTTCCCACAGTTCTGTCCGTAAGGTACACAATTGAGCCCCATTCAAGTTCATCTCCGTCCAAATGCATCTTATGCATCGTGCAACTCCAAGTGAAGGAATTTCTGTTTTTTGTGCTCCTTTTATGTAGCCTCCTTAGATTGTAATTGGTCAATTGAGTCGCGGGACATCATATTATTATCCAAGGGTATTTCACAAGAATTTGGTATGCGACCTTTTGCCTGCTTCCTTTGTTCACGCACATGTATGCACACACACACACCCACTCGCCCACTCACCTTGTTCATCTAATTAATAATAGTCCTCGTGGTTATTGGAATGTTCATGAGTAACATTATTCTCTTGTGGAACATTTCGGTAACACTTTAACCCCTCACCTATTTCATATTTATGCTGTAGCTTCTATAAAACTTTAATATCACACGTTCATCCTTGTGATTGCATTTTGTTTGTAAATCATTGAGTTTCAATGGTCAGGGATTTAAAAACTATATAAAATATTTATGAAATGATTTGCTAACAAAATATCCATGCCAAAGCACCCAGATCACTACAACTTGATGCAAACATGATTTGGCGCGGCGATAAAAATTGATTTGAATGGTGGAATTTCGGTGGTAGAAGAAATTGGAGGGGAGAAGAGAAGGCGCGCCTGTTGCGCGAGACTTGGAGAGGAAGAAACGTGAAGACCACGTTGAAAGAGGAGAGAAAATAGAGAGAGGGAGATAAAAATCTCAAATTGATTATTAACTGAACTCCCTAAAACAATAGGCCTTCATCCCTTTATATAGGAGGGATGAGGTTACAAAAATAGCAACTAATTCAAATTCTAACTAATTATCCTAAACTGACTCTAACTAATTAACCGACTAATTTCGAAATTCAAATCGTTAACTAATTGAGATCACATGCAATCTCTATTTTATTTAATTAAAATTGCGACAACTCAAATAAACATAAATAAAATTAACGGATAAAATTAAATAAATATACGACCCTATATGTTGGTTCCACGCTGCATCACAGTGGAGGAGTTGTCAGCATGCTGTGGAGTTGGAGGTGCTATGGTAGAGGAATCACATGGTTGGTGAATGCATCGGGGAGGCGGAGGCATTGTGCGGAGGCGACACGATGGGGAAGAGGCGGAGATGCGGTGAAGAGGCGACGAGAGGTCGGGGAAGATGGGTTTCTCTGCTTGCTGCAGAGAAGGGTTTCAAAATTAGGGATTTGGGAGAAGCGAAGGATTTAGCCAAGAATGGGATTCATTTGGTAATCGGATCCTTAACCAGATCTAGAAATTGGTTAGACTGCATATCCACCCTATATGTAGCTGCATATGCGGTTTATGCAGCTCGAATAAGCGTTCGAGACGCATATGCTCACATATGGTATATGCGGTTCGGTTGGCTACCCGCATACGCATATGCGGCCGTATGTACTGTATTTCTAAACATTAATCATAATTGCCACAATTGTTGATATGCAATATCGAATATGGCATGGAATGAGAAGTTTAATCATGTAGAATGCATAAATAAGTTAAAGTAACATATAAAATTGTTTCACAAACTCACAATTCATAATATATCAATGCACTAGTAAGAATATTTACCACACAATAAGTTGAAAAAAATGTCAGTCATTGGAATTCAAAACTAAGACTACAATTAAACTTGTCTATATTATCAACAGATTATAAGAACACATGTACCTCATATGCTAAAATCTCCTTAAGAGGAAGATGTCTCTTCAAAGAAATGATATAAAAAATCTCTTTTAGAATCGATGCACTTAAGACAAAATAAGAAGGAATGCCAGCCCAGGGAAATGGGGAAATTATGAGAAATTTAAAAATGAATTTTCATGGGCGATATTTAGCGATATAGGCGATAAGTAGACGACATATTGGCGATATGGAGGTGAAATCCTAGAAAAAGACATAGGAGGGAGTTTTGATATCACCATGTCAGTGAAAATGACATATCGTCGACAAATTATAATATTCAAGTCCCTATATGGGCCTAATGCTCATACTTTAAAGCACGGAAATACACAACTACAAAAAAGGAGAGAACCGTTCAGTATTACATGATAATATTACATAGAATGGGATATATGTCCACCCATCAAGATAACTCAAACAAATATATCATATGGTTATGTTTAGTACTACAACCATGGTCGAGGATCCTATAAAATCTTGTATAATAGTCGACTTTGTCCATAAGAACTCACGTCTTCCCATACCATGGGAAGATTGATTCTTTAGGCAATGATACCCCTCTCCAACTCAAGATTAAATGTCATAATCTTTAGTAAATATGTACGTTTAATTTCCTAATGGAATCAATGTAATGAAGAATTTACTGCGACCTCTCCATTTGCTTGCTCGGGAACCACCCCTTGTGCCTTTTCACTCGAGACCTACGAACGTGTCCTGGTTGAGTCGTGCATTCTTTGCATACTTGCTATGAAGGTTTATTTAATGAAATTGCTATGAATGCCTTGACAACTATTGAATTTAATTATGATGTCTCCTTATGCAAATTCATGAGCCCTTCACCTATGAGAATGACAACAAAATACCTCTCTATGTGATGTATACAAACAGCGAGTGATATGTAGTCAATTCGTGAAGCCTCGCTGCTCTAGTAAGTCCGAGAGCTTCTGGAATCATGTTCTGGGACTTTGCTTAAGGTCATAAATCGCCTTATGAAGTTTGCATATCTTCTGACAATCCCCTTTAACTGCAAACACATGTGGCTGCTGCATATGAACCTTCTCCTACATATCTCCATACAATTAAGCATTCTTGACGTCAAACTATGAAAGTGACTAGCCCCGTACCACTGTAACATAGAGGAGGTTCCTAAGAGTAGAATGATGAGCCACATTGGAAAAAAGTGTCCTGATAGTCCACCCCATATGTCTAGGTGAACCCATACAAATTTAGCCTTGTAGAGATCAACACGGCCATCTGCTCTCAGCCATGGACGGCCATATCGCGATATATCGGCTATATATCGGTATCGACAGGTCACCGATATATCGTCGATTATGGTCGATATCTGGTATCGACATGCCAAAAAGGCACAATCACGGTCCGATGTCGGCGATATGGTGTCGATATATCGTCGATATATCGACGATATATCGGTATCGACATGGTACCGATATTGATACCGATATCGATATCGGCGATATATCGGTATCGACATGGTACCGATATTGATACCGATATCGATATGTCCTTCCATGCTCTCAGCTTCACTGTAAAGATCCATTTGCAGCCAACCACAGAAGACTCTCCTGGGGCTGTAACCAAACTCCATGTGTCACATGACTAGAGTGCAACCATCTCATCCTCCATAGAGACGCCAATGATCGTCTTACCTTGCCTCATGATATGTGCATGTGATCTCTACGTCTGACAGTTCCACCACAAACCTCCTGAAATCCTTTGAAAGACACCGTAAAGAAATATGGGCTGCAAGATGACAGATAGCACACGTACGCCTTCACTTCCAAAGAGCAATGGGCTGGTCAATATCCTTTAGACGATCTGTGTCCTATATAGTAGTCTCCTAAGGTGCTACCTGCTCAACCTGTAAAATTTTCTGCTATGCAGGCAAATCACCAGTGCCGTCAGTATAAATCAAGTGCTCAGAGTTTACCTTGGCATGCTGGATGATGGGAAAAGCATAAGAGCGAAGGGTACAATAGGCGGCATGTGAGTGGTAGTATCCAAGCAAAGTATGAGCCACAGGAGGAGGTGGTGGAGTCATAGGAGTAGGAACTATGGGAGGCTACGACAGAACCACATGTGAAGGTGGTGGTGGTGATGGTAGCAAAGTATGAGGTGGAATGTAAACTTCCTCACCATGCTCAAACGGGTTCATCTTGTCACCTGTAGGAGAAAAGTACATGATAAACTCAAAGAAAGTGACGTCAACACTAACATAATACTTCTGTCTAACAAGATCAAAGCACTGGTACTTGTTCTGGGTATGGGAGTAGCCCACAAAACACACTTGACCTCTCTTGGGGAGAGCTTGTCACAACCAAGAGTTAGGTGATGAACAAAAGTCAGAAAGCCAAAGACGTGGGGTGTTAGATAGAAAAGGTCCTTACTGAGAAACACATAAAAAAGGAACCTTTTCTCCCAATACGGAGAACGACATGCGGTTGACCAAGTAGCAGGCAATTAGGATAGCATCACCCCCAAAAGAGTGGGGAGCACGACTCTGGATAAGAAGAGCCTTGATAGCGTCAAGAAGATGACGATGTTTGTGCTCATCAACATCAATCTGCTGAGTAGTATAAGTACATGAGGTCTAATGTAAGATGCCAGAAGACCTGAAGAACTGAGAAAGTTGGATGGTAGAAAACTTCACGGTGTTGTCACATCGGACATACTTAACAATAGCATCAAAAATGTTCTTTATTTCATTATAAAAGTTTGAACGATATACCCAACCTCAGACTTGTTTTTCATATTAAAAATCCAAGAAAGTTTAGAGTAATCATCAACATCAACTAGATAGAACATGTGCCCGTGGTGATCAGGAACATGACTGGGACTCCAAATATCAGAATGAGCTAACTCAAATAAAGAACTCTTGCTATGACTCTGACGACGAGAAAAACTGGAGCGGTAATGCTTCCCAAGCTGACAAGCCTCGCACTAAAAAGTATTCTGATATGTGATCTGAGGGAGGACTCTACACATCTTCTGCAGAGGAGGTGACTGAATAGAAGGCTACATGTACGAAGAGACTGATCTAGTGGGAATGGAAGATGTGCTAGCATAAGGAGATTGGACCAGTCTGTAGAGACTCCCTTGCTCACAATTACATCCAATCACCCTGCCCATGAATATATCCTGAAATACAAGAGAAGAGAGGTCAAATATGGCATGATACTGTAAATTCTTGGTAATTTGACTAATAGATAACAAGTTCATAGAAAAGTCAGGTGATGAAGTGCATTCTGTAGACACATAAACATTGCCAAACAAATCTCTCCCTGTCCTATAATAGGGGAATGCATCTCGTTTGCAATAACAACAGTTCTGCTTGGATGTACTGATATGTACTCTTGTCTCCACAGGGATGATGAGATGCATCGGGGTCCATAATCCACTCTGAAATGTCTGCCTTATGACACAACTAGTAAGGGCATAAGCGAGGCAGAGGTAGCGCTGTCAGAAGGGCCAGAAGGAGCACTAGTAGAGTCGGTACTAGGAGTCATAATCTCCCTCAAATGAGAGACAATGTCGTCGATCTTTTGATCAACAGAAGGGACATGAGGCTCAACTGTGCTCGACAACATAGAAAAGCACACAAGAAGTGGAGTGGAGGTAAACCTGCGGAACTTGCATTTCCAGAAGGTACAGCTTGAAGATAGGAACCAAGAAATGGAATGGAGACAACGTTCAAGGCAATGTTGGCTTAAGGAGGGGGACACGCCCCCTAATTTGAGTTTATCTCATTTTATCCCCTCTCCTTCTCTCTTCTCCCTCCACGCGATCTCCGCGGTTCTCTTCTCCAAACCCCTCGTTCCGACGAGTTTTCTCTTCTCATCCATTCCCTTCTTCCACCAAAAATCCACCAAAATATATTATTTTATCATCAACGTCTACGCCGAATCTTCTCCGCATCAATTGGTATCAGAGCATGGCAACCGAATCGTCCCTACGATTCGACGATCCCGTCGCGCATTGGAAGATGCAATATGATTTGAGTTGCATATCTCATGATTCGCGTTCACGCGCACGTCGACACAAGTTCATGAAGCGCCTTATGTCAAGCCTCAAGGTTCAAGCAATTCGTCAGGAGACGAATTTTTTAAAAGCGGAGGAGAGTTGATGCAGCGTGGACTCGACATGTAGGGCCATCTAATTATTTAAATTGTGGCCGTTAATTTTATTTACGTTTTTTAAGTTGTCGCAATTTTAAATAAAGAGATCGCGTGTGATCTCAATTAGTCTTAATTTGAATTTCAAATTTGGTAGTTAGTCGGTTAATTAGTTAGAGTCAGTTTAGGATAATTGGTTGTCGGTTTAAATTATTTTCTATTCTTGTAATGTCATCCCTCCTATATTAAGGGATGAGGGTCCAATGTTTTAGTCAGTTCAAGATGTGATAAAATAGAGATTTATCTCTCTCTCCTCTCCCCTCTCTCTCTCCTTCTCCCCGCGTGATCTACACGTGTTCTTCTTCTCCCAAACCCCTCGTATTCCTGACGAGTCTCTTCTCTCTTCCCCTCGCGGTCTACGCGTTTCTTCTTCTCTAACTCCGCGCATCTGGCGTGTCTTCTCTTCTCAACCCTTCCAGTTTCTTCATCTCAACCCCTCTCTCTTTCTTCTACCAAAATTTCCACCAAAAAATATATTATCGTTATTATTCGCCGACGCCGATTTTCGTTTGCATCAATTGGTATCAGAGCATGGCATTTAGATCGTCCTCACGATCTAACGATCCGTCCCGGCGCTCGCACCAACATCGTCGTTCGTCCGAACAAACACGACGAGCCATCTTCTCCGTCGACGCTTCCTTCAAGGAGACGGCGCACATGGTTCGTGATTTGCAAACCAACTTCAACTCCCTATTTCGAGACTTCATGGCCAACCTTGAGGCCTACCGCGACGCCCAATCAAGACCGCCAACCGCCGAAGCCGCCGTCGCGAGTGTTAACAACGAAGAACTCGCCGTAGAAGTCGATCAAGCCGCTGTCCAGATCGTTTCAGGAGAAAAACTCGACGAATCGGCTGCTGTCCTGCCTTCTCCGACCATTCCGGCACGGCACCATCTATCCCAGGTACCTTCCCGACCTTCCCCGACCACCCCGCCAGTCCTCCGCCCCGAAAACCCCTCTCCCGCGGCTCTCACCACCCCGACGAACCCCCCAGCCCCACCCCTTCCCTCACAGCCCCCCACCCGAGTTCCAACACCTGGCCGCACCCCAACCCCGGCCCCAGGCCCTTCCGCGCCTTCGCCCACCCAGATACCCCCTCCCGCGACCCTTCCCTGCCTCCCCTTCCCCGAAACCCACTGCCGCCGCCTCCTGCACCATCGCCATCCCTCCCCGACCCTCGACTGCCGCCGCCTCACCCTCGCCCTCCCACCCATCGCCGATTCGACCTCCCCCCGAGCGCTAACCCTTGCGCCCCTCCCCGCCCACTACCCAACCCCGTACCTCCTGCCGCCCCATCCCCTCCAACAGCCACCGCCTCTTCACCAGCCCCGCGCCGCTCCCCCCAGACTCCTCCCGCGCCGCCTGCGCGATAGCTCGCGCGCCGCTCCGAGTCGCGCCGCCCAATGGACCCTCACACGCGCGCGGATGAAGAAAGCCCTAACAGGGCTTGCGGAACCTTCGGGATTTCAATCCCGTAAAAACTGGGGATTGAAGTTAAGTGGTGAAAATTGCAGGGAACATTTCCAAGAAGTCCCTAATTGCAAAAGGGTCCAAAGGCATAGAGTTGGGAGACAAAATGAAGGGGTACGAAAATTTCAGTGGTACCCTCCAGTTGGAAAGAATTATAAACGTAATGTTGAAGATGATCCCATGGGAGGGAATTGAAGCCCCCAATTCAAGGATGATTTTTTCCAACAGTCCACCTACATCACGCAATTCGTCAGGAGCCGAATTTTTGAAAGCGGTGGAGAGTTGATGCAGCGTGACCCCAAATTAGGGGGCCACATTTATTTAATTAGAGAATTATTAATTTTATTTACGTTTTTAGCGGTCGTAGTAGTCCAATTTAATAATTGAGATCGCCTGTGATCTCAACGTTGATTTCGTAGAGTTTAATTATAATTAGTGGTCAATTAAATAATTAGAGTCCAATTAAGTTAGTTAGAGGTCAATTAGGATCAATTAGTTGTAATTTTGATTATTTACTATTTTTGTAAACCCTCTCTCCTATATAAAGAGAGGGTAGTCCATTAGTTGTAGTCAGTCGATTATGAAGTAAAATTTGAGTTTATCTCATTTTATCCCCTCTCCTTCTCTCTTCTCCCTCCACGCGATCTCCGCGGTTCTCTTCTCCAAACCCCTCGTTCCGACGAGTTTTCTCTTCTCATCCATTCCCTTCTTCACCAAAAATCCACCAAAATATATTATTTTATCATCAACGTCTACGCCGAATCTTCTCCGCATCAATACCACACGATTTTTTCATGCCGTGTTGAGTGGTAGAAGATGTTGGAATTATCTTCATCGGCTCACGATTGACGGGGTTGTAGTTCACGGAGACATGGAGCTGGGGTGTGCTCTCAGAAATCACTTTTATGGTTTCAGTAGGCAGGTCACACGGATGGGCTAGGGTTGGAGAGGAGGGGGTTCGTAGAATTTCGTCGTTACATGCAACTTCCCTTGTAGCTCCGTTCCTAAGGAGGAAGTTAAGCGGATAACTTTTGGGTTGAATGCAGATGGTGCGTTAGGTCTTGATGGCTTTTCAATCGTTTTCTATAGAGAGTTCTGGGAACTTATCAAAGGAGTTTTTTCTAACAATACTCCATGAGTTTAAAGAAGGCAATCAAGGCTTTGAACGATTGAATAAGGCACTTATATTTTTGCTCCCAAAGAGAGAGACCCCGACGAGGGTGGAGGATCTTTTACCCATTGCTCTGTCGAATGGTATCTAACTTATGATTGACAATGTGCTTGCCAACCGTCTTCTTGTGGTTATGGATGATATTATATCTCCTGAACAGTCTGCATTTGTTCATGGGAGACTTATGACAGACAGTTGGGTACTGGCCTCTGAGATTTTACTTGACTGGAAAATGGACTAAATCAGTGGTCTACTATGGAAAGTTGACTTCTCAAAGGCCTATGATTGTGTTGATTGGCGCTTTTTATGGACATCCTTGGAGAGGAGAGGTTTCCCTGATCAATGGATATCATGGATGAAAAGATGCGTCACGACGACATCATATGCAATTCTGGTGAATGACCGGCTAGAGGGGGGGGACTTTTTTCAGCCTTAACGTGGTGTGAGACTGGGATGTCCCATCGCACCTTTAGTCCTAGATCGTCTGGAAAATAAACTTGCATGCTGGAAGGCAAGAGTATTATCCAAGGGTGGGAAAATGGTTTTACTTAAGCATATACTCTCTGCAATCCCCATCTTTTCGTGATTGCGGCTGATGCTTTGGAAGTGAGTTCATTACAACTCGCACTAGTAAGAAAACCCTCCTCGCTTTGGAATGGTATCAAGAAGATTCTCCGTAAACTAGAAGAAGCGCTGCATCTGGTGGTGCGGAACGGTGACACCTTTAGATTTTGGCTGGATAACTGGACATGGTTGGGATGCCTAAAAGATCATTATTCACGACTTTATGCCCTTGCCAATAACCAAAGCGTTACTCTTGAGGAGGTGTGGTCATCAGGATCATGGAGCCCTCGCTTCTCGGTAACCTTTTCAGACCAAATATTTCATGAATACCTTACTTTGCTTGGTAAGATTACAGATTTTGACGGTCCCACGAGTGGTAGGGATCATTTTGTATTGAGCAATGGGAAGCATTATGTGAAAATAGCATACCACTTCACTTGGAATCACAACGTAGCATCAGATGATATTATGCATGACTTTAGGATTATTTGGAACTGCAAGAATCAACAGAAGATCAGATTCTTTCTTTGGCTTACAAGGCATGGTAGACTCTTTACAAAAAATACAGTGGGATAACACACTCCATGCAGGAGACGTTATGTGCGGAATATGCAATGAGGAGGTTGAAGACTTGGATCACCTCTTCTTTAGGTACAGAACATCGGTACATGTGTGGGAGGTATTACTTGGCTCAAAACTGACGATAGTCCCTCCTTCTGGAGCTCAGTCACATCGGCTTGCAGTAATTCACATTGGGACACCTCCCCAACTTTCACCATTATATGGGCCATTTGGTGTGCTAGGAATGAGAGTATTTTTCGTGGTCAACGTTTCTATGTTGAAAATCTACTCGGTCACTACAAAGGCTTTTTGTCGGCCTGGTTTCTACTTTGATTGTTTTTAACTCCTTTAAAATGTTAATGGAACCTTTGCGGTGAGTCCCAACTATGGATGCCACCTTTTTTCTACTGAAAAGGCACGAACAGACGTGGGGTAACCATGCTTTTGGCAACATGTGTCCTCGGAGTGGCCAGAATGGTGATAATAGGTGTATTGCTGACACAAACATCCACCTCCTCTGCCACAGACATTACATCCTGTGAATTGAGTTGGACCTCCTTTACCATGAGATGCGGCCATTGTAGAGGAGGTCCATCTCAATTTAGAGGACGGTCCATGGAAGAGGAGGTGGATGCCGTTGCAGATGAGGTCTGGGTAATGACTGCATGAGGCATCATGATCCTACTTAGTATGCTGCAGGCATCCTCCATGGGAGGTATAGAAGCACCCGTAAGAAGTTGGGTGGCGTGCGACATCATATTACAAGTCAAGTGCCACAAGGAAAACTCCTACCATAGTTGAGTTCCTATGTATGTCTTTCGCTGCTTTGCGGAATCGTTCAGAGACATGGAGCTATGAAGCTTGTCAAACATGCCCCTAAGCCATGAGTAGAAAGCATGAAGCAGATGCCCATCCAGCTTGAATGTGAAAATGTCGTACTGAAGCTGTAGCATCTTCGTCTCATTCCTCGCTTGAGAATATGTAGCTGTGAGGATGTCCCACTCTGCCTTGGCAGTTGGCTGAGGAAGAATGTCATTGGCTATGCTTGTGATAAGAGTGCTGAAGAGTCATACCCGTGCATACGCGTCATCTTGCTTCTACGAAGCATTCACCCCAATCTTTTCGGTTGGCTCTGGTTTTCAGAATGTGTTCCTTCTCGTTGCATTGCATAATGCTTATAAACAACATGAACCGTAACTCATAATTGGTCCCATCCATCTTGATGATGGGTGTGTGTGGGTCTTTGAAGGTGTCAGAGGAGTATAAGTCAACCTTGCTCTCTGTCATGATGATAAAGGAGTCGAGAAAGGATGCTGCTGGTTTGTAGACCAATTTGAAGGTATCTACACAATCATATGAGGAACCAGTTGTGTATATAGGCTTAAAGTACAACCGTCCCAATCAACTTTGAAGATGCTATAAGGCTTGCAGATGAGTTTAGAGGTCTAAACTCACACCATGTTCACGCAAGAAGGGCCTAACATGGCATCAAATTTCGCTGAAATTTGGTTGCCTTTCGGTTTCGACACCTGATCGAAACCGACATCTAAGGCCTTAAAAGCTACCAATAGAAGGGCTGATTACTGAAATATCAATCAAATTTTGGCTGGTCACCGAAATGTTGACCGGAATCGACATTTGAGGCCTTGGTGCCTAGGGGTAGTCTATTAATGAGATGCGAGGCCCCTAGGGATGCAAACCTACGGATACCGTTTCGGATATATGTGTTTCCATATCATTATCTGCTTTTAAAACGAATAAGGATGCGGAAACGGATATTGATGGATATGAAAACTATGTTACCATATCGTCAAAAAATGGATAGATGTAAAATGAATACTGATCGCATATTCATAATATTAGAAATACTCAACAGATTAGCTTAAATATTCATGCATTGTATGGAATACACTTGATATAGATATATTAAATGTGCTTAGTCATTTAATGCACTTGATATAGATATACATTGGATGGAATGCATGATTAGATTCATACAACAGATTAGATATATTATATGGATGGAATACACTTGATATAGATATCCATATCCTTATTCATTTTAAAGCAGATACATATGTGAAAATATGTATAAAACAGAGACAATGGCAGACTAGATATGGATATATCCATATTCATTTGCATTCCTAGAGGCCCTGATTGGTTGCTGGGTGGTGCATGACCACTGACACGAGGATGAGTCGCTACTGCCGTCGCTAGCAGTAGCTGGACACTTGTAGTCACACTGCCGCTAGGTGTTGCGATGGTGAAAAACAGTTGAGAGGCCCGAGCGGCGACCCTAGCAATGATAGGTGTTGCACATGACTGCGATGAAGATGCCTAGCTATGAGGGTGCCCCAAAGGTGCCCTAGCGGCGACCAGGTGTACCGTACAGGGCTGCGTGTATATTAGGGCCCGCTGGTAGTGTAATATGGTGCATGTGATGACAACGACATGCCATGGGAGGGGCCTGATGGTGGGGTTAGGGCAGGTGGGTCTTAGGGTTCCGATCTAGGATCTCTGATACCGTATGGAAAAATAATATCTTGATTATTCCGAGGGACATAGGGCTCTCTTAAATAGGAGAAACCCTATATGGCAAATTACATAAAATAAATAAGCAAATATCGAATATCTAACTAAAAAAATAACCACAAAAAATAAATGAAATAATTACAGGAAATCTCTAGGATCGGACTTCCCGAGGGGTTGAAAACCTAAACACTAAGTTTTCTTAATTGACCTTAAACTGTTTGCTTTTTTCAACAACGATGCAATTTGATTACTATCGATCATCCTATGTTAAAAATATCATTTTATGTTGGACAATCGTTCAAAACTATATGAAACCAAACAATGAAGTGAATGTGGCAATTTATTTTTTTACTCAAGCAAGTCCAAGGTCGACACTAGGAAGTAAATAATGTGGCTCATGAATCAAATTCAGATAACAAATTTTCTCGATTTTCAAATAAGTATATATTTTTAGTTTTTTAATGCAAGAATGAGATGAAGATGGAATGCAACAATGCAAGGTGCCAATTTCTAAGGGCCTGTTTGGTTGCTGGGTGGACTGGGTTGGGTTGGGTTGGGGTGGGTGAATAGTAATCTGTGAGGAGGAAGTACCCTTGTGAATAGTAACCAGGGTTGGGCCAACCCTGCCCAACCATGCAACCAAACAGGCCCTAAGAACGAACCAAGCTAACTTAGAAAATCCAAATTGATTCTAAATTAACTCGAATTTTTAGAAACCTGTTTTTCCTTGGTTCTTTATTCAGTGAGGTGTACAGAATATATTTTTTTGTATTTTTAGGAGTTAAGACGCTAACATGAAAAGTTCATAGGGGGTGGTGTTAGCAATTTTCATACAAGTGAAATCTAAAATTAACGAATCTTGGTCGGATGTTAAAATATGCAAAATGAGCCTACTATATTTTTTTTGGAATTTTGAGATGAAATGCTAATTTTTAGGAAATTTTAAATGCAAACATTCTAGTAATTTAATTTTAATAAAGAGAAAAGGGATCCTACACCCGGGCCATTTTTTCATGTTTTTTTTATTTTTTTTGAAATGAAAACTTGGGGTAATTAGATCACTATATATCACCATGGTGTCATTCCAATTTCAAGTTAATTTGAGACTTCTATCATCTCCATCAAGATCATCAAATTTTAACGGTCTGGAATTGCTGAAAATGACACATTCTAGATGAACATGTTAGGAATGTTTGTTTTGCATGAAAATTGAAACACATATTCCCCTTAATATATTAAGTAAATCCCCAAAGATTTTTTTCGAAAAAACAAAAAAAATGAGAAAAAAGGTCGGGTGCATGGAGTTACCTACACCCTCGGGTGCAGGCTCCCGGCTCCCTTTAATAAATACCGGACATCAATATTATCACAAACTAAAATTTCTTGAATTAGACAATTCAATATGGAATCAATGTCACTTCTATTTTTTTTGCAAAATACTAGAATAGAATTAATTAAAAATCAATATTTATAATCACTCTACAATATATTTTACGCAAATAACACATATAAATGAAATGATTTTTGGAGGCATATTAAAGAACGGTTAACCCTGCAACGTGTGATTTTTTAGAACAAGGGTAGCTTTAAAATGAATTAATGCAGTGCAGATGGGCAAACTATATAAGTTTTGCCATAATATTTTTTAATTCAAACGGGGAGAACATGTTGTGGTGTCTGCCCCATATGTAGTAAATGACAAATAGAAGTTACAAGAAGACTTACAGGAGCGAAGGCTCAAGTAGAGTCTTTGAATGGAAGATTACATTCTCATAATAAAAACGTTGAAAAGAAAAGAGTGCACCATTTCGAGCTAGCCAGATAACCCACAAAGTTGCGACATGCCGAAGAAGTTCTTCCCTAGAGGCTAGAGCAATGACTTGCCTCAAACAACGAGTCCCAAAAGATGTTCAAGTTTTGTAGATTTATTCATGTAGTATCCATTTCAGACCAAATACATGACGTCTTCATGTAGTGGAAGAAAAGGTATTCCACCATCGTAATATGTGATTCACATTGGGGACATCTTTTAGAGACATCTGTAAAAGTCTTGTACAATAGTTCCTTATCATAACGCGCCTTCTACGCAACAACCACATAAAGAAATCAATTTTGTTCGACAATTTTATTTCCGGATAAATCTGAAGTCACGAACCAAAGTGTTTGCCCTCAACGGTGGTGGTCTGGTAATAGCTTTGTAGTCTCACTTTACTGAGAAAGCGTTATCCTTCCACACCCAGTAATCTTGCCCATGTCAAGGACTCCTCAAGCCTCGGTTGATTTAACTGCCTTAGGGATTCTAGAAGGAAAAGAAACTCCTCAAGCTGCTGGTTAGAGAAATCCATAAAGAATGAAGGCATTCAGTTTCCATCTAGCCAATAGTGCAGCCACCCACACATCACGGTCAGCAACCAAAGCAAAAAGCTGGGGGAATCTGATAGAGTTGAGACCCTCTCCCAACCAGTTATCGGTCTAAAAGCCAAACAATTTGCCATCACCCAACACCAGATGAAAGAGCTCTTGAAAACGATGTATCGTTGAGTTGAACCCTTTCCAGATAGCCGAATGATGAAACTGCCGGTGATGGGGCATGGTGTCCTGGACCCCAATGTTATAAGTATAGAGGATTAGACGACAACACAAATCTTCACTTATACCCCCAAATCCTGCTGACCCACTTAAGAAGAAGAGCCTCGTTCATGGTTTCCAAGCGGGAGATCCCAAGCCCTCCAACCATCTTTGACAAAGTAACAGTCTCTCAATTAATGAGATGCACACCTGAACTCTCCTGGCCAGTTTTGCCCCAAAGGAATCGACGAACGATCAACTCCAGACAACGCCTGATACCAACGGGGAGAGGAGAGATGTCGTAACTAATACATGAATAGCAAAGAGGATAGCATGTATCAACACCACATAGCTTCCATGCGATATAATGGCCACCTTCCACCTGGAGAGTCTCCTTTCCATCTTCTCATTAATAGGCAACCAATCAACCATCTTTAATCTTCTAGCAGATAGAGGAAGACCTAGGTAGCGAATCAGGAGAAGGCCCCAGTTCGTACCCAGCTTGACACAAATCTCCTGTGCATCTTGGTCAGAATTACCAAAAGGGATAGCCTTAGATTTCCCTCGGTTTAGAAGAAGCCCAGACAGTTCGCCACAAAATTCCATTGTGATTGCCATTCCTCTAGCTTTCATTGTGCCTCCCTTGATAAAGAAGATGGTGTCATCTACATATTGTTCAACCATGAAAGACAAGACATCTGCAACAATCACAAAAAGCATGGGGACACCCTTGTCTAACACCCCACCGTGGTTGGAAGAATCCCCTCTCAGGAAGACCATTGACTAGTACCAGATAAGAGCCTGTGGTGACATATCATTTTATCCACGAGATCCAAGTATTCAGGAAGCCCTGTCGAGACATTGCCATCCAAAGAAAACACCAGTCCACTATGTCGTAGGCTTTAGTAAAATCCACCTTCCAAAGAACACCCTTCGATCTGCATCTCTTCCCGTCTGTTATAATCTCAGTAGCCATAGTCAAACTATCTACAATCTATCATCCAGGTATAAAAGCTAACTAGAGAGGAGAAATAAGGTGATCCAGGACCCTGTACGACCTAATTGCTAAGACCTTCACCACAATCAAATATATAGCATTGGAGAGTGCAATCAGACGAAAATCTTCCACTCTCTCATAATTCTCCTTCTTTAGGAGTAAGGAAACAAGGGCCTTGTTGAGTTTCTCAAACCCAACATTTTCTCTAGCAAATTCCTTCACAACATTCACAACTTCACTCCCCAACACTACCCGAAACTTACAAAAGAAAAAAAAAGGAAGTGCTCCATCCACATTCAGATTCCAAACTGCTACTTTCACCTCTTTTGTTGTAATGTCTTGTATCAAATGACTTGCATGTTGCCCAGATAATTGGGAAGTATCTTGGCCAGACCATGTCCACGGCCTTTTTTCATTTCTTCTCGAGAACTCATGAAAATGATCAGTAATTGCACGACCCATCTCCCGATCACCCTCAACCCTTCTACCATTCACCACCACAGAGCATATCAAGTTTTGATGACACCTCCCACTGGCAACTTTATGGAAATAAGCTGTGTTTGCATCAACTTCCTTGAGCAAGCACCGCGTGATCTCTATTTTCACTCTGCAACATATTTCTTGTCTTCCGCCAAAACTACTCTTTGAGTTGCTGCTCTATCAGTGAGTTCCTCTGCTGAGAGATTTTTTGGTGTCCTCCAACTTTTCAATTCTGCACACCTCGACTTCTGCCTCTACATGTATGTACATCTAGCCTTATGAACCTCCTTGAAAGAGCAAAGCTGCATGCGCAAAGGAACTAACTTTTTGGGCTAGACGAGATGCAGATGATCTCGAAACCACAGCGAAAGACCAATGGTTTGCGACCAACTTTTCTCCTGAAGCCATGCACATTTAAATATGAAGAAACCCCTAGCCAGAGAGGCATCTTCCAAGTCACAAACCAATAACGTGTGATCAGACTTGGTTTGAGGTCTGGAGGTAGAGGCTGAAAGGGGAAAGGCCTCAAGAAGTATCATAGATGTCAAGAAACGATCAATACGGGTACGGGAATCAAAATTTCTCCAGCTGTATCTAGTGTCTGTAGCATCAATCACCTCAAAGTCTAATTCATCAATCAAGTCTGCAAAATCAACCGAGACAAGGTCTTGACATCCTCTCAAACGCGGTCGGTTCGAAGAGAGCAATATAACATTGAAATCGCTTCTGACCAACCAAGCCACCCTCAGGAAAGCATTTCTATCACTTCGGAGGTCAACAGACAAATCCGACCGAAGAGCCTATAAGTAGGGTCCATAGACACACGAGATAACAATCTTCGTGCCTGAAGCGACACACTCCAGAAAGATAGCTCTCCCCTTCAACTTAGAGATCGGACTAAAAATGGAGCTTTTCCAAGCAATGATCAACCCCCTTGCAGTGCTGACTGCATCCAAAGATCTGAGAGCCGTCGACAAACTAGTTTCCATTGATCTCCAAAAGAGAGAAGAGCTGAAGGAAATCTTAGATTCATGTATCATGGCCACATCACAACCCCATTCTATCAACATATCCCCAATTGACCTCCATTTCTCTGGATCACCCAGACCCCTCACATTTCAAGTTAGAACCTTTATTTAGGAACGTTGGAAATTCCTGAAACTTTAACCTCTCCCGTTGCCACTACTACTTGAGTTTTATGGACTGAAATCACTACATCTTGATGCAACGTGAATCAGAGGGCTTCATTTATTTAATTTTGTCCAATAATTAGAGTCTCATTTTATTTGATTATGTCGTCGCATTTTTATTTTTAATAAAGAGATCGCGTGTGATCTCAATTAATTAGTTAGATATTTGAATTTCGTAATTAGTCGGTTAGAGATCAAATTAGGATAAGTTTGTTTTGAATTTGAATTTGATTTCATTTTTTTTGTAATCTCATCCCTCCTATATAAAGGGATGATGGTCCATTGTTTTAGTTCAATTCAGTTGATATAAAATTTGAGATTTTATCTCTCTATCTCCCTCTCTCGTCTCTCTCCTTCTCCCACGCGATCTGCGCGTTTCTTCTTCCTCGAATCCTCGCGCAACCGACACGCTTTCTCTTCTCAATCCCTCCAATTTCTTCTTCTACCAAATAATTCCACCATCAAATAATTTTCATTAACGTTTGCAATTTCTATTTGCATCATTTGGTATCAGAGCATGGCCTACAGATCGTCCTCACGATCTGACGATCCGTCCAGACATTCACGCCGACATGCAACGAAACACCACCATCGTTCATCGGAACAAAAACGACGATCCAACGAAGCTTACGACAAGGAGATGCTGGGCATACTGCTTGATTTTCAATCAAAGCTACGAGATTTGAAGGTTAATTTCGAGACCCTATGCGCTGCCAAATCAAAGTCTTCGATTGTAGAAGCCGTTGTCCAGACCCACGATGAAGAAAATCACGAAGATATCGCCGTCAACACCGACCTGCTCGCTGTCCAAGCCATTCCAGAAGAAAAAAGTGACGAAACGCTTGCTGTCCAGGTGTATTCAGATTGCAAAAGCCGCCGGAATCGACCTTCTGCCCCTCCGCGGCCCTCTCGCGGACCCCCTCCACCATCTTCACGCCTCCAGGCCCCCCTCTCGTTGCATCTGCGTCACCAGCTCCAGCCATAGCACCTCCCGTTACCCCCGCGCCCCATGCTGCATACCCTCCAGTCCCAAACTTCCCTTCCGTCGCAACCCTCGTCCCCTCAGCACCCCTTCCCACCATCCCTCCCGCAACCCCTGAAACCTCTACGGCACCCCCTGCTGCCCCACCCCTGCCGCCAGCCCCGCAGGCGCCTCCACCCCCTCCCGCTATCTTCATAACCCCCCCGCCACCAAACCCTTCTCTCTCCCTGACGCTCGGCCATCTCCCCCCCTCCCCCTCGCGCGCCAGTCCCCTTGGCCCCTCCCCTGATCGCTACCCCCGAACCCCCAGTCGGCCCTCTCGTGGCACCCGCACCGTCGAATTCCCCTGTCCCAGTGACCCCTTCCGCCACCCCCGTTGTCAACCCCCCCACTTACTCCCTTCCTCCCCGCAACTCCAGCCCGTGCTCCCGCAACCCTGACACCTGCCCCTTCCCCCTACTCGCCCCAAACACTATTCCCAGCTCTTCGTCAACGATACCCATCCCCCCGCGTGTCAATCCCTTCTCCTACACCAAGAACCTCCTTATCACCGTTCACCGCTGCCACCGCCCCGCTCCCCTTCTCGCGGGCCGCCACCGCGTTGCCCTAGCAGCGTGCCACTGCCACGAGCCTCCACAGGTGCGCCGCCGCCATCCATCGGGAGAAAGACTAGCCATGCTGCCCTTAATCGAATCCTTATTCTCAGGATATGAATTGGAAAAGCTGTGGGCAAACCCACCTTCATAAAAGTTTTTATTTGAAGGTCATAAGGAAGGAAACCCCTTACAAAATTTGTTTAAATGAAGGGGTACGAAGATTGCAGAGACGCCCTCCAATTGGACAAAATTACAAACGTAACGTTGAAGAGGAATCTAATTGGGGAAGTTGAAGCTACAATTTCAAGATTGAATTCTCCCACAGTGCCTCGAAGATCAAGCAATTCGTCGGGAGATGAATTTTTCAAGCGGAGGAGAATTGATGCAGCGTGAATCGGAAATATAGGGCTTCATTTATTTAATTTTGTTCAATAATTAGAGTCTCATTTTATTTAATTATGTCGTCGCATTTTTATTTTAAATAAAGAGATCGCGTGTGATCTTAATTAATTAGCTAGAGATTTGAATTTCGTAGTTAGTCGGTTAGAGTCAAATTAGGATAAGTTTGTTTTGATTTTGAATTTGATTTCTATTTTTGTAATCCCATCCCTCCTATATAAAGGGATGATGGTCCATTGTTTTAGTTCAGTTCAGTTGATATAAAATTTGAGATTTTATCTCTCTATCTCCCTCTCTCCTCTCTCTCCTCCCACGCGATCTGCGCGTTTCTTCTTCCTCGAATCTCGCGCAACCGACACGCTTTCTCTTCTCATTCCCTCCAATTTCTTCTTCTACCAAATAATTCCACCATCAAATAATTTTCATCAACATTTGCAATTTTCTGTTTGCATCACATCTACTTGGTTCGCCATCCTTGACGCTTTCTGTTCACTATATCTCTTCGTTCTCCTCCACGAGCACCCTCCACGACTGAAGAACTTGAGGGAAAACTGGCAGCGAGGCGTCACCTCCCATCGCGAGCTCTGGGAAGGTTCCAGAAGGGAGTTGTACCACGATGGTTTCAAGATCTGCGACTGCAGCTTCAAGGGTGGATTTCCACTAAGGAAGAGATCCTAGATTCCTTGGGGGGGCATAGGACTCTCCGAAGCGGCAAGAAGTTTACAGGGGAACACATGGTCAAACTTTTTATCAAACAATAATGTAGATGCATCATTCATGATAGACTCGGCCAGAGTTTCCAATGCAGGCAGTACCGAAGGGGCCATCTCCTCACCTTGGAGACCTTCCAAAAGGTCTTCGAACGAAGACTCTGGAAGTAACTTCCGAAAAGAAAGTGGCTTAACGGGTCTATTGAGAGGATCCGAAAGCGAAACAAAGCCTGAACCAGTACCCATTGCGTCTTTGATACTTGAAGCCTCCAAATAACCAAGGCAATGGTTTGGGTTCAACACCGCCCGATAAAAGGGCATACCCGAAAAAACTCACTGCATCCACGAGGAAACGGAGCCCTAAAAGGAAGTTTGGGAGCGTTGGCGGAGAGACGGTGTGTGGCTGCATGATCAAATCCTAGTTTGGCTCTGTAATCACAATGTTGGATTCGAAATCCGTTACTGCCTCCTTTTTTTTTTTGAAAAATTTCTAAAGAGGGCTCTTCCACGATCTCTACAGTCATCTCCTCCGAGAAATCCGTAATCGGAACAATGCTTCATCAGTGTGGTCGAGGAGGAGCTAGCAGCTACTTCTAATGCCGGAGAAGGCGACGACGGGATACTTGCCTGTAGCTTGAAGGAAGCTCCGACCCACTTTTAGCATGTAGACTAACTCAGAGAGGATATATTTTGAACCCTTAATGACCACTAAGGTCACCAAAGGATCCGAGACTGGGGAAAGACATCGGTAAGGACCTTTGTTACGGCTCTAAGGCTCCTCAACGTAGTTTTAGGGCATCGACCGATGCGAAAGGAAGGGAACTCTGAGAACACGAGTTACCTACAGAGGGTTGCTTGGGGGCTTCACAATTCGTGAACTGAGGGAGTTGCCATTTGACACCTAACCTCTGATGTTGACCTGCAGAATGCTGACCTACACTTTGGACAGGCCCCTTGCGCAAATCGAATTGGCTTGCAGACCAGTGACATCGCCCGTGAAACTCTTTCCCAGTAGCTCTTTCATAGAACTCAAAAAGGCCTTGAGATCTAACTCTTTGATTGGAGAGAAACCAATGAGAAACCCTTCTTTCTCAAGTACTGCTTCCTTCTTTCCGAGACGAACCACCATTGCATAGAAGCGTGATGCAGAGCGTATGATTGATGTCGGAGGGTGTAAAGCCATTCTCCGATGTCCTTCCCCACAACCAAAACATCGCGGCGACAGTTCACATGACAAAGCTTGATGACCATAACACCCACATTTGAAACAATGCTATTGATGCAGTCGGGAGAATTCCAATGGTGGAAAATAGTTATTTGGTGGAGAAATTTAGAGGGGAGAGGAAGAAAGAGAATAACGCGCTAGTTGCGCTGGGTTTTGGAGAAGAATTACGAAGATCGCGTTGAGAGAGATAATAATGAGAGAGAGAGAGAGATAATGAGATAAATCTCAAATTTTATATATTCTGAACTGAACTGTCAGTTCAGTATATATAAAATTTGAGATTTATCTCATTATCTCTCTATCTCATTATTATCGCTCTCAACGCGATCTTCGTAATTCTTCTCCAAAACCCAGCGCAACTAGCGCGTTATGAACTCAACCATGGCCGGTCCCAAGCCCGG
The DNA here is from genome assembly GCA_037367405.1 of Ottelia alismoides. Lineage (NCBI taxonomy): Eukaryota > Viridiplantae > Streptophyta > Magnoliopsida > Alismatales > Hydrocharitaceae > Ottelia > Ottelia alismoides. The sequence continues at coordinate 436,155 of JAZKJV010000402.1, forward strand.
GTAAATGAGGAGGGTTGCGTTAGGTAGCCGACAACCAGCGTAAAATAGTCAGAGACAACTTCCTAAATAATATTTTTTAAAAAATATTATTTAGGATGTTGCCTCATGATAGTCAGATCTTGATTGGAGAGAAACCAATGAGAAACCCTTCTTTCTCAAGTACTGCTTCCTTCTTTCCGAGACGAACCACCATTGCATAGAAGCGTGATGCAGAGCGTATGATTGATGTCGGAGGGTGTAAAGCCATTCTCCGATGTCCTTCCCCACAACCAAAACATCGCAGCGACAGTTCACATGACAAAGCTTGATGACCATAACACCCACATTTGAAACAATGCTATTGAAGCAATGCTATTGATGCAGTCGGGAGAATTCCAATGGTGGAAAATAGTTATTTGGTGGAGAAATTTAGAGGGGAGAGGAAGAAAGAGAATAACGCGCTAGTTGCGCTGGGTTTTGGAGAAGAATTACGAAGATCGCGTTGAGAGAGATAATAATGAGAGAGAGAGAGATAATGAGATAAATCTCAAATTTTATATATTCTGAACTGAACTGTCAGTTCAGTATATATAAAATTTGAGATTTATCTCATTATCTCTCTCTCTCATTATTATCGCTCTCAACGCGATCTTCGTAATTCTTCTCCAAAACCCAGCGCAACTAGCGCGTTATAAACTCAACCATGGCCGGTCCCAAGCCCGGGTAAATGAGGAGGGTTGCGTTAGGTAGCCGACAACCAGCGTAAAATAGTCAGAGACAACTTCCTAAATAACATTTTTTTAAAAAATATTATTTAGGATGTTGCCTCATGATAGTCGGATCTTCTCAACATGGATTTAAGGAAACATACAGATTTCGTCGGGGCGTTCCCTACTTGCGACGCGTTGCATCGCCTGAATGCAATGAAAAATTGGCAAGGGCCGCTACATCGCAGCCTGGATATAGTTCAAAATTTGCAAGGGTTCTCATATGAGGAACGCATGCGGGTAATTAAGCTAATTCCGCTGCATCACCGCCCAGATGTAGTCCAAAAATTGCAAGGGTTCTCGCATAATGGACGCATGCGAGTAAAGAAGTTAGTCCAAAAGAGGTTGCAACGGAAGTTGCGGATTGGTTGTTGGAATATTGGTACTTTGACTGGAAAATTGATGGAGATAGTGGATATGATGAAAAGAAGGAAGATTCATATACTATGTCTTCAAGAGACTAAATGGGTTGGAGAGAAAGCAAGGGAGATCGAGAAGACATGCTTTAAACTATGGTATTCAGGTAAAGATAAGGGTAGAAACGGTATTGGAGTGGCTGTTCATAAGGATTTGAAGGATTGTGTGGTTGGGGTGCAAAGATTTGGGGATCGGATTATTTTGCTAAAATTGGTGCTTGAAGAAGAAATTCTGAATATAATCTCAGTTTATGCACCGCAAATTGGTTTAGATGAAAGGACTAAACAAGCTTTTTGGGAGGATTTAGATAAGATTTTACAAGGAATCCCACAAAGAGAGATGATTTGCATAGGTGGAGATCTTAATGGACATGTGGGAAAAGATGCTTCAGGGTATGCTAGTGTTCATGGAGGACATGATTTTGGGGATAGAAATGAAGAGGGAAAAGTCATCCTGAATTTTGTAACGGCATATAATCTTTTCATAGCAAACACTCTCTTCAGGAAGAGGGAGGAGCATTTAATTACTTATAAGAGTGGGCCAACGAGAACACAGATAGATTATTTTGCATTGAGGATAAGAGATCGGTTGTGTTGTAAAGACTGCAAAGTAATCCCAGGAGAGAGTTTAACAACCCAACATCGCTTGTTAGTCTTGGATGTACAAATAAAATGGCTGGTAAAGAAAAAGAGGGTTCCTAAGATCACTAGAACTAGATGGTGGAATCTTCTACTGAAGCAATCGAGCTTCAGGGAGAAGGTTTTAGAAGATTTATCTTGGGATTGTAGTGGAAGTGCAAACGAGATGTGGGAGGTAGTAGCATCTTGTATACGAAAGGTAGCCAAAGAGATGCTAGGCGAGTCAAAGGGAGGAGTCCCAGGTCAAAAGGAGGCTTGGTGGTGGAGTGAAGGGGTGTAAGAGAAGCTAAAAATTAAAAGAGCATGCTTTAAAGCTATGTCTAAGGATAAAACAGAGGAAACTATCACAAACTACAAAATAGCAAAGAAGGAAGCAAAGAAGCCTGTAAGCGAAGCTAAGTCGGAAAGCTTTATGAAGTTTTGTATAAAAATCTCGACTCTAAGGAGGGCCAGAAGGATATATTCAGGTTGGCCAAAGCAAGAGAAAGAAAGACCAAAGACCTTTCTCAAGTGAGATGCATTAAGGACGAGGAAGGTCACGTGCTTGTTACTCAGAAGGATATAGAGACTAGATGGGAGCAGTACTTCCATAAACTTTTCATTGGGGAAGGAAATAGGGAGATCACTTTGGGTGATCTAGCTAGTAGTGAAAGTTACTTGAATCGTGCAAGCTATAGACGGATACAAAGAAAGGAAGTAGAGGAGGCTTTGAAGGTTATGCGACCTGGGAAAGGTGTAGGACCGGATGACATCCCTGTAGAAGTATGGAAAGTTTTAGGTGAGCACGGTTTGACTTGGCTTACGAATCTATTCAATGTTATTTGGCGAAGCAAGAAAATGCCTGAAGATTGGAGGAGGAGTATCATGGTGCCTCTTTATAAGAATAAAGGAGACATTCAAAATTGTTCAAATTATAGAGGTATCAAGATGATAAGTCACACTATGAAAATTTGGGAACGTGTGATCGAGAGAAGGTTGAGGCAAGTTTCCAACGTCAAAGAAAACCAATTCGGATTCATGCCAGGTCGCTCAACTATTGAAGCCATCCATTTGCTGAGGAGAACAACGGAGACTTATAGAGCTAAAAGGAAGAACCTCCATATGATCTTTATTGATTTGGAGAAGGCTTATGATTCTGTCCCACGAGAGATATTGTGGAGAGTTTTGGAGAAGAGACAAGTGCCTGTCCTTTACATTAACCTCATAAAGGACATGTATGATAGGGCTTTATCTTGTGTAAGGACCCCGTATGGGAAAACTGGCTATTTTGACATCAATATTGGTTTACATCAAGGTTCAGCTTTGAGTCCATTTCTTTTTACTTTGATTATGGACGAGTTGTCAAGTCACATTCAGGATGAGTTACCTTGGTGTATGTTATTTGCTGATGATATTGTGTTGATTGACGAGACTAGAGATGGAGTAAATAAGAAGCTTGAGGTCTGGAGACATGAGTTAGAGAGTAAAGGATTTCGTATAAGTAGGGCTAAGACAGAATATATGGAGTGCACCTTTGATGGAAGCAATGGTGAAGGAATTGAGGTGAAGATTGGGGATGATAACATTCAGAAGAGAGATTCTTTTCGATATCTGGGATCTATTTTGCAACATGATGGGGAAATTGATGGAGATGTTATTAATAGAATAAATGCAGGCTGGCTAAAGTGGAGAGGAGCCTCTGCTGTTCTCTGTGATAAGAAAATTCCTTTAAAAATTAAAGGAAAGTTTTACAAAGCAGCTGTGAGACCTGCTATGCTCTATGGATCTGAATGTTGGCCTGTGAACCATAGACATGTGCAGAGAATGGCTGTAGCAGAAATGAAAATGCTAAGGTGGATGTGTGGACACACACGTAAAGATCGGATTCAGAATGATGCAATCAGAAAGAAAGTTGGTGTTGCTCCGATCGAGGATAAGATGCGAGAAAATCGCTTAAGATGGTTTGGTCATTTGCAAAGAAGATCAGCTGATGCACCAGTTAGGAGATGCGAGTATTGGGATGTTGAGCCAACTAAGAGAGGGCGGGGACGGCCCAAAAAGTATTGGAAAGAGACCATACGAAAGGATCTTTGTTTTTTGGATATAAGCCCGGGATTGACCCAAGATAGATCTGAATGGAGGCGAAGAATCCATGTAGCCGACCATACTTAATTGTGGGAAAAGGCTTTGTTGTTGTTGTTGTGAACTGAACTGTTACAATAGACTATCGATCCCTTTATATAGGAGGGGTGGAATTGCAATAGAAAGTGAATCAAATTCAAATTCAAATTCAAATCCTAAATGATCCTAATTGACTCTAACCGATTATAATTGACCCTTAACTAATTTTATCTACTAAAAAATTGAGATTACAATCTCAATTTATTTAAATAAAATACGCAAGTAACTCAAATAACTAATTATGGGTGGAAATTCCTAATTTGAAAAATCTCCAAATCAGCCCTCTGATTCAATTCGATTTTCCCTGCCAATTTGGGAATGATTGCATCAATTCTCCTCTGCTTGAAAAATTTGTCTCCTGATGAATTGCTCGTTCTTCGTTTCTGCGGTGGAGAATTTGATAGGGATTGGACTCCTAATTTGGCTTCTTTTCCATATTACGTTTGTAGTTTCTTTCCACTGAGGGGCATGCCTGCAAATTTTCTACCCCTTCACTTAAAATAGCACACCTTAAGTGGCCACCAACTTTAACCTTTAAATAAAAAATTTTGGGTGGAGGTGTTTTTCTGCAAAATCCCCAAATCAGCCCAAATTCACATTTCAATTTCTAGTCCCTACTTTTAAGGGATCCGAAACCCTTTGGAAATAAATCCCCAACGAGGGTTTCGATCCCTCTCAAAAAGCGGCGATGGCCTAAGAGGGGAGGGCGTAGGCGACGGCGGGGTCTTGGACTGGATGGCCACGGGCGACGACGCCACAGGCGGGGGAGCCCTGTGCGGTGGCGCGGTGGCTGCGGTGGTGCGGTGAGTGATAACAGGAGGGCGACGTCGACGAGGCTGCGCAAGTTGCGCACGAGGAGATGCGCACGAGCTTGGGAGGAGGCAGCAACCTGGGCGACGCAGAGGGCGGGGGTTCTCGTTATCGCTGCGTGCCCGCGCGTGGGGAAAGCAATTGCGGTGGCGAGGGGACCCCCATTGGGAGTCGTGACATCGATGAGTTCATCCACGGGGCCTCTCCAGATGGTGGTAGCTGGGGAGGGGGCTCCAATGGTGGCGGTAGTGGAAGCTGCATGAAGCCCTACTATGGTGGTGGTTTGGGGCCTGAGCTTGTATCGCCGGGATCTGAAGCGGGGGTAGCAACAACATGACTGGTGGAGGGATCGATGCCGGCAAGGGCCTTGGAAGTGCCGATAGTGATGCAGCCTCCTTTTGGTCAGCTTTGGTTAGGGCATCGACGGCAACTTCGACGATTTTTTTTCTTTTGGGACAACAAATTCGACCGCATGTAGTTCGATGACCTCCAATTCTTCCTCATAGAGACTTTCATCAAAACAGGGACCATGTTTACATTCTCTTCTTGTATTGATGTTGTATCAAATAAACCTTTGGTATGAATGAAAATACCTTCATTTCTGCCTCAAAATCGGGTTGAATAGCGGCTACAACGATCTGATTTTTGTTGTCGTCGATTGATTCTTCCTCGATGAACGTGTCCAGCCACTCTTGTACTTTGATGCTTGATATAAGGTGTTTCTTGAACTTCCTCGAACGCGAGTGTGAATGCAAGCCATGAGATAGACGGCTGAGATCGAACTTCAAACGCCAATATGCGAAAGGATCGTCGAATCATGAGAATGATTCTGTTTCCATGCTCTGATACCAAATGATGCAATCAGAAATTTGCAACGGATAAATTCGTGACGACGGAAAAATTAATTTTGGTGGAAGAAATTTAGAGAGGAAAATAAGAGAGAGGAGAACGCGCCGGTTGTGCGGGATTTTGGAGAGGAACTACGAAGATCGCGTCGAGGGAGAGATAGAGACAAAGAGAGATAAAACTCGATTTTTATATCTGAACCGTCCCTTACAATAGACTACCGTCCCTTTTATATAGGAGGGGTGTGATTACAAAAATAGAAAGTGAATCAGATTCAAATTCAAATTAAAATCCTACTCGATCCTAATTTGACTTTAATTGATTTGAATCGGAATTCAAATCTACCTTATTCTAATTGATTCTAATTTTAAACTCAAATCTAAAATTAACTGTCTAATTGGAGATCACACACGTTCTCTTTTATTTAAAAATTGCGACGACTCAATTATTCGTAAATAAAATTAGACTCTAATTAATAATAAAAAAACGGAGGCCCTATTTATCAATTTCGTGCTGCATCAATTCTCCTCCGCTTGAAAAATTCGTCTCCTGACGAATTGCTTTATCTTCGAAGCTTGACGATCAACCTTCTTGTTCGCCTCTTGGAAGAATAGATGGGGAGCAAACAGTGGAACCCATGTGTCTTTAGTGCGGTGGCCAGAGTCGTCAACCTCATGTTGGAAGAACATATGTGGCGCAAAGGGCGGCGTCTCCACGAGCTTTGTCCCCTTATTGCGATGATTGAAAAATTGACGAGGCACAAACATCGTAGCCTTCGGAGAATCCATAACAAATGTGTGGCACAAGCCTAGAACGAGGAGATGTGGGTAATGTCATAACCCATAGGGTCCTTTTATGGCAAATCCCACATTCCTAGTCCTAATTGGAGGAGGAAGTTGCTTTAAATTATTGCTCTCAGCACCCTTTTTCAAATAATCTCGCTCCAGGGGGTGCAAGAGCAAAATTTCTACCTCTTCACTTAAACAAATTTGTTGGAAAAACTCTTCCCTTTGACCTTTATATAAAAATTTTTGCAAGGAGGTGCCTTACTGCAAATAGTCGAAATCAGATCCCAAGCCCTATTTCCACGGGATTGATTGTACGCGGGGAAGAAATTAGGAGATTCGCGCAGGACTCCTCCTTCCCTGCGTCTTAGACGGCGTTGAGCCCTAGGGTTAGGGCTTCGCTTTCTCTCCTGGCGGCACGAGTGAAGGCAACGCCACCGATGACAACACAAATGAAGGCGGTGCATTCGGCGACGTCGAACTTCGTGCAGGCGACGAGGAGTCGCGCAAGGGTGGTGGTGGCAGGATGAAAGCCACTGGGGTCGGGGGCGACGCCGACGCGCGTGGTGGTGTCGGCGATTTCGAGGCGGGAGCTGTTGGCAGCGTGGGAGTCGTGTGGATCGACAACGATGCGTTCGACCTGGGGTGCTGGCACATGGGGCTGGGCTGGATCTCCAGTGTCGATGATGGTGGAGGCGGTCTGAATTGAGGGGCCAGATGCGGCGTCGCCGTCGGGAGTAAAGGTGTTGGTGACAGCAACATCTGAGGTGTGCGTAATAGCGATTGCGCCTGGCATGCGCGCAACGGTAGTATCTACCCCGGAGGCAGAATCCTGGGCAGGAGGGGCGGCGTTGGCTGCAGCGATGTCGGTCGTGGTCGGCGCGTGCTCGGTGGTGTTAGGGGTTCAGGCTTCCGCTAAGTCCGCGTTGGCTTCGGGGGAGACGACCTGGCTCGTCGGGCTGAACCGAGGGTGCATATAGGGATGGCGGTAATGCCCGCTTGTCCTGTGGTAGTGCTATGGTCGAACCCAGCGCAGTTGATCGTGGCGATGGTGAAGCCAAAGACTCCTGGAATGCAACGCAAATGGCCTTTCTTCTTTCATGGATAGCCCCTTTGAATAAGAAGAGATCGTGGATTTTGTATCTTTCATCTGCGAGACCCTCATCATATATGGGCCCCGGATCTTTATTTTTTGCATTTTTTGTTTCATGGACAGCAACATCGATTGCTAACAAATTGAGGTTTTCGTATTCCTCGTCCACACCTTCGTCGAATATTGGCCCTGTGTCTTCATAGTGGTGTTGGCCAACATTTGCAATAGTAGAATTTTCTTCGAAATTGAAAATACCTTCCGTTTCTTGCTCAAAATCGGGTTGCTCAACAACTGCGACGATCTTTGTTGTCGACGGGCGATTCTTCCTCGATTTGCGCATCCAGCCATGCTTGAACCTTGAAACTTGATATAAGACATCGCTTGAACTTTTGTTGGCGCGAACACACATGTGAGCCGTAGGAGAGGCGACTAAGATCGAATTACATCCTCCAATAGGTGACGGGATCGTCGAATCGTAAGAACGATTCAGTTTCCATGCTTTGATACCAAATGATGCAGTCGGGAGAATTCCAACGGTGGAAAATAGTTATTTGGTGGAGAAATTTAGAGGGGAGAGGAAGAAAGAGAATAACGCGCCAGTTGCGCTGGGTTTTTTGGAGAAGAATTACGAAGATCGCGTTGAGAGAGAGAATAATGAGAGAGAGAGAGATAACGAGATAAATCTCAAAGTTTATATATTCTGAACTAAACTGTTACAATAGACTATCAACCCCTTTATATAGGAGGGGTGAAATTACAAAAATAGAAAGTGAATCAAATTTAAATTCGAATTCAAATCCTAAATGATCCTAATTGACTCTAACCGATTCTAATTGACACTTAACTAATTTTATCTACTAAAAAAGTTGAGATTACAATCTCAATTTATTTAAATAAAATACACAATTAATTCAAATAACTAATTGTGGGTGGAAATTCCTAATTTGAAAAATCTCCAAATCAGCCACCTGATTCAATTCGATTTGCCCTGCCAATTTGGGAATGATTGCATCAGCTATCCTTGTTTCCGGTGAGAACTTCCGCTTCACCCTCTCCGTCCTGTTTGGTGGCCTCGTGCTTCTCCACGTTCTTTTTGGTAGATCTCCTCCACTCCTTCAACCGTCCTCTTACCTCCCATCTCAGGCGCTCTCTCCGATCTCGAGAGCTCTCCATTGGTCCTTTTTAGCTCTACTTAATTCAAGTTTTCACCATAATAATTTTAATAATTCAACACGAGCTCATAAAAGTACCAATAAATGCTTAAGATGTATACCCTTCATTGTACTTCAACATGAAATTTTTGAAATTCAAAATTTTATGACTATATGCCGACTTCTGGTGATATATCAGTGCGCCTAGGTGATGCAATTATTCCCAAGTTGTTAGGTCAAATCGAATTGAAGCAAAATGCATATATGTGAATTTTTCAAAATTAGGGTTTTCCGTCCTAAGTTAGTTGGTCGGTTAATTTTTTATGTTAAATAAATTGAGATTGATTGTAATCTCAATCTTTTTAGTAGATTAATTTAGCTAGTGAGTCAATTAGAGTACAAGTAGGATTTTATTTAGTTTGAATTTGATTCTCTTTCTAATTTTGTAATCCCACCCCTCTTATATAAAGGAGGTGGTAGTGTATATTGTAAAAGAGATCATGTTATGGATTAAAAAGTTGAGTTTTTTGGTTTGGAGAGTGCCTCCACTATTCTCCCCCTTCCTCCCACTTTTCTAGGGTTTCTCCTCTCATCCTGATCCTCTCTCGTCTTACAAAACGTGTTGCGATCTTCTTCTCTCCTCTCTCGTCTCTCCTGATTTTCTGTCTGCATCAATTGGTATCAGAGCATGGAAATCGAATCGTTCTTACGATTCGACGATCCTATCGTATATTGGCGGATGCAACTCGATTTGAGTCGTCTCGTACAAGGTTTATGTTCACGTTCAAAGAAGTTCAAGCAACGTCTTATATCAAGCGTCAATGTACAAGCATGGTTGGATTCACGGTTCAAGGAAGAGCGTCAACAAGAAATTTCAAACCGTCACCTCTTTGATACAACCCAATTTTGATCCAAAAAACATAGATATTTTATGTTCGGAAGAAGATTTTGTTGATAAAACTCTTGTACAAGAAAACAATAAAGACATGGGATCAATATTTGATGAAGATCCTACGGAAGAAGAACTGGAAATCGTCGTTCTGTTCGTGGTCGAAGTTGCTGTCCATGATTAAAAAGATGAAGAAAAAGAGCCCATATTTGACGAAGATGCCGCAAGTGAAGAATATGAAGTTCTTGATCTATTCACTTTCGGAATTGCTGATATCCACACAAAATCTTTCAAGGTTTTCGTCCAGGGAGCCCCTACATCATCGCCATCGTATTCGTCGATCCCCAACCGAACCCCTACCCCTCCCCAAACCCATGGTTGCAACCTCGGTAGGGATGGCCAATGCTGGAGATCGCGTTGGAGACTCCTCTAACCCCTACTTAAACCCACCGATCATGGTCACTACCCATGCGAGGGTTAATGGGGCAACCGCTGTGTCCCTAACCGACCCTACATCCCTCGCTCGAGCAAGCATGCTCGCTGCTGGAGTTGTAATCGATGCATCTAATACATCGTCTCCCTCCACCGCCATCAGTGGTAGTTGGTGTTCGAGCCAATCTCGGGAAAGGAGAACTCGTCTCCTCGCTGCACATCCACCTCGATCGTACATGCCATCTAATCAGAACCATCACCCTTCTGCGGAGATCAAACAACTACATCGCCACCCTCTTCCATCTAGATGCTGTCACCGGTTCATCTCAAGGGGAGAAGAGACCATAGATAGGTATTTCTCTCCACTGGGTTTCGAATCCCATTGAAAGGTTGATTCGGAACATTTTCAAGGAGGCCCCTCCTCCAAAACTACTTTACCCAAAGGATAGAGTTGAAATCATTATATGAGTGGGAGTTATTTTAAGTTAAGAGGTAGAACATTTGCAGCCACACCCCTTGGTGGAAAGAAATTATAAAAATAACATTGAAAAGATGCAATATTGGGGAGATCTGATCAATGAATTCAGATGGGATTCTCCAACGACGAACCAAAGATCAAACAATTTGTCAAGAGATAAAATTTTAAGCGGTGGAGAATTGGTGCAATTATTCCCAGTTTGTCTGATATAATCGAATTAAAGCAAATTGCGTATTTGTGGATTTTTCAAAATTTGAATTTTTTGCCCTAAATCATGGCCTCAAATTTCGACGAAATTCCACCGAAATTCTCCGAAATTTCCATTTCATTAGGTCACCGAAATCGAAACACTCCCTTATTTCTTTTTCTAAGATTTCAATGAAATATCAATGAAATGTCAACAGAATTTCATGTCGTTGCAGCGAAACAACATTAAGAGAATCTACCCTTCGCTTTTATCGAAATATGCATATATTAATGAATTTTCACTTATTCGCTAATGTAAGTTGTTAGATTGCATTACATCGTTACAGAAGTTTCTTTAGTTATTTTCTATATTTTTGATCAAAATCCAAATCCAAATTAAACTAGTTAGACAAAGGATTTAAGAGTTCAATTAAAGTTTTAACTGAAGATCTTTATATTTTTTTGTTTTTCTTTATTTTGATATATATGTTTTAATTAGTAGTTATCATATGTGTCACCTCATTCTTATCAAAGAGGTGCTCACGCGTCACCATTCCTATTCATGTTCAAGAGGAGAAACCAATGGCTTCTAGCAACATACTACTTTTTTGACTGTTGGTACAATTGGATGGAAATTTAATGTAACATATCATATTAGTATCTTACTATTAGCAAAAAAAACTATCTTTCTTTCTCATTTATTGAGTTGAAGAATATTAGAAATATTTATTTTTTAAAAAATGAGTTTTCAAGTAATTTCCCCAATTTCTGGCCATTTCATTGAAATTGCACCGAATTTCTCTTTCAAAGCTTATTGAAACGAAACCCAAATCCGACATTTAAGGGCTTGCCCTAAATTAGTGGGCCAGTTAATTTAATTTACGTCAAATAAATTGAGATTGATTGTAATCTCCATCTTTTTAGCAGATTAATTTAGTTAGCCAGTCAATTAGAGTCCAATTAGGATTCTCTGTGATAAGAAAATTACTTTGAAAATCAAAGGAAGGTTTTACAAAGCAACAACCAGATTTGCTATGCTCAATGGATCTGAATGTTGGCATGTGAACCATAGACATGTGCAGAGAATGACAGTAGCAGAAATGAAAATGCTAAGGTGGATGCGTGGACACACACACACACATACACTTGTAAAGATTAGATGATGCAATCCAAAGGAAAGTTGGTGTAGCTCCGATCGAGGATAAAATGCGAGAAAATCATTTAAGGTGGTTTGGCCATTTGCAAAGAAGGTCAATTGATGCATCGGTGATGAGATGCGAGTTTTGGGATGTTGAGCCACATAAGAGAGGGTGATGAAGGCCCAAGAAGTGTTGGAATGAGAGTATACAAAGGGATCCTAGTTTTCTAGATCTAAGCCCGGGAATGACCCAAGATAGATTTGAATGGAGGCAAAGAATCCATGTAGCCGACCCTACTTGATATGGGGGCTTTGTTGTTGTTGTTGTTGAATGCGATTCTCTTTCTAATTTTGTATTCCCACCTCCCTTATATAAAGGGGATGGTAGTCTATTGTAAAAAGATCGTGTTATGAATTCAAAATTTGATTGTTTTGGAGAGTGCCTCCGCCATTATCCCCCTTCCCCCACTTTTCTAGGATTTCTCCTCTCATCCTGTTCCTCCCTCAACCACGTGATGCACGTCATGACTCTTTTTCTCTTCTCATCCCTTTTCGTTTTTTCCATCTGCATTACTAGGGTTCAAATCCCCCTTCGAGGAGGGTTCCGTTAGATAGTGGGCAACTAATGTAAACAATAACCAGATTTTTCAATATAGATCTAATAAGAATCCATGTAGCCGACCCTAAAAGTGAGAGAAGACTTTACCATTTTTTAAATTTTATGATAAACAATGGTTCGAAAAGATGCTCCAATACATGAGTCTAAAATCCAAAATTAAAATTCAAATAAAACAACAAAAGATGTGCACATGGGTACTTATGTAATTAACAATGAGCGAAGGAGTGGGCTTGCAAATTAACACACAAGTTTGTAATTAGGGGCGTAGAACGAAGGGTATGTAATATTTACAAAAACCCTAGATTGAGTTCTTATCATCCCCTTATTACCAATAGAAACGAGGCCTAATTGTTGTGTAAATATAAAATATGTGGAAGACTAAGTGCTGTTGCAATCTTTAATAAGGAGACACGTAAAAGCCTTACTTGTGGAAGACTTTAGAAGAGAAGGGATGGCTATCTTGTATATCGATTCGATATGAAACATCCATGGCAAACAATACCTCATGCGATGAATTCAACTTTATTGATGAATCATTTGATAGTATATGTAGTCCCTACTTTTTTCCTTAGTCATGGACAAAGTGATAAAGCACATACAAGGGGAGGTGCCTTGGTGCACCGTGCACATTGATTGCAAATATCATGGTTTTGGTGGACAAGGAGAGATTGGGTTGATAGAAAGCTGGAATATAGGGAAGCTTTGGAGTGTAAGAGTTTTTGACTAAGTAGAACGACACGGTATATGGGACCTAAGTTCTATGGCAAGTAAGTAGGAGACTTAATACTTGTAAACCTTTGTTGGCATTCCATTTTGAAAAAGGGTGCTTGTGAACATTTGGTTTAGGTTTTCACGGGTATATGAGAATTGATGGAGATGCCACTCAATATTTATGAGCAATTGAAGTAGAGAGGAGCTTCGCATATTCTCTATAAAAAAGACTTGTTATATGATAAAGATATATATGATAGAGATGTGGTGGGACTTGCATTACTTTGTGTGGTCTATCTGTTGTAGAGAGATGTGTAGCCACATAAAGAAGAATCAAAATCACGGTGAGAGTTTTAGATGGTACATTATCTATAGAAGATAAAATGAGGATAACTTGTTTAAGGTGTTTAAGAGGCATAAAGAAGAATACCTAGTGTTCTAGTTCGAAGGTACACGGAGTTGGGAGAAGCACCTTCTAGAAGGGGGGCGAGGAAGAGTAATGGAAGATTGGAAGGATTTCTTGTATCCAAGATTGGATATGAATCATATTAGATATGTTTGGAAGTAAAGAATTCTTGTAGTTGACTGACCCCACTTAGCGGGGAGAAGCATAGTTATTGATATGTATTGAGTGCACACACACATGTAAAAGCCAATTTAACTAACAAACGAGACACTTTTTAGAAAGAAACAAGCCTTTTTATCAAAGTGATCTATATGTTTGTTGATATGCAATCATCATTGAATAATTGTGAATAAAAAATAATGAATTTAAAAATCCAGAAAGATAAACAATAATGCGGAGAGAAAAGAATGGAAATTGTTCATTCATGAAGTCCTTGGGTTCTCTTATATAGGAGAGTAACCTGTTGGGAAAATTACATAAAGAAGACGAAGGAAATAAATAATACATAAAAGACATGAAAGATAACTAATATCTCAACACTCCACCTCAAACTGGAGCGTAGATATCTACCATGCTCAGCTTGGAGCAAGCAGCATCTTTGGTAAGGCCCTCTGGCTAGGGCCAGAGCTGACATGAGTAGGGGAGATGAGACCCTTAGTGACAATCCACCTTGATGTGCTTGGTCCTCTCATGGAAGGCTGTGTTGTTTGTAATGAAGAGAGCAACCTGGTTGTCATATTAGAGGTGCATGAGAAGATGCACTTCAACAGCCATGTCAGTAAGATTAGATCTGACCCACGTCATCTCTGTACTAGCTTGCGGCATGGCCCTGTATTCTGATTCTGCACTAGATTTGGCAACCCCAGTCCACTTCTTGCTCTTCCATGACATCAAGGAATTTCCTATGAACACTGCAAAGCCAGAAGTAGACTTTCTGTCCTTGGAACACCCTGCATAATCTGCATCTACACAACTTTTAACTGCAAGGGATGTACCTCTGCTAAATAGAAGACCAGTACCAGATGAGGCCTTCAGATACCTTAGAATCATATGGAATGCATCCATCTGTGCCTGTCTATACTGCTCTATAAACTGACTCACTTTGCTCACTGCAAAGGATATATCTGTCCTGGTGATAGTCGCATAAAGAAGCTTCCCAACAAGCTCCATATACCTCCTCTTATCGACCTCATCAGTGTCATCATCATATAGCTTCATGCTCGAGTCCATATGAGTAGTGGCATGCTTGCAATCTGCCATGCCTGTCTCAAAGAGAAGATCTGCAATGTACTTCCTGGGTCATCACAAGACCTCGTTGGTTCCTGACAAACTCGAGTTTAAGGAAGTAGCGTAGGCTACCAAGGTCCTTGGTCGCAAATTGCTGACCTAGAAAATCCTTAGCAGCCTGGATGTCCTGCTCATCATCTCCTGTAACAATAATATCATCAACATAAACAAGTATGTCAACTATACCTCTCTAAGTCATCTGAACAAATAATGAATGGTCGACAATTGTTCTCACAAACTCCTGTTGCTTTTGGAACCATGCTCGGACTTGCTCTATCAAGTCCGAGAGCTTTTGGAACCATGCTCTTGGACTCTGCTTAAGGCCATAGATCGCCTTGTGAAGCCTACAAACTTTCTGACACCCCCTCAGCGGCGAACCCAGGTGGGTGCTGCATGTAAACCTCTTCCTGTAGGTCACCATAGAGAAAAGCATTCTTCACATCAAGCTGATAGAGGGGCCAATCCTGTGTCACTACAACAGATAGAAGTATACACAGAGTAGAATACCTGGACACAGGAGAGAATGTATCCTGATACTAGTCCACCCCATATGTCTGAGTGAATCCACGTGCCACAAGTCTTGCCTTGTAGCGATCTATACTGCCATCTACTTGATGCTTCACCGTAGACACCTACTTGCACCCAACAACGGATCCGCCAATTGGTGCTGAAACAAAGCTCCAGTGCCACACGACTGCAGCGTGATCATCTCCTCCTCCATGTCAAGACACCACCGACTGTCCTGAATGGACTTTTGTTACGTCCGTGGTATCTCCATGACTGATAATGCCACGGTAAATCTCCTGAATCCTCTGAAAGTCTGCTCAAAGAAATTTGGGCTGCAAGAGGATATGAAGCACAAGTACGTCTTTTCTTTTGCAGAGCAATAGGTACATTGAGATCATCTGCCATCTCCTGAACCTGTAAGTTTCCCTCTTGAGAGGGTACCTACTCATCCTGTGAGGAATCCTGCTGCATAGACAACTCAGTAATGCCATCAATAGAAACAATGTGCTCATTACATGCCTGAGGCATGCTGGATGATTGGGAAGACCTATGAGTAGGGGGAACAAAGCGAGACCTACATGTAAACACACGTGGCAAAAACCTAGTCACGGTGGGTGATAGTCCAGGGGCAACCACAGGAGCATGTGTAGGTACTGGGGCTGGGGGTGGAGGCGGCGATATTGGTGATGGTGTGGGAGATGGTAGAGCAGGTGCAGGAGGTGGTAGAGCTGTAAGTGGTGGAGGCATGTAGACCTCCTCATCAGAGTCAGACATGGCCAATTTGTCATCTGTAGGAGAGAAATACATAACAGACTCAAAGAACGTAACATCAACACTAAGAAAGTATGCTCGACGAAGCGGATCAAAGTGACAACACCTTTTTTGGGTACGAGAGTAGTCAACAAAGACACACTTGACAACTCTTGGGGAGAGCTTGTCACGATCAGGCGAAAAATTGTGAACAAAGGTCATAGATCCAAACACACAGGGTGTAAGGGAGAACATATTCTTCTCGGGAAACACAATCAAGAAATGAACATTTTCTCCTAAAACAGAGGATGTCATACGGCTCACTAAGTAGCATGTAGTGAGAACTGCATCATCCCACTAAGAGTGAGGAGCACGACTCTGAATAAGAAGGGTTTTGGTCACATCAAGTAAATGACAATGTTTGCCCTCGACAACACCATTATGGTGAGATGTATAAGCATGTGAGGTCTGGTGTACAATGCCAAGTGATCTGAGAAACTCGGATAGCTGTAAAGTGCAAAACTCAAAGGCATTATCAGAACGCAAATACTTGACAGTAGCAGAAAAATATTCTTTATCTCATTAATAAATGATTTAATGACATACCTAGCCTCAGACTTATTCTTTAACAAGAAAACCCAAGAAAGTCTAGAATAGTCATCAACAACAACTAGATAAAAAAGGTATCCCTGATGATCAGAGGCACGACTCGAACCCTGAATATCTAAGTGAAGGAACCCAAACAACTGAGAACCTGTGAACCCCCGAGGATCCGAGTACCTGTTTACGACACATTTCGCAATATTCCATATATTGACATCACATTAAAAGCATAATTTATGGGGAAAATTTTTCGCGCTTGAAGCTACATTTGACATTCGCATTCACATTCATAACCATAATCTAATATAGGCAAATGACACCAAAATTTCATTTCATCAATTTCCATATAATGTTACATTATGTACAGTGTCTGCTAGTACATACAATATCCCAAAAAAAAACTAAACAGAAGAGAAACATTTTACATTATCAACCGAACCAAAAAAATTGAACAAAATAAACCATACCGTCTAGTGTATGCCCTGTCTCCTGGAAGCATGGACATCTACTGAACAGCAGACCCCTTGCCTGCCATGCGTGCAAGGAAGAAGAGGAGTCACAATTGTGAATACAAAACCGTAGTTTAAAAATAAATAACAAGTTATTTATAATGTGCAAAAGAGAGCAAGTAGAAAGGTGGAATAATTACAATTTACATCTACTTGCACAAGTAAAAGGTTTCCAAGTTGTTTTGTAAGCATCTTTCATGATTTCCCATTAACCCATCATTTCCCATATATGACATGTTTATATTGTAATTGAATATTCATAAATATATGAGTGTAAGTATATAACATCATTTTCTTCAGAGATCATGTTTGTGAGCGATGATGGAAGAGTTTGTGATTGGAATGGTTTCTTGATTTATTTAAATTCTTAAGTCTAGCGGATAGTCTGTGGTCTTGGTTAGTGTGCAACCTCACACTATGACTCTAAGACTTTGAGGAATGTCTTAGGGTTGGGGTGCCTCCGTAAGCATGCAGTGTAGTATAAGCATCCTAACTAAGTTCCCAACACGTACACTAGCTTAATGGGATCAGATTATAGCCACTATTATTTTCTCAACTTTAATTGTAGTCCTTCAAACCTCAAGTGCAACTCTCTCGGACGTAACTCTAGATGATGTAGATATGGATATGGATGATCTGGATGTAAAATCGCCAAGTCTTTTGGCGAAAGTAAAACTCAAGCGGTGAGGTAGCCTACAAATGACTCTTCCGTCTCGCCCTCTAGTTGGAAGTGCGGTCCAATAGAGGGATATGACTACTCCCAGACTACGCCACTGAGACGGGTGAGAGAGACTTTCCGGAAAAGTCACTATAGAAAAACGCCCCGACCGGTAATGGGCAATCGAGCTCGTACGAAAAAAACTAAAACCGAGGATCCCCCGCCTGGGTATCCTAAAACAACGGGTCAACGGAACTGGTCCAAAGTCGGGATCCCAACGAGGCGTAAAAACACTGCGAGCTCGCGTAAAAACTGATGCAGCGTGACCTCAAATTATAGGGCCGAATTTTTAATTAATTTAGTGGTCAGTTTTATTTACGTTTTTTTAAATTATCGTATCTCTAATTAAATAAATGAGATTGCATATGATCTCATTCAATTAGTTGTCGATTTTGAATTTCAAATTAGTTAGAGTCATTTTAGGATAAATTGTTTGTCAATTTAAATTAATTACTATTTTTGTAAGATCATCCCTCATATATAAAGGGATGAGAGTCCAATGTATTAGTCAGTCAAGTATTAATGAAAATTTGAGTTTATCTCATTATCTCTCTCTATCTCTCCTCTCTCCTCCCGCGATCTCCGCGTTCTTCTCCCTCAACCTCTCGTGTTCCCGACGAGTTCTTCTTCTCAACCCCTCTATTTTCTCCACCAAAATTCACCAATCAAATATTCGAATTTTTTTATCGTCGCATCAAAATTCCCATTTGCATCAAAAACCGTGTAAAAGACTGGGATCCTAGACCCGCGCACTTGGTGCCCGCTGCCCTAACTGGGCTTCCTATCTCCCGCCCAGGTGAGGGTCACCGCGCCCTCGCACGGTCGGGTGTAAAAGTCACCCTGACCGGCAAAATAAATTATTAGTCATCACTAGTTATCATTCCGTTAAGTAAGAAAAACTGGTAGAGAAGAATATGAAATCCAGTAACTTGATTCTAAAGTGATAACTTTACTGGAGTATTTTGGTGTGTGTGTGTATATATATATAAACCCTGAAGTATTCAGTGATGATGTCAATACAAGAACCTGCTTAGGAGTGGCCAAGGAAACCATAAATGGAGAAATCATTAAGTAATTATATTTACACGAGCATGCCATACACTTTTCCCTAAGAAAGACCAATAAGTTTTATATAATTCCTTACAATGAAATTATGCTGAGAATAATAGCTCATAATTTGATTGCCAACCAACAGTTGACAAAATGTAGACCGTAAAAAAATAATATCCTGCCATTATTTTACAGATGTTAACTTTTAAGTATTGTTAATCATATATCACATACAATATATATCACCACTAACTCCTCCCAAAGGAGAGAATAATCCCACTCCCAAACAAATTCATGGATCTCAAACATCCTAATATCAGACCCTGAACCATTCCACAAGCCATGCATGCAACTCTAATAGTAATTAACCAGAGGTAAAATGAGGACTAAAATGCAACAATTATCCACTTTTGGGTCTCATTACCAATGGTTTACCATTGACAACTTTATTGTTCAATATAAGAAAAGTAAGATAGAAGAGGGGCACATAAGTCTGATAGGATTCCTATTTCTTCAACCCCTTGATAATATGACTTGTTGTATTTAGATTTTTTTTATTACACAGCAGCTTACATGAGGAACATAATTTTAATTTCATAGCATAAAAATACCCAACCCCCCCCCCCCCCCCCCAAAAAAAAAAAAACTAATGTGAGAAAACATGTATAGCAGCAAGGAGGAGTGGGAATTGTACATATTAATTTTGCTTCATAATGGAGGAGAATAAAACATGCAAGAGCTGCTACAGTTCTGATTTGGATCCAGCAATAGAATATAATTTACATTCCAACAAAATTTCAGAAATTTAAAGTTCCTCTTAATTCCAGTCCCAAACCCTCAATCAACAGGGAATAGTTTATGCAAAAGCAAGCAATAGGGCAACAAGAGAAGGGTGTTGAATGCACAAGCATGGCAGCAAAATAGGGTATAGGATTGTACCTCAAAATCTCAAGTATGGAGATCAAAATTGAGCTTCAATTTGTAGCATGCAGCAGCTACAAGTGATGTCCAGTGGCTTCTACAGCAAAAAGGAAAAGCCTTCCAACAAGAAGGTTTTCAGGAAAACTCCAACAAAAGGAATTTGAGCTGAAATTAGTAGTAATGGCTGCAGTAGCATCCTTGATGGCTGCTGTAGCAGCAGCTAAGAAGAGAATGGGAGGGGAGAACTCTCGGCTGGAAACTTTTGGAGAGAAGAGAGGCATATAAGATGAGAAAAAGAAGAGGATTTGGGCTTATATAACAAAGGAAGAGATTCTTAGAATGGACAAGTGGAAAGTAAGATTATGGCAAGTGTTATGAGGAGAAAAATGAGGAGAAAAACAAAGAGGAGGAAAAAAACACACGGCTGGACTGTGTGCTACAGTGATTACATAACTTTTTTTATACAAAATATCCCTTTACTTGATATACTTAAAAATCTACCGTACGCACACCTCGGGCTTCCGTTTTCGATGCGAAGTATCTCGATTTGATCGTCTTTCAACGACGGTTAAAATGAGTATAATATTGATATACTTCCGATCGAGTTTTAAATACCCGAAATTTTCGGATACGGTTTTTGTTTGAGATTAAATTTTGTAATTTAAAAATATCAAACGACCTCCGATTGACGAACGATCGATTCCGTTGGTCTTGTTTCGTCGAATCGGATATAATGATGGTCTCGGTTTGTTTTGTGGTTTCCGAATTTGCGTCGCGGCTTTTCACGGCGCGCATTACGAAGCAACCGATTTTTGGTCGATTTCGCCCGAACGACTTTTGATTCACGATCAGTTGATCGTTTTAGGTTGTTTGGTATTGACCAACAACTTCATTGGGTTAATCGGACCCTAATCGGGTCGAGTTCGGGTTTGTGTAGATTTCGGATGTTACAGAACCGCTCCGACTCTAACGATATGGAAACAAAGAACGATGATGACTTCCCAAGCTGGCAAGCCTCACACTGTAAGGAAGATTGCGCCACGATCTGTTAGAGGACATGTCACAGCTTCTGCAGAGGAATGTGGCCAAAATAAAGGTGCCACATGTACGGTGAGACTGGTTCGGTAGTAATAGTAGAGGTACCAACATGAGGAAGCTGGACCAGTCTGTAGAGCCTCTCGATGCTCACGACTACATCCAATCACACTGCATGTGAGTATGTCCTGAAACACAAGAGAAGAGGGGTCAAAAATGGCACGACAATGCAAATCCTTTATAATCTGACTAATAGAAAGCAAGTTCATCTGAAAATCATGAACATATAAAACATTCTGCAGGCGCATGGATGGTGTCAAATGCACCTCCCCCTGTCATGTGATGGGTAAGTGAACCCCATTTGCAATAACGACCCATATACCAGGAAGTATAGACCCGTAATACCTGAACCAGGCTTTGTATCCACACAGATGGTGAGAAGCACGATAGTCCATGATCCAATCTATCATATCGTCACTGCTACAATCAGTAAAAGCATATGCGATACCCGAGGAGCTCGAAGATGCTCTAGCTGCAGCTACAATATCTGTGGATCATGTAGTGATAGTGCCTACCACTGGAGTCATTATCTCTCGTATACGAGTGACAATGTCATCAAGGCGTAGATCTGCCTGAGGAGCTGTAGTGTCTGAAGGCTCAATCTGCTCTACTATGCGAGCAGATACGAGGTATCCATGCTTTTGATAACATATGTCATCAGAGTGTCTTGGACGACGATAATAGATGTAGAGACCATGATGACGTCTACCACCTCTGCGAGGGGGACTACGCCCTCTGAACCGAGTAGAACCTCCTCTGTCGCGAGAAGCATCCATCATTGAGGAAGGTTGTGTGGCAGCAACATGTGATGCAGCGTGACCCCAAATTATGGGGCCACATTTATTTAATTAGATAATTATCAATTTTATTTACGTTTTTTGGGTCCAATTGAATAATTGAGATCGCCTGTGATCTCAACGTTGATTTCGTAGAATTTAATTATAATTGTTGGTCAATTAAATAATTAGAGTCCAATTAAGTTAGTTAGAGGTCAATTAGGATTTAATTAGTTGTAATTTGAATATTTACTATTTTTGTAAACCCTCTCTCCTATATAAAGAGAGGGTAGGCCATTGATTTTAGACAGTCCATTATGAATTAAAATTGAGATTGTTATCTCTTTTCCCTCTCTCTCTCCCCTCTCCCTCCACGCGATCTCCGCGGTCTTCCCCTCAACCCGCGCATTCCGGCGTGTTCTCTCCTCAACCCCTCTACTTTCTCTTCTCAATCCCTCTCTTTCTTCTACCAAATATTTTCTACCGTTCAAAAATAATTTTCCGACGCCGCGCGATTCTGGTTTGCATCAATTGGTATCAGAGCATGGCATTTAGATCGTCCTCACGATCTAACGATCCGCCCCGGCGTCCGCACCGACACCATCATTCATCTATTTGCCCTCTCTCTCTCTCTCCCTCCGATCCATGTCTTCAATGTTTCGAGACTTCACGGCCAACCTTGAGGCCTACCGCGACGCCCAATCGAAGCCGCCGACCGCCGAAGCCGCCACCGCGAGTTTTAACGACGAAGAACTCGCCGTGGAAGCCGATCAAGCCGCTGTCCAGATCATTTTAGAAGAAAAACATGCCGATATGATTGCTGCCCCGGTGATTTCAGGCCTGAAACTCCCTCCGAAGTCGACCCCGGCACCGCCCGCGGCTCCTTCACTGGACACCTCCGCCCCGACACCCGTTGAGGTACAGTCCCTGCCGCCCTCGACGCCACCCCCTCCCTCTCTCGCCACCTTCCCAGCCTCTTTCTCCCCTTATCCCCTTCGAGCCCTCCCTCTCTCCCGATACCCCTTCTCTTCCCGAGTTCCCCCCACACCCTCCGAATCTACCCGCCGCCCCTTCTCCCCCACGCACCCCGCCGCCCCCTCTCTTCTCCCCGCACACCTGCCAGCGACCCCGCGCCGCCACCTGCCAGCGGCCCCAGCGTTTGCATCAACCGGCGCCGCCACCTGCGCCCTTGCCGCACTCCCTCCCTCCGCCCCTTCCCAGCGACCACAACCGCTTCTTCAACCCCCCATCTCGCTCCATGCCTCCCGTCACCTCCCAGCGATTCCCTGGCGGCTTCAAGCTGCCTGCCTCCTCTTCCCCGTGCGGCCACCCCCGCCACCCGGCCTCCCGGCGCTGGCCCCTCACCCACCCCAAAATCCCGCGGCCCTCCCGCACCTTAAAACTCGAGGCCCCGCCTCCTTGCGCCGCCCCTGTTCGCGCATCTCTCGCGTGGGAAACGAACACGCCCTAACGAAAAGGGCGGCCACCAAATCCCGTGAGTTCTGGGATTGGGAAACAGCTCGGGAAAATTACGAAAAAAGTCCCCCATACAAACGTTTTTCGAAAAGGGAGTGCAAATCATCCACTTACGGAAATTTCTTAAATAAAGAGGCGCGAAATTTGCGCCCAAACCCCTGGCAACAAAATTATTTAACAAGGAAGACTGCAAATCAGAAATATGGGAACCTTCCTTACCCTATTAGGACTAGGACTTTGGGGATCATCTATATAAGGACCCCATGGCTCCAATTTTTAGACACATCTCCCCTTCTCCTCTCCTTGTGCCACTACTTCATCATGGATTATTCAAGGGCCATATTCTCCATGCCACATCAATTCTTTGAGCACCATGGGAAGAAGACGACAATCGAGACGACGCCACCGTACGCCCCGCATATGTTTTTTGACCACGATGGCCACGCCTCTCCCGGCCGCACATGGATCCCGCCGTTCACGCCCCACATGTTTTTCCAGAAGAAAATTAAAGCCGCCGAACCTGCAGTTCACGCAATTCGTCAGGAGTCGAATTCTTGAAAGCGGTGGAGAGTTGATGCAGCGTGACCCCAAATTATGGGGCCACATTTATTTAATTAGATAATTATCAATTTTATTTACGTTTTTTGGGTCCAATTGAATAATTGAGATCGCCTGTGATCTCAACGTTGATTTCGTAGAATTTAATTATAATTGTTGGTCAATTAAATAATTAGAGTCCAATTAAGTTAGTTAGAGGTCAATTAGGATTTAATTAGTTGTAATTTGAATATTTACTATTTTTGTAAACCCTCTCTCCTATATAAAGAGAGGGTAGGCCATTGATTTTAGACAGTCCATTATGAATTAAAATTGAGATTGTTATCTCTTTTCCCTCTCTCTCTCCCCTCTCCCTCCACGCGATCTCCGCGGTCTTCCCCTCAACCCGCGCATTCCGGCGTGTTCTCTCCTCAACCCCTCTACTTTCTCTTCTCAATCCCTCTCTTTCTTCTATCAAATATTTTCTACCGTTCAAAAATAATTTTCCGACGCCGCGCGATTCTGGTTTGCATCAACATGTGTAATAAGAAGCCCACTGAGATGACTGTAAGCCTCCTCCATGTGAGGTATGGTCACCCTAGTAAGGAGTTGTGCTCATGCTACCTCATACTCTGGATCAAGCGCAGTCAAGAAAACTCCAACCATCGTGGAGTTCCTGTATGCCATCTGATGCTCTGTGGATGTCATAATCGGAATGAAGCTATGGAGATTCTCGAACATGCCTCGAAGCGAGGCGTAAAACGTGTGCAGTGGACGACCATTCTGCTTTGCCCTGTATATGTCAAACTGAAGTTGAAGAATCTTGGCCTCGTTCTTCGCTTGGGCATAAGTGGATACCAGAATATCCCACATGGCCTTGGTGGTGGGCTGGTTAACAATATCATTGGCTATCTCTGTGGTGACAATCCTAGAGAGCCAAATACGTGCATACACATCATCATGCTTTTACGAAGCATTGACTCCAGTCTTGTCCGTCGGCTCTGGCTTCGTTAGAATGTGCTCCTTATTGTTACACTGCATAAGGCTCAGAAACTACATGGACCTCAACTCATAGTTGGTCCCGTCCATCTTCACGAGTCATGGTCTTTCGATTCTGTGCCAGGGGCTACGGACCATCAAAGATTCGTTACGGGGTGTCAGTGAAGTAGAGAGCATTATACGTTCAGGTCTCCGACCTAGAGAGGGTTGGTGCACGCTCGTTTCAGTGAAGGGAAGCTAGAGGATGGTCCTGCTGGAGTCGACTTTTCGCGTCGAAAAGGTTGTGTTTCACCTCTGCCTAATGAGGGTGCATGAGTGGAAGATGTTGGGGCCCGCATTCGAGTTGGTTCTAGCCCAGTGTTCACGAAATCGATTGAAGCGGCCGCATATGCGGACTGTGCGCCCGCTTCGAGCTTTCCGGACCCGTTACCCGATCGTTACCCAGATACCCGATACCCGCTACCACGATACCCTAACCCCCGTTCCCTCGATACCCGATACCACGATACCCTAACCCCTTCGTCGCCTCCGATCCTCCTGTGCTGTGCGAGCCCACGACGCCCCCCCGATCCCCCTGCGCCTCCATCACCACCTCCTCGAAGCTCCTCCGCCTCGTCGCCTCCACGATCCTCCTGCGCGGCTGCGCCTGTGCGAGCCCACGACACCTCCACGACCCCCCTGCGCCTCCATCGCCCCCTCCTCCAAGCTACTCCGCCTCGTCGCCTCCCAACGCTGCTTCCTCCTCCCATCTCCACCGCGGCACCGCCTCCTCCTAGCGCGGCACCAGGTTGATTCGCGCACTCCTTAGTCCTTACTTTTAAATTCATCTGCATTATTTGTTCATGCCTAAAGTCATAAAGGATAGATGAGCAGTGGTTTATCCGTAGGTTTTTCTCAGGCATGAGGTTTATGATACAATGATACAATTTTAGGCATGACACAATGATACAAGGTTTATCCGTAGGTTTTTCTGATATAGATGAGCAGTGGTTTATCCGTAGGTTTTTCTCAGGCATGATTGTGGGAAACTCATATAGTGGTGGAATGTTGTTTGAGGTAACCTTGATAATCTACATGAAACACAATGATACAATTTTAGAGGTGAAAGATTGTAATAGAATTGCTTCTATTATTGTAGATCTCTATAATAGAATTGTTGAAAGATTGTAATAGAATTGCTTTTAGAATTTTTTGATTCTATACTAATTCAATTTATTAAAACATTTAATATTTTGTTGATGATGTTTTCTAATAATAATTGAATGTTAGGCAACTATGGCCTCCAGACTACCATCTGACAGTGGTTCTTCACCTACGCCTGGAACCGGAAGTGAGCCTCCTACTCATAGGAGCGATACAATGGAGGTTTTTGTTCCTCCTGGTTCCACTGATCCGGGATGGAAGTATGCTTTTCTAGCTAATCTACGTACCCCTGGCATGGTTACTTGCCGATTATGTGGAAAGGTTGTCACCGAAGGGATTAATCGCATGAAGCACCATTTGGCTCATATTAAAGGCAATACATCATCTTGTCCCAAGGTGACTCCTGATGTGAAGAATGAAATTAAGGATAACATGGAGGGAATTAAAGTAAAGAAGAATGAGAAGACTGCGAGGATGAAAGCCATTCAAGGCCTTGACTGGAGAGGAGAGGGATGGGAAAAGGCCTCGAACTTCTACAGATGATATGCCAGCGGAGAGTCTTCGCCAATCAACAATTAAAGATGCATTTGCTAAGGAGGAACGCGCACATGTGAATTCATACGTGGCAAAGTATTTCTATGATAATATCGCTTTCAATGTTGTCAAAAGTGACTCCTTTCTTCGAATGTGTGAAGCAATTGGGCAGTATGGAAGATCCTACAAGCCTCCAACATACTATGAGCTCACAGAAACACTTTTAAAGGAACAGGTTAAGGAAACACACGAATTCTTGCAAGGGCATCGTAATTCATGGAAGAGTTCTGGATGTTCCATTATGACAGATGCTTGGACTGATAGGAGGGGAAGGAGCATCATGAACATCTGCGTTAACTGTGAGCTTGGGGCCAGTTTTCTGAAGTCAATTGACTCGTCTGCAGATTCTCATACTGCCGACTACATTGCTTCCTTAATGGATAAGTCCATTGAGGAAGTTGGACCCGACAATGTAGTCCAAGTAGTGACAGACAATGCATCTGCAGATATGGCTGCTGGCAGAATTTTGAGAATCAAGTACCCACGGATCTTCTGGAGTTCGTGTGTGGCACATTCATCGATCTTATGCTTGAGGAGATCGGTAAAGAGTCCAAGGTGAAAAATGCCATTACAAAGGCAAGGACATTAACTGTCTTCATATACAGTCATGCAAAAACATTGAGTTTGATGAGATAATTTACGCAAAAGGGGGAGATAGTGAGGCCAGGAACAACAAGATTTGCTACCACATATCTCACCTTGCAATCAGTGATGGACAAGAAGGACAAGTTGAGGCTTATGTTTTCTTCTGATGAATGGAGAGCGTGTAAATGGTACAAGATGAAGAAGGGGGAAATGGCTTCGGCCATAGTCCTGAGTCCTTCATTTTGGACTCAAGTCTCTTTGACCTTGAAGATCTTTTCTCCATTGGTACATGTTCTGCGAATTGTTGATGGAGATAAGAGACCGGCTATGGGGTTTGTATATGGTGAATTGCAAGATGCAAGAAAGGAGATCATGAGCATTTTCAAAGATGTGGAAGCATCTTACAAATATTTTGTTGATGTCGTTGATTCGAAGTCAAAAGGGAGGTTGGATAGCCCCCTCCACCTTGCTGCATATTTTTTGAATCCCTATTTCTTTTATAGGGACAATGATCAAATCCAGAGGGACGGTCTTGCTCTGAAGGGATTCTTGGATTGTATGGATATTTTCTATCCTGATTTAGAGATCAAAGATATCATCACTAGGAAGGAGTTGCCATTATATGAAAGGGCAGAAGGATCATTTGACAAACCTTTGGCTGTCAAACAGAGGTCCATCATTGATGATGATTTCAATCCAGGTATAAATTCTCATTAGATTTCATACACTTATATATTTAAGTATTACTATTTATCTCATTAGATTTCATACACTTATATATTTAACTATTATTACTTATTTGTTTTTATAAATAGCCCGTTGGTGGGGATTGCATGGCATGGAAACGCCACATTTGAAAGAAATGGCAATGAAAGTTCTAAAGTTGACAACCTCTTCCTCGGGTTGTGAAAGGAATTGGAGCACCTTTGAGGCGATAAGACTGTAAAATTGGTGCCACACATGTCAAATATTATGCATCATTAATGAGATGGTAAATCATATGTTTTTCTTTATTTTGTAGATTCACACGAAGAAAAGGAACAAGCTTGAATTCAAGCGGTTAAACGACTTGGTGTATGTCAGATTCAACGCCAAGTTGAGAGATCGCCATCTTAAAAAACGTAGTGATCCATTTGCCACAAATGATAGAACCCACGTGAGAGATTGGATAGGTGGAGAAGATGAAGAAGATGAGGTATTCCAAGGATCGGGGTTGACGTGGAACTTAGTGGCTGATGCAACTGGTGCAGAAGATTTGATACAACATAGAAGAAGCCAAAGGCATGCTACTGGTTCAACCTCGTCGCCGGGCTTAAATGAGGAAGAGTTCCCATTTGAGGAAGACAATGAAGATGATGATGAAGACAATATCGAAGTGGAATTTGATGATGATATGGATTAGGATTTCTTTGTAATATGTAGAATATTATCGCCTGAACATTTCTGTTTTCTTATGCTATTTTAATTAGTACTCTACTAATGCTATTTGTGTTAAATTTCAGTTTTCTTTTGGAAACTTAAATATTTTGGTGATTGTTGTCAATTATTATGCCTGCTAACTTTTCTATTGAAATATTAAATATTTGTTGATAGAGACTGTTTTAAGCTATATATGAAAGTCATTTTCTTAGAACTTCTGTTGGACCACAATTATACATAATTCTGTTCAGTTGTAGTCACTTTTGCATATATGTATTTATTTTTAAATAAAAAATTAAGGAAACCGCGTAGTTACGCATATAGCCCGCATATGCCCCCGCATACCGCTTAATCGCTAATCAGTGACCTGTCCTAACGCATACGCATACCGGTTTCCTGAACCTTGTTCTAGCCTCTGATCTGAAGGCGACAAGGGATGGAATATCGACAGAGACACCATCGCCGGGGGGAGATTCCGACGATTGTTGAAGCATTGCGTGATTCTCGGGTCAAATGACTGATCTCATCCCTTGATTTGCTGCCAGTGGTTGCGCTGTTGAAATTGGACTTTCCTCTTGGGGATGAAGTTTTCCTATTTTGGGAGGAAGGTCAGACCCTCCGACTTTTGGGGCTCCAACTTCTACTGCTGCCATCAGGCCGGGTCCTGTTCCGATTTTCGGGTCCTGCTCGCGGAACCCATTGGATAAGCCCTAATCCAGACCGCATCATCGATTCTATTGGGGCTTCGATTATCAAGAGCAGCTCGGGTCTACCCACTAACCTGCTTTTCTCGAAGGGGTCCGATTCTTCGGGTGAATCTTCCTTGGTTTTTTCTTCTTCGGGTTCTCTGTCCCAACCTCTCAGCGGAGGAGATCAGGGCGATGCCTCCGAGACCTTGGTGTTGAGTGGAGGGTTTTCGACTGCTGGGAGTCTACTGTCTCTTCCTAGAGATCCGATGCTACTAGGGTAGGCAGAGCGGTCTCTAGTGACCCGAGGAAGGAGGCTGCGGGTCCAGTTAGTGGTGATGTCGAGGAGATGGACCTTAAGGAAGACCCTCTGCTTGAGTCTTCGCCACCGTGGATTGGTTTTGGGAAAGGAGCATCTGTACTTTCACCGCTGGTAGGGAGTGCGGTGCCCTGTCTGCTTTCGGAGTTGGCTCCTCCTTCGTCAGAGGTTCTGATTTCGGGGCAAGTCGACCCCTCTCGTTTGGTAATAGAATCTGGAGCCTTGGTTGAGGGCAGAAAGGCTAGCTGTATGGTAGATAGAGTAGAAGTAGATGTGGTCCTGGGGGCTGCAACCAAGGTTCAGGAAAGCGGTATGCGTATGCGTTCGCACTAGTCACCGAATACTGAATAAGCGGTATGCGGGGGCATATGCGGGGTATATGCAGTTCTACGCGGTTTTTTAATTCTTAATTTAAAAATAAATAAATATCTACGAATAACATTACCATTGAATTTATGTATCTAAGTGGAGTTAAAGAAGATCTAATAAAAATGGTTCATGTTAGATGGGCGTGTATATGCTTTTAATTGCCTCATATTTAATCACAAAAAATATTTACCATAAAAACTCCACATATTAGATGATTCGCAATAACAAAACTTCAATACACATACATGCACTACATGAGTAAAACCTCAATTGGCATATATAAAGATATTCGACGATACATTGCATATACTTGTGAAAACCATACATGAGAAAAACATAAAACATTGCATATGCATAATGGTATAATGCATTGCAATTGTATAGAAATGCGTGTCATATTCTTACAATTGAATGAAGGAGGAGGCATAGCTACATAATTAAGGACCTGGATGAGAAGATTGAAAAGTTGGAGCTGCTGGAGCAATATGCGGGGTATGCGGAGCATATGCGGGCCGCATATGCGGGGAGGGCGCATAACACAATGATTCATGAAATCGGTGCGGTCTGCATGCCGCACGGGCATATGCGGCCGCATATGCGGCCTGTGCGACCGATTTCATGAACACTGGCTGCAACTTTGGCTCGAAGCCAGAAAATGGAGCGCCGTATTCTGGCAGCCGAACGGATGCAGAGGGAGCGAAAGTTGGCGATGGGTGGGGAAAATCGAAGGATGAGGGGTGATCCGATTATATCCTTTTCTCGTAAGAGAAGAAAGTCTGAAGTGCAGTTGTGGTTGGAATGGGAGTTGGAAGACAAGGAGGTGGGCTTCGGGGTAGCTGGTGTGGTTAGGACCACCCCATCTACAACATCTTTTGTGGATGCTCGAGCTTTGGATGAGGGGCAAGGTTGTGGTTTGCTGAACAATATGGTTAACATTCACTTATGGGTTGTAGAATGTCTTGGAGTTTCTATGCCCTCCAATAACCCTTCGAGTAGATCCAAATGAAGATCATCTCCTGGAACATGAGGGGGTTGGGGGACATGGAAAAGAGAAGGACGGTGGGGGAGCTTCTGAGTTCTTGGAGCGCTGATCCGTTTTTCTTGCAAGAGTTAAAGGTTGCGAATTTGGACTCTGTATCTTGGAGATCAATGGGATGTTCTAGAATATCAAAGTTCATAGCGGTTCCATCTGTAGGAAGTGCTGGTGGTATGGTATTGGCATGTGATGCCAATTTGTTCTCTTTTATTGATGAGAGCGTGGATCTCAGATCTGTATTGGTGTTGTTGGATCACAGATCTGGGACAGGCAAAATAATGTTTACATCGGTCTATGGTGTCTCCAGTGGGGGCATGATCTGGTTTTATGGGAGGAGTTGAAGGCCACTAGGAGGAGGTTCCCATACACCCCTTGGGTGGTCGGGGAGGGGGGGACTTCAATGTGTCGCTACTCGCGTCAGATCGCCCAAGCGATTGTGGGGAAGGGACCTGGGCTCGGCTGACTTCATGTAGTGTATAGGAGAATTGGGAATGGAAAGTTTGGATGTCATAAACAGAAGATACACCTGGCAGTACGCTTCCTCGAGGTCGTGTCTGGATAGATTTCTGGTCTCTACTGAACTGTTGGAGTTGTTTCCACTTTCTGTGGTAAATGTCCTTCCTAGATCGAGGTCGGACCAGACGCCCATCTGTTGGGATTCGGGTGAGGATATGATCTCGAGGTCGATGTTCATATTTGAAAAATCCTGCTTGCTTGCTGGACGATGGTTTGGTCTCAATTATTTGGGGTTCATTGCAGATGGAAGGTTCAACGGTGCAGAGAATAACGTAGAGGCTTAAATTGTTGCATGGAAGGCTGATCACAAAAAGTGGTAAATATATGTCAGGGTTGTAAAAGTCGCCCGACTGGCCCAACTAGTAGGTCCGACTAGTCTAGTCAGTGGAGTGGCCGACCGAGTACTGACTAATTCCGACTAGGTACACTAGTCGATCAATTTTTTGCTTGGAGATACCATATTCTTATATGTTTTGCTTTTTTATAAGCAGACTTATTATGATATGCTTAGTGTTTTACTTAAATTCAATTACTTTTTTTTTATTTTATTATGATAGTATATAAATGTAGAAAATCTAAGTAAATATATGTATAAAAATGAGTTACATATTTAAAATAATCATAAAATTCAAAGCTGATTAAAGTCCGACTAAATCCGATAGTCGTCCGACTGCCGATTAATCCTTAGTCAGTGACCCAACCGACTGAGTACCGACTATCGACTTTTGCAACCTTGATATATGTAGAACTGAGAAACGGAAGGTAACTGTGGCTGAGATTGCGAGACTGGATGATATCGAAGATGTTCGTATTTTGAATAGTGAGGAGCTGCGTTCTAGAGATGAACATCAGCAAGTGGTTGTTGAGGATGACAAGCGAGGGGAGGTGGAATGGTGTCAAAGATCTAGGAATAAGTGGGTGAAAGAAGGGGATGTGAACACTTGGTTCTTTCGCGCTGTAGCCAATGGAAAAAGGAGAAGGAACCTGATACATGAGCTAAAAATAGAGGAAGAAAGCGTTCATGGGGCAAGGAGATTGGAAGGATACTTGTGGATCACTTTCGTTGCTTCGGCAGGAGAGTGCCGTCTTCTTGTGCTAAGTGGTCCAGGAGGGGTGCCATATGCTTGGGTATGGGTCAACAGATGGCGCTGGTATCAAACTTCACAAGGGAGGAGGTTTGCATGACGGTATTTGACCTCAATGCTGATGGTTGTCCAGGGCCAGATGGTTTTCATGTTTTTTATAGAGAAATCTGGGAGGCTATGGAGGAGGATGTTATGGACTTACTATTAGAGTTTAGAGAAGCTAACATGAGTTTGGAAAAGCTTAGTAAATCGTTATTGTTCTTTCTCCTAAAGAAAGAAGGCATTGAAGGGGTTGACGAGTTCCGACCTATAGCATTATCGAATGCTATCTATCTCATTGTTGCTAAGTTATTAACAACTGTCTCTGAGGGGTTTTGGATGATCTCATTTTACCAGCGCAGACGGGTTTATCCCTGGGTGTCAACTCTTAGAGGGTGTGGTTATGGCGGCAGAGATGGTTGCTGATTGGAAGAGAAGAGGAACTACAAGCTTCCTATGTAAGGTTGATTTTTCGAAGGCTTATGACAACATGAATTGGAAGTTCATATGGGCGTCACTGGTGAAGAGGGCTGTCTTCAATGGATTCAACGACTTGCGGAGAGATCCTGGGGACAACATAGAAGACTCTGCCCATTGGTTATCTGAGCTTGCCATTGCTGACTAGGAGACTTCGACAGATTGATTGTCTACCTCTTGTAGAGAAATTAGAGAAAAAGTTAGCAGGTTGGAAAACGTCTTTCTTTCGGGAGGAGGAAGGTTGGTCCTGATTAATGCTGTTCTATCTGCCATTCCGGTCTTCTTCTTGTCAACTAGGGTCTTGCCTGTGGGGGTCCAAAAGCCGCTGGAAGCACTGATGCATCGTTTCTTCTGGTCGTCTTCTCGGGGCGACAAGGGTCTTGCCTTGGTAGGGTGGTCAACGGTGACCACACCGATCAAAGAGGGTGGACTGGGAGTGTTGCGGATTAGCGATATGAACAAGGCGCTGCTGGCAAGGTGGGTAATGAAGATCTGGGGATCCGAGAACGATCTCTTTTCAAGTCTAATTGGATCAATTTATGGCGTATCCACTAGTTTGGTGGCTTGTACAGACAGTGGGTTGTCTCCAAGTACGCTCTGGAGAGGAGCGTGTTCTGTCCTGCCAGATTTGATTGGGTCCTTGCGCCCGGTGTTGGGAGATGGTAGTGTCTTCCGATTTTGGACAGATGACTGAACGAAAGATGGAACACTATGTGACCTTTACCCGAGATTATTCACTTTGGCTTCGAACAAGGACATTTGTGTGGCAGATGTATGGTAAAATAGCTCCTGGACGTCCAATTTTGTGGCCGAGTTGTCGGATCAAAGAGTTGAAGAATTTATATCTATCTAGCAGATTGGCTAGACTTGAGGCACCTTTGGAAAGGAGGGACTCGTGGTGTTGGCGGGATGGTTTCTTTACGGTAAAGAATGCTTACAAGACAATTTCCATCCAACCTCCTGATTCAGATTTGGCGCTTTCGAGAGACTGTGCGAGGGTCTGGACCTGGAGGATTCCGTCTAGGGTGAAGGTGTTTCTTTGGCTCCTAAGGAGAGAGCGGATCCTGACAACAACTAGAAGTAAGGATTTTTCCAAGTGTAGAGTGGTGTAGAAGATGTGGAGAGACGATAAAAGATATAGATCACTTATTCTTTTGGTGCCCAGGTTTGGTTGACGTATGGCGAAATGCAGATATTATGGGTCTACAATGGAGCGATAGAGAGCTTTTCTGGGAATCTGTCAGCAGAAGGTGGATTGGCTCAGAAGAAGGGAGAGCGAAGATCTGTGCGACTATTTGGTCCCTGTGGTTAGCTAGAAATGGTGTGGTCTTTGAGGGAGGGAGATTTTATTATGAGAATGTATTAAGGCATGCCAGGGCACTCTTTGAATCGTGGCGGATGTAATTATCTCTTTACTTCATTATATATATTATTTGGATGGACCTCTATAGGAGATCCATCCCACCGTTTCTCAAAAAAAAAAAACTTATACAATTTGCCATTGCTTTGTGCTCCTCATCACTGCAGTAGCTAGTTGTTGATTATTGTTCAATGCTTAAGTTTATAATGATTGCATTCAGTTTTTGAAAGTTAGGATATATTCAAATTTACACAAAATGAGGTCTTAGAAAAAGTGTTCTCTGTAAACAAAAAAATAATTGTAGCATTTTAAACATAGACTGCACCAGGTTTATTGCACATTTATTTATAACTTGATTCCTTTTTTAGGTTACCATGATGATTGCGAAGGAAATCGCTATTGCCAATCACCGCGGTGTAGAGGTACCTCATTAGTTACTATTCATGCAGTTTTCCGCAGTAGTATTGCCTTCTCTCTTTCTGAAAGTTCTTTTTTGTTATGGTTACTAGGTGGCCATTGTTGTCGGAGGCCGTAATTTTTTTTGTGGTGAGACGTGGGCAGCGACAACTGGCATTGATAGAATTACTGCATACCAAATAGGGTATTGTGAAGAATTTTCTTTTTGGATGTAGTTTTGGTGCTCCCTTTCTATGACTGATTTACTCGTTATTATGCTTTGAGGTCTGTTTGTTTAATATTTTTTTTCGGAATTTCATATATAACAATACCAATGCTGACACATGAATATTTGTTCGCTGATGGTCTTTTCTTCTAAGAATCGCTCCGCATGAGGGATCAACACTCGGCAGAACAGAAGAGATTCAATGAATGGAATAAATATTTGTCATATTTCTTGTTATGAGCATGCCATGGATAGAAACATTTTGGCCATTCAGCCATTTTCTGCAAGGTTCATTGATAAGAGATAGTTATTATGAGACTAGTAGTGGTTATTGTGTGATTGTTAATGTGAACGGGGTTATATAATAATCATTGCTTCAGTGGGAAGGGACAGGGGGGCGGGGATGAGGGTCCCCAAAGAAGGCAATCCTGGATATGAATACCTGCGGGCTTATTCACCCTATCCAACGTCCAAAAGTTTTTTCTTATCCATTCGGAGAACGCCAACGGAACCTATGTAGTCACTGAATTCTTGGTTATACTTGAAGCACTGTGTATAGTATCACAGACAACTAATTGTGGAAAACAATAAGAGCTTACTGTGTTGATAATGAATACTATCGCTCTATATATAATAGGAGGCTAGGGTTAGATAAAAAAACACAAAACTCTATGGTTACAACTCATGTACTCCAAACACTTCCCCCGAACTGTAGCATAGATATCTAACATGCTTAGCTTGTGAAAACACCGCTTAGAAAAACCCCTGGATAGTGTCTTGGTGAGCATATTTATGGTTTGATCTAAGAAAGGAACACTGGAAATTTATGGAAGTCCTCGATGTAGTCGCTAGTGAAATGGCAAGTGACCTCTACATGTTTCGTTTCTCTCATGAAACAATATATTATATGCATGGCAACAATTTTGTGACATCTTAACTTTATCATGTCTTATGGAAGACAAATCAAAGAAAGAACACACCTTAACCTCCCTTTACCTCTCTTCCATTATTATCCGAACTAGGGTGCGAAATCAAAATTATGTGATCTCTACTTAACTCTCCCTTCTTATAAGCAGCTCCGACCAGTGACTGGAAGGTGAAAAAGGACACTTCAAATGGCTTCTAAAAGGATATAAGGCTTTTCTTCAATGCAAAACTGCATCCGTCTCTTGAGGATTAGTATATTTCTATCATGGTTTTTAAAAACACGTTGCGCTTTTCCTTGGTCAACATGGGTGAGGTGTACGCCTCAAAGAGTTGAGGTGCTATCTGCGGCTCTAGGCGTTGAGGCGACACCACAGTTCTGCTCAGTTTTATTAAGATTATTTTGTTATTCATTTTTATGTATTAGTTTTGGTGTGCTATTGCAAGCTCTATCCTTTGATTCTCTTGGAATATATTAGTGGCTGATTATTATTCATCATAGTGGCTGATGTGTTGGCGATTATGACCAAGTTGGTAGAGGGCATAAGTTTTTGCAGAGGCTTCTCCAAGGGGACATCTCGATCCCCATTCTGCAATATGCTGATGATACGATTTTTATTTCGAGGGAGGACGTACGGAGTGTAGAGGCATTAGAGTTGTGCTTGATCTCTTCGGCGAGGTGTCTGACCTGCAGGTGAATGGGAGAAAGTCCGCGCTTGTCTACTTTAACATGTCCGTCGAGAAGGTAGGAGAGTGCGAACCCATTCTAGAGACACCAAGGGGAGCTTTGCCTATTTCTTATCTAGGGCTACCTCTAGTAGATGGGAGGTTTGGTCGAGATGATCGGGCACCTCTTATGGATAAAATGGAGAAAAAGCAGGCGTCGTACTTGTCCCGGGGATGGTGTGTTGTGATGGTGGTACTATCAGCTATAACTATCTTTTTTCTCTCTACACGCATGATGCCTGTTGGGTTTAGAAAACATCTTGAGACCTTGATGAGATGATTTTTCTAGGCTTCTTCGGTAGATGCTCATCTCATAAAACCTTGTGGATTGGAACATAGTGACTCAAACCAAGGAGGATGGTGTTTTGGGGGTCTTGAGACTATTGGAGATGAATAAGGCTTTGATAGCCAAGTAGATCTTGCAGATCTGGGGTGAGCAAGATGACGTTCATGCTAAGTTAATTCTATCTACGAAATCACCACAGAGCTATCAGAGTGCCCCCATGTGGTCGATTCACCATCCACTTTGTGGAGAGGGATTTGTAATGCGTTACCTGAGATTGCTCATTTTCTGAGGCCCGTTGAAGGGGATGGACTTGGTTTTCGGTTCTGGACAGATGATTGGCGGAGGAAGGGGTTTTATGCGATCGTTACCCATGGATTTTCGCTATGGCAAAGGATAGAGAAGTTATCCAATCAGATACATGGTCAAATGGAGCTTGGACTCCTACTTCCAGAGGAAATCTTTCTGATCGGAGACTAGAAGAATTTATACAGATGTTGAGCAGTGTCAGTATTGCGATGTTTCCAACAGATTGTAGAGATGCGTGGATTTGGAGGGACGCCCAGTTCTCAGTGATTAAAGCATATAAGACGCTTTGTTCATCTACGATATTTGATCTTGGGATTTATGCATGCGATTGTACTCTTATCTGGAGTTGGAAGATGCCTCCGTGAATATAACATTTCCTTTGGCTACTAAGGAGAGGGCATATGATGACTGGGAAAAGAAGAGCTCAGTGGTTTCCGGGGGTGGATGCACGATGCCTACATGGTGAGGAAGAATTATAAGATATTGACCACATCTTTTTAGGTGTTCAGACTCAAGATGAATTTACGAGGAGATGAGTTTATCATGTGTATCTTTTGAGCATGAAGAACCTTTTTGGGCCTCAATCGGTGATGGTTGGAGGGGTTCAGAGGGGAGGAGGCAAAGAGTCATTGTCACCATCTGTGCTATTTGACTGACGAGAAACATGGTCATATTTAAGCAGGAATGCTTTTATTGTGAAAATGTGTTGGCCCATGCTCGTGTGCTTTTAGACGAGTGGGCAATGTAATTTGGCATAATGTTGTATGTTGTTCGTGGTATTCTTTAATATAAAGATGGGCCGGGGTGTACATCTTCATGGTGTACAGCCCATATTTCTTTAAGAAATAAATAAATCATGGATCAACCAAGCCCTCTCAGGTGCTTTCTTAAGAAAGAGGATCTTATGGAAATATTTTGGAATAAGGTTTGATCTTATTCATGGGGATTCTGTTTATATTTCACTCTAAAAAATAGAAAGTTTGAAATAATTGGGACTTTTCGGAGATTGGATGCAGTTACTAATTCATGATCTGGTATGTACAGAATGAAAACTTCATTCTCGATTCTATAAGAATTTTTATCCGCTCTTTCAATGCAAAGAGTAAAGGGAAAAAGAAATATTATGTGTCAAAACAAAAAAAATCAATTTTTTCATCTCTAACATTCTTTTGGTTCTTCATCCTTGTCATGCAATAACAAATTGAGGAGCAAAGCATGTTCCCTCATGCTTCGAATGGTGCAAAAGCACCACTTTGAAAAAGATGCGGATACATAACAAACAACGAGGGGTTCGGATATAACAACTCATTATGAAGTATCGCATCAATCATTGAGGATGAGGGATGATTGATAAGATAAGAAGCTTCCCAATATTATGATGGAACACTTGCCAAAATAAACAAAGTCCTAGCTACCATCATGTATATGATAGTGTTTGTGCTTAATAATACCATTCTACTTTTAGTTATGAGCACCATATATCTGAAAGGATATATAAAAATCATGCAACTGCGAGGAGAAAAACGTGCCATTATTAGCAGATCGAATGGATGTAATAGTGGCACCAAACTGTCTTTATCTTGTTAAGTTAATAATCTTGCATTAAACATCCAACTTATTCTTCAAAAGGAAAATTCCAGGAATACAACAACAACAACAAAGCCTTTTCCCACATTAAGGAGGATCGGCTACATGGATTCTCTGCCTCCATTCAGATCTATCTTGGGTCATTCTTGGGTTTAGATCCACAAAGCTAAGATCCCTTCGGATAGTCTCATTCCAACACTTCTTGAACTGACATTCTCTGCACTTGTCTATGGTTCACGAGCCAACATTCAAATCCATATAGCATAGCAAGACTCACGACTGCGTTCTAGAGATAGTATTCATCTTTTTAGGTGTTCAGACTCAAGATGGATTTACGAGGAGATGAGTTTATCAGGTGTATCTTTTGAGCATGAAGAACCTTTTTGGGCCTCAATCGGTGATGGTT
The DNA here is from genome assembly GCA_037367405.1 of Ottelia alismoides. Lineage (NCBI taxonomy): Eukaryota > Viridiplantae > Streptophyta > Magnoliopsida > Alismatales > Hydrocharitaceae > Ottelia > Ottelia alismoides. The sequence continues at coordinate 475,373 of JAZKJV010000402.1, forward strand.
GGAGGGGTTCAGAGGGGAGGAGGCAAAGAGTCATTGTCACCATCTGTGCTATTTGACTGACGAGAAACATGGTCATATTTAAGCAGGAATGCTTTTATTGTGAAAATGTGTTGGCCCATGCTCGTGTGCTTTTAGACGAGTGGTCTATGTAATTTGGCATAATGTTGTATATTGTTCGTGGTATTCTTTAATATAAAGATGGGCCGGGGTGTACATCTTCATGGTGTACACCCCATATTTCTTTAAGAAATAAATAAATCATGGATCAACCAAGCCCTCTCAGTGATTTTCCTTTGATTTTCATAGGAATTTTCTTATCACATAAAATAACAGATGCTCCTCTCCACTTTAGCCAACCTGCATTATTGTATGGGTAACATCTCCATCAATTTCCCCATCATGGTGCAAAATAGATCTCAAATATCTAAAGGAATATCTCTTCTGAATGTTATCGTCACCAATCTTCACCTCGATTCCTTGACTGTTGCTTCTGTAAAAAATGCACTCCATATATTCAGTTTAAGTCCTACTTATACGAAATCCTTTAGTCTCTAATGCATATCTCCAAATCTGAAGCCTCTCATTTACTCCATCTCTAGTCTCATCAATCAACATAATGTCATCAACAAATACATGCACCAATGTATCTCATCCTGATTGTGACTAGTCAGATCGTCCATAATCAAAGTAAAAAGGAATGGTCTCAAAGCTGAACCTTGATGCAGACCAATGTTGATGTCAAAATAGTCAGCCTTCGCAGATTGGATCCTTACACAAGATGAACCCTTATCATACATATCCTTTATGAGGTTAATGTATATGACATGTACTTGTCTCTTCTCTAAAACTCTCCACAATATCTCTCCTAGGGCAGAATCGTACGCCTTCTCCAAATCAATGAAAATCATTTGGAGATTCTTCCTTTTAGCTCTATAAATCTCCATTGTTCTCCACAACAAGTGGATGGCTTCAACAGTTGAGCGACCTGGCATGAATCCGAATTGATTTTCTTTTACTTTTTAAACTTGCATCAACCTTCTTTCGATCATACGTTCCCAAATTTTCATAGTATTACTCATCGACTTGAAACCTCTATAATTCGAACAATTTTGAATGTCTCCTTTGTTCTTATAAAGAGGCACCACAATGCTTCTCCTCCAATCTTCAGGCACTTTCTTGCTTCAATAAATAACATTGAATAAATTTGTAAGCCAAGTCAAACCACGCTCACCTAGAACTCTCCATACTCTTATTGGAATGTCATAAGGTCCTACACCTTTCCCAGGTTTCATTACCTTCAAAGCCTCCTCTATTTTCCTTTGTATTCATCTATAGCTTGCACGATTCAAGTAACTTCCACTTCTAGCTAGATCTCTCAACATGATCTCTTTATTTCCTTCCCCATTGAAAAGCTTATGGAAATACTGCTTCCATCTAGTCTCTATATCCTTCTGAGTAAAAAGCACGTGTCCTTCCTCATCCTTAATGCATCTCACTTGAGAAAGATCTTTGGTCTTTCTTTCTCTTGCTTTGGCCAATCTGAATATATCCTTTTAGCCCTCCATAGAGTTGAGATTTTTGTACAAAACTTCAGAAGCTTTTGACTTAACTTCGTTTACAGTCTTTTTTGCTTCCTTCTTTTTTATCTTATAGTTTGTGACAGTTTCCTCTGTTTTATCTTTAAACATGGCTTTAAAGCAAGCTCGTTTAATTTTAAACTTCTCTTGCACTCCTCCACTCCACCACCAAGCCTTCTTTTGGCCTGGAACTCCTCCCTTTGACTCGCCTAACATCTCTTTGGCTACCTTCGGATATACGATGCTACCACCTCCCACGTCTCATTTGCACTTCCATTATAATCCCAAGATAAGTCTTCTAAACCTTCTCCCTGAAGCTTGATTGCTTCAAATGAATATTTCACCATCTAGTTCTAATGATCTCGGAAAACCTCCTTTTCTTTACCAACCATCTTTGCATATCCATGACTAACAAGTGATGTTGGATTATCAAACTCTCTCATGGAATTACTTTGCAGTCTTTGCAAGACAACCAATCTCTTCTCCTCATCGCAAGAAAACTCCAGGAATGCTAGTAAAATTATCCACAATGACTAAGATGATATAGAATCTAACTGGTACCCTAAACATCCATGGGAGCATGATCGGAAGTGGATGACGAATGCAGGTGATTAGATGCACGGAAAAGAGTCCATTTCTACTTCCCAAGTTGTCATGCCTTACACTCCAATGTAGTAGTGGGAGATAACTAAAGGAGTAGATGTTGTAGTCTATGACAGACAAATTGCTTAATTGTTGATGAATGATGGAGCTATAGACTACTAATGGATATTTACAAAAACACGTGGAGATTGAAGAAGAAGATGGTAGTACCTCTTCTTCATGGTCCTGATCAATCATCTTCATTGTTATAATATCAATAATCAAAGCTCATCATAAAATAGCTTTGCAATATATAGTCTTACACATATAAGCTAATCGTTAAGTCTAGCATCGGTAACACATTTGATAAACTGAAAGTGGTGACAATAATAATATCCGCTATCCCATATGAGAGGATAGGAAGCCATCTTCTATCGAAATAGTCCTTTAGAGGGTATTTGCGTAACATTGTCAAAGCTAGGGATGCAAATGGATGGATACAAATATTAGGAGTTACTATATCCTTATCCTTTTTATCCAGATACGAACAGAGTATATCTTGCGGATATTGGGAATCGCAAATCATATCCTTAAATATGATACATATATGGAAACAAATAATCATAATTCTGATACGAATATTTTACAAACGGATACATATAATAAAATTTTCCCAACATTCAAAGTCAATGTAAGTATTTTATTTAAGTTGGACTTAAAGGTAACTAAATCAAGATGGCGTCAATAGTAAACTAAAAAGGAAATAAATGTTAAACTAAACTTTTTAAACTGTTGGAAAAAGAGCTAATCATTGTTTATTCCTTGAATCCTAGGCTCTTTTGTATAGAGGATAGACCTATGGGTAAATTACATATGATAGACAAGAGAATAGAAAAATAGGAAAACAATACAAAGACATAAAGATAACTCTTCACCCCCCTCACTATGGAGCATAGATGCCAACCATACTCAGCTTGGTTGAACGTTTCTGGAACGACCCTCTGAGCGAAGCCTTAGTAAAGTTATCTGCAGTTTGATCCCCAGAGCTGACGTGAGAGATAGAGATAAACCTTTCTTAATCATATCCCTTGTGTAGTGGCAATCCACTTCAATATGCTTGGTTCTCTCATGAAATGCAGGATTCTTTGCAATGAAAATGGTTGCTTGGTTATCACATTATAACTGCATAGGAATAGGTACATCTATATGTAAATCTGCTAGTACAGCTCGAACCCACATCATTTCTGTACTGCTTGTGCCATAGCCCTATATTCGGACTACGCGCTGGACCTGGCAACCGCAGTTTGTTTCTTACTCTTCCAAGAGACGAGAGAGCTACTAACAAAAATTGCAAAGCCCGAAGCGGACTTTCTATCCTTTGGACATCCTGCATAATCAACATCAACGTATGCAGAAACGATAAGTATTTCCCCTTTTTGAATAATAATCATGCACTTAGAGAAAACTTTATGTATCTCAAAATCATATATACATCATCCATGTGTACCTGTCGAGGTTGTTCCATGAATCGACTCACCTGCCTAACTGCAAATGAGATATCCAACCTGGTTATAGTAACAAAAAGAAGCTTCCCCACTATTTCTCTGTATCGTCTCCTGTCCACCTCCTTTGTATCATCATCATATAACCTCATACTAGGGGTCTGCAGGCCGACATCCAATCATTCCTGTCTCAACTAGCATATCTGTCAAATATTTCTGTTGGGTCATCACAAGGCCCTGTAGATTTCTAGCAAATTTGATGCAGCGTGAAATTAATAAATAAGGCTTAATTTATTTATGTTCATCGTTAATTAGAGTCCCATTTTATTATCGAGTCGTTATAATTTTTATTTAAATAAAAGAGATCACATGTGATCTCATTTAGTGGTCAAATTAGGTACTTAATCGTTAGAGTCAATTATGATAAGACTTCAAAAAAAGAGTCAATTATGATAAGTAGATTTGAATTTTGAATTTAAAATTAGAATCGATTAGGATTTAGATTTCAATCTCTTTCTATTTTTGTTATCCACCCCTCCTATTTAAAGGGGATGAAAGTCCACAGTTGAGAATCAATTGATTTTTGAGTTTATCTCAATCATCTCTCTCTTTTTCTCTCCTCTTTGATCTCCGCGATTCTTTTCCAAAATCCCTCATTTTCCAACAAGTTTTCTCCTCTCAACCCCCCATTTTCTTCTCAACCGAAATTTCCACCATCAAAATTATTTTTTATCCGTTGTAATTATCGATTTGCATCAATTGGTATCAGAGAATGTCATCTAAATCGTCCTCACGATCTAACGATCCGTACAGATGTTTGCATCGACATGCAATGAAAGACTATTGTTCGTCGGAACGTAAACAGCGAGCCGCCGAAGCCTACAATAAGGGGATGATGTCCATATTGCTCGAATTCCTATCAAATCCACGGTATTTGGTTGCTAATTTTGAGACCCTAAGCGCCGCCGAATAGAAGTCTTCCACCACCGAAGTCGCTGTCCAGATTTTCGACGAAGAAAAATGAGAAAAAAGGAGCATCAACGACGAAATACTTGCTGTTCAGCACATCACAGATCAGATAATGCCTTCAGAATCCGTCATCTCACCATCCCCGACCGTTCCGACACCTCCCCTGCCTTGTCAGGTAAAACCCCTTCCTCCCCCACCCTTTCCCGCTGCCCCCGCGCTCCCGGTGAAGCCCCCAACCTCACTGCCGCTATCGCCCACTCCCGCAACCCCCGCACCCTCGGCGACCAAGCCGACCCCAACACCCCCTCCCGTTGCCCTCGCCACCCCTATAAACCTCCCAGCCCCGTCGCCCCCTCCCACCATACCCGCTCCTTCCGCTGCACCTGCACCACCAGCCGCCATTCTCCCCCTTGCTAACCCACGCCGCACCTTCTCCCTCCTACAACTCCTCCTTCCCCCGCCTCCCATCCACCTCGGCCCCGTACCACCAACATCCCCTCTTCCCATCCCCTTCCTCCCATCAACTCTGGCACACCCTCTCGTGGCCCTAATATTTCCCCCCGAGCCCTTCCGCTTCACCCCTGAACCACCACCTCCTCTTCCCTATCCCACCACCCATGCCACTGCTCTCCCTCTCCACCGCCCTACCCGATGTCGCTCGCTCCTCGATTCTCGACGCGGCTGCTACCGAGGGCTTCCCGAGTCGGTCACCGGCACTGTGTAAGGTGTCCCGACCCTACCCGTTGCCGCAACCCCTGTTCGGAAACCACGCGCCACCGCCCCTGCGTGGTCGTATGCTACCACCTTGATGTCATCTTGAGCCGCCGATACCGTCGGAACCCTAGCCTTAGGGTTCGATGCCGCCCACGTCGATGGAGACAAGAACGAGTCCCGCGGACTTCGGATTTATTGCTGACGAGGAACCAACCCATTAAAATTATGGATTTGGAGTGGCTCTGGAAAAATTACAAGGACCTCCCTCTACCTAATACCTTTGGTATAAAGGTTAAAGATAGTGAGAATTTAAGAGGAGATCTTTTAAATGAAGGGTACGAAAATTGCATTCCAACCCCCTGATTCAGGAATATTTGAAAGGAAGCACTGAAAAGGATAAATTTGGGTGGTTACCTTTTTCAAATAGGATTAGGAATATTGGTTTCACCTATTTAAAGACCCCATGGTCTAGTGCATTACCCACATCTCCTCCCCTCTTAAATTTGTGCTATTCCTTCGCTATGGGTTCTCCAAAAGCCGAGATGTTCGATATGAAGATGCACCATCAATTTTTTGAGAACCACGTCAAGGGGACAAAACCCGGTTAAACGCTTGCATTTGCACCAAATATTCTCTTCCATCACAAAGTTAACGGCTCCAACCATCGCACCGAGCACACCTGGATTCCGCCGTTTATTCCACATCAGTTCTTCCATGGCATGATCGAGAACGCTGAATTAAAATTGTCAAGCTTCAAGCCTGCAGATCCAGCAATTCGTCGGGAGACGATTTTTTCAAGCGGAGGAGAACTGACGCAACACGGAATTAATAAATAGGGCTTAATTTATTTATGTTCATCATTAATTAGAGTCCAATTTTATTATCGAGTTGTTGCAATTTTTATTTAAATAAAAGAGATCGCATGTAATCTCATTTAGTGGTAAAATAAGGTTAACCGGTTAAAGTCAATTAGGATAAGTAGATTTGAATTTTGAATTTAAAATTAGAGTCGGTTAGGATTTAAATTTCAATCTCTTTCTATTTTTGTAATCCACCCCTCCTATATAAAAGGGATGTGGGTCCAACATTTGAATCAGTTGAGAATCAATCAATTTTTGAGTTTATCTCAATTATCTCTCTCCTTTTCTCTCCTCTTTGATCTCCGCAATTCTTTTTCAAAATCCCTCGTTTTCCGACGAGTTTTCTCCTCTCAACCCCTCCATTTTCTTCTCCACCGAAATTTCCACCATCAAAATTATTTTTTTATCCGTTGCAATTATGGATTTGCATCAAAATTCTAACCCCAAGAAATATCGTAAGGTGCCAAGATCCATGGCAACAAACTGTCAGCCCAATAATTCTTTAGCTATTTTTATCCCCTGCATGTCATCACCTGTAACTAATATATCATCAACATATACCATAATGACCACCGTGCCTCTAGGAGTTCTCTGTAAAAACAATGAATGATCCGCACTCGACCTCTGAAACCCATGCTTCTCAATTAAATTCGAGAGCTTCTGAAACCATGCCTTAGGACTCTGTTTAAGGTCATATATTGCCTTATGAAGTCTGCAAACCTGCGGATACTCCCCCTCAACAGCAAACCCCGGAGGCTGCTGTGTGTAGGCTTCTTCCTGTAGGTCCCCATACAAAAAGATATTTCTAACGTCAAGCTAGAAGAGAGGCCAGTTACGTACCACATCGACAGAAAGAAGAATACGTAGAGTAGAATGACGAACCATTGGGGAGAATGTGTCTAGGTAATCCACTCCATATGTTTGAGTAAAGTCACGAGCAACCAGTCTGGCTTTATACCTATCCAGAATCCCATCTACACGGTGTTTAATAGTAAACACCCACTTGCAACTGATGACTGAAGCTCCATCAGGTGCAGAAACCAAGCTCCATCTACCACGTGACTGTAAGGCATCCATCTCTTCTTCCATAGCTAATCGCCACCATCCTTCAGAGCATCCTGATAATTCCGTGGAATGTCCACGACAGACAATGCAACTGCAAATTTCCTGAATTCCCTAATCAAGCGATCAAGGGAGACCATGGATGCTAAAGGATATGATGCACAACTATGCTTTTGCTTCCAAAACACAATATGTAAGTCCAGATCATCAACCTCCATGTCCTGCCCCTGTAAAGAACCCTGCTTAGGCAAATCATCAAACCCATCATTAGGAACAATGTATTTAGAACATACCTCATGCATGTTAGATGATGAGTAGTGACCATGAGCAAAAGCATGCTAGCAGGTATAGTGATGCGACAACGGCTGGACAAGGACAATAAGAGCTGAGGGTATATAAGGAGGTGAAGATGGTGGTGATGGTGGTGAAGGAAGTGGTGAAGGTGGTGATGATGGTGGTGGCATGTAGATTTCATCATCGGAATATGAGGAAGCAACCGATCACCTGCAGGAGAAAAGTACATCACTGACTTGAAAAAGGTGACATCAGCACTAACATAATAATTCATGCGCATTGGATCATAACGTCTATACCCTTTTTGTGTCCTAGAGTACCCGACAAAGACACATTTGACTGCTATAGGAGAGAACTTGTCAATACCTGGAGACAACTGGTGGACGAAGGCGACCGAGTCAAAGACGCGAGGAGTAAGTGAGAACAATTCTTTCTCAGGAAATGCAAGAGAAAAAGGAATTTTCTCACCCAAGACCGATGAGGGCATGCGATTATTAAGATAGCATGTCATATGAACAACATCACCCCAAAAAGAATGCGGAGCACGACTCTGAATGAGAAGAGTTCTGGTAACATCAAGCAAGTGGCGATGCTTCCTCTCTACAACACCATTTTATTGGGAAGTATAGGCACACGATGTTTGATGAATAATACATCAAGTTGAAAAATAATTAGAGAGAGTACGAGTACAAAATTCCAAAGCATTATCAGTTCGCACAAATTTCACAGAAGAAGTAAATACATTCTGCACTTCATTGATAACGTTTTTGATAACATCTCCAGCTTCAGATTTATTCTTTAATAAAAAGACCCAAGATAGATGAGAGAAATCATCAACAACAACAAGATAAAATCCGTGTCCCTGATTATCAGGAACATGATTGGGACCCCAAATATCAATATGAAATAACTCAAAAACGGAGCTACTGCTCCAACTTTGAGGACTGGGGAAGGCAGACCAATGATGCTTTCCCAACTGACATGCCTCACATTGAAAGGACGGGTGAGGAGAAATTTAAGGCAGTCTGCGACACATTTCTGGAGTGGGAGATGTCCAAAGCGCATGTGCCATGTAAAGGGTGAGACATGTCCAGCAGAATGAGAGGAAATGCTGGCATAAGGGGTATGGACCAAGCGATAGAGACCGCCCTGCTCATGGCCACACCCAATCACCTTGCCCGTAAGGATGTCTTGAAATACAAGAGAAGTTGGGTCAAAAATAGCTCGACAATGTAAATCCTTCGTAATCTGATTAATATATAACAAATTCATAGAAAAGTCAGGCGCATGCAACACATTATGTAGACGCATAGAGGGTGTCAAGCTATTTTCCCCCTGTCTTGTGATCGGGGAATGGGTCCCATCTGCTATAACCACAGTCTGTCCTGGAGGAACCTGTCTGTATGCTGTAAGTTGACCTCTGTCTCCACACAAGTTATGTGTAACACCGGAGTCCATAATCCATTCTATAACATCAGATACACTATAGCTAGTAAGTGCATAAGTACTACCTGATGTACTAGAATATGCTGAAGCATCCACATCTGAGTGACTCCCGGAGACCGATGAAGAAGCAATGAAATTGGCAGGAGGCATAATGTCCCTCAATCGTACTACAAGTTCATCAAATCTCTGATCTGAAGAGGCAGCAACTCGGGGCTCAATCTGCTCAGCTACTCGGGCAGAAGCAGGAAATCCATGCTTGGAATAGTATATATCCTTTGTATGTCTAGGATGATGACAGTAAGTACATGGCTGATGAATACGACCTCCTTTGCCACTAGGTCCGTGTCCACAAAACTGGAAAGAGCCTCCTCGATCTTGGGAGGCAGCCATCGCTGAAGAAGTCTGATTGGCAGTAGTAGATGGGACAATAATCCTACTGAGCCTGCGGAAAGCTTCCTCCATGGGAGGAATAGTGACATCTGCCAGAATATGGGAACGAGCAGCCTCGTACTCAGGATCAAGGGCTGTCAGGAATACACCAACCATGGGGGCATTCCTATAAGTCTTCTGCTGCTCAGGAGTAGATGTGAGGGGCATGAAGCTGTGTAGCTTCTCGAACATCCCACTCAAGGATGTATATAACGAATGAAGGGGCTGTCCATTCTGCTTGATACTTGATAGTGAAAATGTCTTGATGGAGTTACAGAATCTTTGTCTCATTCCTCGTTTATCAATAAGTAGGTTCGAGGATATCCCACATTGCCTTGGCGGTGGGCCGATGTAACATATCATTGGCGATCTCTATCACCAATGTACCAGAAAGCCAAACCTTGGCATATGCATCATCCGCCTCCCATGAGACATTAACCTCAGTTTTCTCTACTGGTTCCTCCTCGATAAGAATATGTTTCTTACATGTAGACTTCATAAGACTCATGAACTGCATAGCCCAGAGCTCATAGTTCGTCCCGTCCATCTTGACAATCAACACTGGACCTGTGAAAGGGCATGTGGTGGGAACGTCGACTTTTTCTCTGTCGGATGAAAAACTAGGGTTTTTTAGACCAAGAAATTAGTATCTATACATACATATGAGGATTTGAATGCATATGTAGACTTATGCAATCAAATCCATCTATCCGCGGCGGAAGCCGATGCACAGACAGAAGGGTTCGGAGCCCTCGATTTGTCACCAGCGACGGCTAGTCGCGGTGACAAGGGTGCCGATGGCTGGCGGTTGCGGGGAGGACCAGAGGCGGCTCCGGGCGGACCAGAGGGTCGGGGGTAGGCGCCCGAGCTCGAAAGAGAGAGAGAGGGTGGCGACGGTGCCTGGGGTAGAGAGAGGGAGGGGGCGACTGCGACACTCGAGGTAGAGAGAGGGTAGTGGCGGAGACACCCAAGGAGAGGGGGGTAGGGTTAGGGTACAAGAGCTCCGGTCTAAGACCGCCGCTCTGATACCATGTTGGAAAGAGAGTGAATCATTGTTTATTCCTTGAACCATATGTTCTCTTATATAAAGAGACCTATGGGTAAATTATATATGATAGACAAGAGAATATAAAAATAGGAAAATAGTACGAAGACATAAATATAACTCTACATAAACAAGGGGCCTTATTTTTAAAAAGCTATAGAGATGATACTAATCTTTCAACTTTATGCTTTTAACATTGATATAGAAGGGTCGTGGAAGTTTATGGAAGCATGTATTTGAAATAAAAAAGAATGCAGACTCCCTCGTTGTTTCATTTCCAAAATGAGGCCCTATTTGGGAATCGAGGTATAGTGGGTGCCTATTTCGTAATTTATTCTATATAGTTTTCTTCATGCATTTGAAATGGTTCTAAAATGCATTATATTGCATGTAACCCTATAATATATTTAGTTATTTATTTATACACACATTGATATATGTATATGATACAAACAGATTTAGTAATACAGATATCCACATGCATATATGCCAGAAATATTTGTAACCATATCCATATCCACAAAAAAATTGAAAATGGTATGTGTATCCGTATCCGTAGCCGCAAAAACGAAAAACCCATATCTGTATCCGCCAAAGTAAGAAAATACATGTCTATATCCTCTGAAAAACAGACATGGCGACAGTCAGACGTGGATATATCTGTATCCGGTTGCATCCTTAGTCAAAGTGCATCTTATCTCCTAAAGGATGCACAAACTGTTACTTGATATAAATCTAGAGGATGATGTGATAATAACCACCGTTGCAGACTCAAGTGGCTGTTGGTTTCTATATCCCGCACGGACATCGATTAATGGTTGCAGATGGATCGAACTAATTGACCTGGATCGCTCCAATCACAATAATTAAAAAACAAGTACAATGTTAGGTATCATTTTCAATCATAGATAACAATCAAAGCACATGTGTGCATGCATTTAACGTGGAATCCCTCCTAGGTAAAAACCACGATAGTCTCCGGACTCGGATTTTCTACATGACTCACATGAGTCTTACCACTAAACCGAGTTGCTTACGTGTGCAAGCCAACTGTATTACAACCTGAGTTGATTACATGATCAATTAAACCGTATATAGGTAAACAATCCTAATAACCTTAATATCAAAGTAAATATACACTAAAGAATGCGAGGTAAAACTAAAACGATCTTAAAGAGCGAGGAACGGGCTCGTAGGATTAATCGCAGAACACCAGAGCTGTTGGATCATGTAAGATTAATCGCAGAACATCAGGCAATTGTAGGTCTGGCACACATACTGACATCCATCTCCTACGAACATGAATCTTTAGGTTGTTCCAGATCACAGAAGCTGTGTTATAGACTTATAGTGGATCGCCTTGTCTGCAATCCAATGAATGACTCCTTTCAATAGTCATGCATGTAACATACGGCATACCATTGTTTTCATTCCCATGAGGAATACTGGCATGTCATATTCTTCGGGTCTGGCTTTGTGAGAATATGTAACTTGACTAACATCAAGAAGATCTGCGAGCATCTGGTGTAATTAGTCTCATGTCACTTGACGACCCATATTTTTCACCAATGAGGGCATCTTGGATTTCGAACTTCCGACGATCCTCGTTAATGATAGAGTCGTAAAATGAATCAGATGAATAACATACAAGTATCTAGTCCAATGTCCTTAGAGACAAGTGATGACAACAACCCAATGTGGGCGACGACAGTGGATCCACATGGTGACAACTATGACATCGTATGGGATTACCGCAACGGCGAACATAGAAAAGAGAGGCATGGTGCTATGTCAGCAGTGTTGTGTGGAACAGAAGGGGGTGGCTGTGAGGTTTGGTGGTGAAGGGCATGGAGTAAGGAATTCCGATCTTGGATCACTACTTCGATATCACACGAAAGGTAATGTTTGATATATCGAATATCATGTCCTAAACCTTATTACGTACTAAACCTCATTATATAAGAAGTTAGGGTTAGGGTTAACACAAATAAAAGCAAAACACATAAATACCCTAGAAGTCGTATGCACTCAAATTCTAACTAGACTGCTCTCCCTAACAATAACATGCTATATTTTGCTGCCAACCCCTGAAATTAGTTCTCTCGACTTGTATTTTTTTTCATTATATGTGCATGATGATTTTTTTAAAGGAATGTAGTAATGTACATAAAAGGGTCAAGTTCTATAATCCTTTTGTAGAAAATACCGTCTGGGGAAGTATCACTTTACCTTCCTTATGGGAATATTGGAAGTACTTCTTAAACATGTTAATGTAGTTTGTAATGACTACTGACATCCAATAGTAATCTTTTCCTTAAAAATGGCCAATAATAAAAATGAATTTTCAACTTCAGGTCACCAGTTAATTTTGTTTAATGGTCTAGTGGTAGTACAATGTGTCTACCATACAAAAGACTAGAGTTCCAATCCCACTCTTGCAGGGGTTGTGTTAGGTAGTCGACGGCCAGCGTAAAATATTCGAATCTTTCAACATGGATTTGAGCAAGAATCCATGTAGCCGACCCTACTTATAGTGGGAGAAGGCTTAGTACTTTTTTTAGTATCTCACTTGCTATATATCTCAAAATAGTCGACCTTTTTTCTGATTGTCCAACTCCTTTAAACACTAGTCTTGTTGAGTCCTTTTTTCATGGGCTTCTTGAAATGTTTGTACAAAAAAGGACTGGATTTTTATGAAGCTTACAGTTGAATGTATTTCTTAGTTAAATAAGGAATTTATGTGATCTATGACAATTCCTAGCACATGTTTGCAATTCGACATTATCGGTGAACTTGGAGTACAGTTGTAATTATCTATGGTCTAATTGCTAATATTTGTACAGTATGATGGCCACTGTGATGAATTCAATAATGCTTCAAGCATGCTTGGAGAAAATCGGTATTCCAACCCGTGTATTAACTGCGTTCATGTTGCAAGAGATTGCTGAGCCATACATTCGTCGAAGAGCTATTCACCATCTAGAGAAGGCACGAGTTGTCATTTTTGGTGGTATTAGTGATGGAACAGGGAGCCCTCTCATCAGCACTGACACTGCAGCTGCGCTGAGAGCTTCTGAAAGTATTATTTCTTTCCAACATCATATATATTATTTTTCTAGTTCTGGATTATTAATTTCATTTGGAAGGATACACACTTGGGATTTTCCTTGGCTGATTCATTTGAAGAAAAATATAAGCTTAAAATTATGACTAGTAGATTTACTTGGATGGACATGCACTTGGGGTTTTCCCTGTTTGATTCATTTGAAGAAATACATAATAGCTTAAAATTATGTGCACTAGAAGTGTGGCATATTTCATGGAGACGAGTTGGAACCCAAAATCAACATTAAAACCCTTCTATCTAGATCTTCTCGTTCTACTTCAGGTATCAGTTATCCTCATTTGAAGAAATACGTGCCTTTGGAAATTCGTCGGTTGATTCATTTGAAGAAATACATAGAAGCTTAAAATTATATGCAGTAGAAGATTGGCATATTTCATGGAGATGATCTTTGGAATCCAAACTCAATGTTAAACCCCTTCTATCTAGATAATCTCACTTTTCCTTCAGCTATCGGTTAGCCTTATTTTTCTCTGCATCTCCTTTTATCCTTTTGTTACTTTTTTCAAGGCAATTGACATCTTTTATGGAGATGATTTCTGGAATTCGAGGTAAATATTAAAGCGATTGTATAGGTATTCTCATTCTACTTCTGGTACCAGTTAGTCTCATTTTTTCTCTTTATCCCTTTTATCTTTCCCTACAAGGCACTTGAGCCTCATTTTTGTCTCTTTCTTCCGTTTTATCTTTACTTGCAAGGCACTCTTTGGGGAAAACTTGAACCAAAAACATGCTCAGATATTGAGCTACTTGAGTTCTAACCCTAATTGCTAACACAATTTTTTAATCTGGCAGTAAGGCATGTGGCTTTCCATCTCATAGGACCAGGGATCTAATCCTTGAAAATACCCGCCTCTCAAATAAGGGGAGACACATTCATAATAAAAATCGTATTGTCATTCTTCTCCCCGGATTGGTTAATGCTGATTAAAAGGGTTCAGAATTCTGTGGCATTGCAGACCTTTCATACTGGAATAACATCATCATAGATATAAAGCTACATGTGCTTGCTATTCTCCTATGTGAATAATTCCACCTCCTCACATCAAAGTTGCTTGTTCTTTCCACAGTCAATGCAGATGCTGTCCTTAAAGGTACCAATGGCGATATTATTTATGACTGTCATTCCAGAGACAATGCTGGTGTATTTGAACATATTTCATTTAGGGACTATATTTCCCGTGGTTTCAATGGGATGGACATGACCGCTATAAATTTCTGTGAGGAAAATAACTTACCTGGTAAGATTTATTAACAAAATCTTCTTTCCAGAACAAATATTGTGTTTTTAGAACAAATATTTTTTTCTTGTGGTTGGCCATAGAAAGCAGTTGTATCAGAAGTTTTTGTTTAAATATCGGGATTGTTGAAGGTATTGTTGTTTCTTTGCAGTTGTGCTTTTTAACTTGTTGGGACCGGGGAACATATCAAGGGCTCTGTGTGGAGAACAAGTTGGCACTTATGTTGATCAGGCAGGTGCAGTTAGCTGATGAGAAATATCTGGTGATCCTCTGTGATACTATGAAAATATGGATACCTGTAAGGACTTATCCTTGGATGATCCCGCCACAGTTCATACCGTGGTGAACCCTATATGGGGGCTGATTGACTAATGTATATAGTTGATGTTAGAGTCAGATGCATTCAAAGTTCAGCTATGTAAGGGAGGAGATGGATGCCCCTAGTGCTTATCGCGTCCTTTGTTTCAGGATGCAATGACTTGATTGTGGCAATGGCTTACGATGTCGAAAGACCTCGGGATGCAAGCAATTGCAGTAGGGAAGAAATGTTGATTGCACAGAGCCATAATTCTCTCTCCCAGTTGATATACTGTATTATATTCGAGATGTAGCGGCAATTCACCATATCAAGTTAATTAATCAGCATGTCAAGAAATCTACTGGCTATATAGTCCTCATATGTATCTATTTAATACCGCATTCGTCTCACTACAGATCTTTTTGAGGTTAACGAGCTCTTCAAGGGAGTTAAATGTATATTACTTCCTTATTGTATTGCTGGCTGTATCTCACTCTTGTATGCTTCTCTTATTAATTTTGTATAGCTGAAATCGATGAAGTGCACGGATCAAGGAGAGATGCAGGTTAAGCAAGGATTATCCCACACTCATATCTGGATAGTTCATTCTGGTACAAAGTTTCTCTTATTCCAGGTACTTTTATCTCGCATCCAAAAGGGCCATAAACTTAGTAAGGTAGAGCCTATTCTAGATGAACCTTCATGATGATCAGATGATGAGTGGTGTGCTTTGGGTATTTTGGTATAGTTGCCCGGATGCCTCTCTATGAGAGAGAAACAAGTACAAAATGTCTAAGATGACTACAAGTGTTCTAGAATTTGCAGCTTATTACAATGATGCAAGATGATTTTCCCGATCAGGGTCTGTCTGTCGCAGTCTTCATGGAAAGATGCCAGCAGCACAACCACGTCTTCTTACGTGGAAGAGTAGAGACCTTGTATTCTTCTCTGCATGCTACCTTGCTCGTTAAGCGAAACACCGTGGCATGGTGAAGCAAGGCTCTGCAAGTAAGTTGGAGATCGAATTTTATCTTCCTCTCACTTTACAAGTAGGATTGGAAATTGCATTGAAAGCAGGGAGCATAAATACATCAGAGGAAGTTTAGCTCATCTAATATGCTGGCCGACTTAGTTTGGAAGAATGATCCCAAACGTTTAGGAAAAAAACAGCAGGTGAATTTCTGGAATTTCAACAGATGTCTGAACTTATTTGTTGGAGCCTTAAAACGGATGAGCTCTATGAGTGAAACACCGAACTCTTTGATACTTCCTGTCATGCCCCATTTTCCCAAGAAAAAAACGGTCATGACGTCAGCATCTGCACAATGTAAGGTGGTTCCTTAAATAGAGATATTAATTTAATTCTAGAAAAAATTGGAATTGGGATGTCATGTTGGATAGCATGAGGGATTAAGATGTCACGTTGGATAGCAAGTGAGGTGTGTTGGGTAGCAGGTGGGATGCCACGAAGGATTTGATAAGTTTTATAGGAGCTTTTTGGGTGTATAGACTATATTTCTTTGAGATATTTACACCCATAATCGTGAGTAATTTTATAATTACATTCATAAGTGTAATCGTGCATTACGTCTAGGACCCTTAATAAATACACCGTCTTACACCCATATCCATTAACTCAAACCAGATGATTGAGTTAATCTAACCAATCCATGATCTGACGGTTGGGATTAATCAGAAGTAAAAAAAAAACCCTCTCCCCTTCCTCCTTCAGCGGTCCCCCTCCAACGTCGCAACCTTCTACATCTTTCCTCCCTCTGCTCCTTTCGTTGACGCTTCCACCACCTCTCTCCGATCTTCGACTACTCCTCTCTTCGAGGTTCGAGCTTGATAAGTGGGGCTTGGAGCTTCCACAGGGGGTGGGTGTGAGGCGGGGCTTGCGGGCCGCAGGAAGGGGCTTGCAAGCGGTGGCGGGTGCAGGCGCAAGGACGAGGTGGTTAGTGAGGGGAGGATGTGGTTGTCAGAAGATGAAAGAGAGGAGGAGGTGGTCGGTGGGGGTGGAATAGGTCAAGGATGGTTGGGGGAGGGGGGCTTGCCTTGGTTGGACGAGAAGGAGAGGAGGGTGGCATCGGGGGAAGTCGAGGTTGCATGGCTGGAAGAGGAAGGGAAGTCACCATTCATAAATAATAAGAATTTAAAGGGTATCAAATGTAAAATGTTTGACGGATGCCGTCATATTTAATAGAAAATTGGATGGAAGTTAACACGGAGTTATAGGTATAAGAGTTAAGTATTACTCAGAGTCTTGGGCGTGATTCGTGATTAAGCAAAGTTATGAATGTAGTTACGAAACTACTCAAGATTATTGGTGTAAATATTCCTATTTCTTTTCCCTAAGCTTTCTCGCTCTAGGTGTGCATCTCCAGCAAAAGAGTCTGCATCTTATGGGTGCTTGAACTATACGAAGCAAATGTTTCGGCAGAGTTAAGTTTTCACATGTATCCAACCCCTTTCTTTGAAAAAATCATTCCGACGTTTCATTCCAAAATCATGTTATGAAATTCCACGTAAATCATTTATCTCGGCAATTTAAGCGTAGTCTTAAAAAAGTTTAGGTAGATATTATGTGAAACCCTCGAATGGACAAAAATGCCCTTGCAAACACTTTTTTGCCCTAAAGAATTTTTTTATCACTTGCATACTACTGCAATATCAGTTATGCCTCTCCTTTTTTTATACTATTAGTTATGCCCCTAATTTGTTACAAAAGTCACAGTTTTGCCTTTTTTCTAATAGTAAAGTAGGGGCATAATTTATAGTACAAAAGGGTAGAATTGTGAATTTTGCAAGGAGTCAATGACACAACTAATATTATAAAAAAGGGAGGGGCATAACTAATAAATTGTAGAAGTTAAGAAGGACACAAATGACAAAAAGCCTATAATAAATGTCTATGTAAAGTCTTTTCTCCACATTAAGTAGGGCCGACTACGTGGATTCTTTGTTTCCATTCAGATCTATCATGCGTCATTCTTGGGCTTAGATACAAAAAACTAAGATTCCTTTGAATATTCTCAATCCAATACTTCTTGGGCTTTCCCTACCTTCTCTTACCTGGCTCAACATCTTGAAACTCACATCTTCTAACTGGTGCATCAACGGACCCCTCCTTTGCAAATGGCCAAACCATGTTAAGCGGTTTTCTCTCATCTTATTACTTATCGAAGCTACACCAACTTTCCTTCTTATTGCATCATTCCATATCCGATTTTTACGTGTATGACCACACATCCACCTTAACATTTTCTGTAACCCTCTACCTTCATGTGAGTGCATCTCAATACCAAATCAAAGATACCCAACAACAATCACAAACAACTTGCATGATATAACATTCATATGGTAAAAATTGAATATGTCATCCAAATAGTAAATCTCCATAAAATGACAATAGAATAATGCCAAGTTCTCTTTATTACATCCTCATGTGCTGGAAAGGGAGGAACAAAAAATCAACTACAAAGTAGGCCTGAATCTTAGCAATGTCCTGCAGATGGCCTCGATCTCCTGCTCTACACTTTGTATTTGATTTCCAAGAGAAGGAACTTAAAATGATCAAGTACGGATGTAAATAAATTATATAAAAAATGATGGTATGTAAGCAACACAATGATGTGGTAATTGAATAAGTATATTAGAATACTGCATCCTAATGAAATGAAAAACATATGCGTAAAGTTATGTTACCGGCCTCTAGTAGCTCATAAATGCGTTTACACAATTTAATCCACTTCATTTATATTATTTTATCAGTAACTTTTATTTTTGTATTCTGAACTCACCGGTCAAAAGAGAATGCATAAACTGTGAATGAAGCACTGCAATGCTTCCCTCAAAGTATAGCTCAAAACCTGTGCCTAAGTGTGACCCTTCAACTAGTCTGCTTGGTTGTACTCTGACAATCAAGGTACATGGCATATAGCCAAGGAACCGTTGTTTCGTCAATTGAGTTTGCTGGGGAAGTCTTGCTCACCCAAAACCAGTAGCCACAAAATGGATCTATATGGTGATGCATGCGTGCATCCACTTAAAACCTTTCAGAATACTTACCACCACCCGACTTTGTGATGCCCCCTCGAGTTTAGTTGACTCGATGTCGGTTATGTCAAACTAAAAGAGTGAGCACCCACCTTGTAGTATTTATCCTTTATTGCCCCACATGCATTATTATACCATAATCGAAAGTAATCTAACATGGGACTAAGCCACAAATTGGAGTATCAAGACTAAATATAAAGCCCTTGGTCACCATCCATGCCATTAAGGTTTGATCCAAGTATCTAGAACATTGCATACTCACAAATATCCTATGTCAACTTATCACATTGCATTTCACATATTTGGATTGTTAAACAATAATTACCCAACACTTTATCCTGTGCTAACCACATCACATTGAGGTAGCTACATACTCTTTGTTCACTATCTGAGACATCCTCCTTAATATTACAAAATGTTCATCTATGCAAACAAGGTCGTATCAACAACGAGAAGAGTTAAGCATGTTATAATCAATAAACGATAACTTACATGGACATGAGTTAAGCATGTTACAATCAATATATGAGTACTTAATGTCCACCGATTATAGGGCATTATTAACTATACTTAAATTGCACGCTTTTTTTAAAAAAGAAGGATTCAGTATCTCAGGCATAATGTCATGTATCTATACGTAGATGCAGACTGTTACAAGATTTGAAGAATCATAAGCAATAAAATACTACGATCTCAGATGTCAAACCTTCCGATCATATTCTAAAAACAACTAGTTTCCAATTGGCAATGGAGACTTCACTTTAGTGCTGGGAGGTCATGAATTCTCATGCGTGGGTGGATTTGAGTTTTAAGGTTCTCCATGCATGTAAAGTCACGTCACGTGTTATCATTTGTAAGTAGTTTCCATCGTAAGGGATTGTAACCATTGCTGGCACCTAATCCATCCATTACTATATATTATAGAGGGGCGACACACCTCTTTTGATTAGTTTGGCTTTTCAAAATGCCATGTGTCCTGATCTTTTTTTATCATAAAAATATCACTATTACTTTTTGGTCAGGTTTACCTATCATAATTTCGCAAATGTTATCCGTGTTTGGATCACCGTTTGTGTTCGGATCATGATATACTGTGGAGTATTCAATGCAAGGGATCTAGATCAGCTTCGAGATTGGCCTTTATTGGGAGAAGTCTGTTGTATCGATGCCCAACATGAACCTCCACCTGATTACATGTTATGTGATGAATTGCATCAATTTGATCATCTTATACAAGAAGTCACTTTTGAACATTGGCAATGCTATTTATACTGTAGTGCTCCTTAGCTTGGATTTTTCTTTAAATGAGTTGTTGGCTCAAATAAATTACTTTTTGGTCACGTTTACCTATCATAATTTCGCAAATGTTGTTCGTGTTTGGATCACCGTTTGTGCTCGAATCACGATATATTGTGGAGTATTCGATGCAAGGGATCTAGATTAGCTTCGAGATTGACCTTTATCGGGAGAGGTCTGTTGTATCGGTGCCCAACATGAACCTCCACCTGATTACATGTTATTTGATGGATTGCATCAATTTGATCACCTGCTACAAGAAGTCACTTTTGAGCATTGGCAATGCTATTTATACTGTAGTGCTCCTTAGCTTGGATTTTTCTTTAAATGAATTGTTGGCACAAATAAATTACTTTTTGGTCACGTTTACCTATCATAATTTCGCAAATGTTGTTCGTGTTTGGATCACCGTTTGTGCTCGGATCACGATATATTGTGGAGTATTCGATCCAAGGGATCTAGATTAGCTTCGAGATTGACCTTTATCGGGAGAGGTCTATTGTATCGGTGCCCAGCATGAACATCCACCTGATTACATGTTATGTGATGAATTGCATCAATTTGATCACCTGCTATAAGAAGTCACTTTTGAGTATTAGCAATGCTATTTATACTGTAGTGCTCCTTAGCTTGGCTTTTTCTTTAAATGAATTGTTGGCTCAAATAATTTCATAGACCAAACATTTACTTTCAATCTCCCTATGAATGGAAGCATGATACCAATGATGGATTTCTTATTGAGACTAAGATATTTGAGCGTGTGAATGCTTCGGGGCTTTGCATTAGACTACAACTTTACTAAAGGAATTGCACTTATACGATCCCTGATCGAAGTTCTAAGAGCATCGGAGATTAGACCATTGATTCGCCGTCTGGAGTATTCTCGTGAATAGGGGAAGAACACGACATACAATAACCATATGATTAGATTCGATCAATGATATACGACCATTAACCCCTAACTATCAACCTTGAGCTTCAATCGAGCAACATCTTCAATCCCCACTTCCTGAAACATTGTTTATCGAGGGGCTTTGCATTATACCGCAACATTGCTGAAGACATTGCAATGATCACAGGCTGAAGATCCATGAGCATCAGAGATCACTTCAGTGGCCCGTCGCCTGGAGTATTCTCAACAAATAATAACCACATAATTAAATTCGATCATTAATATACAACCATCAATTTGGGTTTAATTTCATCCATAAAATCATAAAGTAATCAATGCAAATCCTTACACTATGTGGAATCATTGGATCCACATGAGCATATCACGCTAGGCTGCATTTCATCAGCTCCCAGATCTGTTCCAAGTGGCTTGATCTGAGCCTCTCCAAGTGGCCTCCATCGCTCTATTTGGATCTTCCATTGCTTAAAAAAAGAGTACAAGCATAAAACACCATTAAGTATTTACACGCGCATGGATAACTTCAGAATAAATACATAGTAACCCCTATATAGAGTATTGGCAAATAATATACCTAATATTTCTATATTAAATGAAATTCATACGATAAAAAACATTATTAAATATGTATTAATATACTATATTGCATATATCATTTTTGAAAATGTAAAACATTATTTTTAATAAACAATACATAAAATTACATTTCAACTTAAAAAATCATAAAAAATCATATATATATATATATGTTAAAAAAAATCCAAAAATGTACACAAATGGATATTATAGTTTATTAAATGAGAATCGGAAATCAAATAAAAAAATACAAAGTAAAAAAGCATAAGAAAACAAAAATACTCCAAAACTTATGAAAATCATATACAATTCTACCAAAAAATCATAAATGTACATAACACATAGTGTTTTAAAGTTACTACAATTCTCTAAAAAGATAAAAACAAAAACAAAAGCATTTATTATATACTATATACATCCAAACATTCCAAAATAATTACATAAAATAGATATTATTATATATATTAATACACACACACAATTCAATTAATACACACACACACGCACACACGCACACACGCACACACGCACACACGCACACACACACACCAGAAAAACTCCTTAGATGGCCATTAGAAGTGGTAGAGGATATAATGAGTGGTTGCTTTAGATTTACATGTTGATTTCAAATGGTCCATGAATTCGTATGTGGTCACAACTACACAACAAAAAAAACTACTACATGTGTTCCTTATTTGCACGAGTAGAGGATTGTAGTACACACCCTCAAATAGCCTTAGGGTGGTAGATGGTGACTAATTGACAATGCCTAAAACCAAGGTCATGCTGATGTTGTCCTAGAGATCAACTGCCAATCTAGGTCGAACCAGGATATAACTTCTTGTTCCTTTATAAATACTATTTCACTTCCCTCTCGTAATTTTCCTTTATAAGTACCATTTCGATTTTCCTGCATATAAGATCATCAATATGTTATAGACAACTGTTCAAATCATATTTTTTATAATTTAAGCATCACATACCTTCCTTATATTGAAGTCCATGCAAAGTTACATTATTTCATATAAATAAATGAGGAACAATGATTTTTGCTACCCATGGTTACTATTTCATGTTTATTGCAAGGTGTAGGCATTTACAGGGTAAACATATAATTATAACATTACATGTTTGTCTAGAGAAAATACCTTCTACCCGTGCAAAGCACGAGCTCCTACTAGTAACTAAGTAAATTTCACTATACATGTTGTGTTAATATTTATTGTTATATGTATGAAATAAGAAATTGTAAAATACATTGGAAAGATGCCTAAATTGAGGGTGGCTCACCATATATATGGTGAGACCCCGCCTCATTTGAAGTTTCTCATATTATATATATATATATATATATATATAGTGAACTCCAATCTAATTCATCATCCAAATCCTTTGCACCAGACAAGCTAAAAAAGTTTATCTATATACTATAATCCCAAGGACGTGCACAACTATAACCCATTCAATATGTTCACAACTAGATTATCAAGCATTTTAAAGCGTGAAGATAGTGCATAATTTGGATGGATTGATTGCGTGGAAACGAGCTTACTATTTTTGGGTATAATTAATCGATACATCCAAAAGATATTTAGGCACATACGTTCTTAGACAATCATGATTTCAAAGAAAGTAAAGTCTATCCATTGTGGAGAGGCAACCCCGTAAACCTTGATAATGGGATAATGATTCCATGGGAAAAAGATCATCCAAATGAGGTATGTTTCAAATATAGGAGATTGTGCTTACAGACAAATGAACATACAAGATCATACTTTACTGCAACTCTTCTGTCATAGCACTCTAATTACAATCGTGTGATAGATGTTGAGGCAAATTTCTCCCCCTCTTTTTCATCTCTCTGATTCCAGTACAACATCAAAGTGGTATTATGCAAAATTTTATTTTGGGTTGATAAGTTTCACATGACATCTAACCAAGGCACAATATTTGATCAATATGGAAATACATAATGTTATGGTTCCAATTCCTTCGTATTGATTTTTGACCTATTTAAATGTAAGATCGACAAAAATATAATTTAATAGGAATATCCAAAACATATAGACAACTAGAGGAGATCATCAGGGTAGGATCAAAATTGACATATTATTCCCCTAAAATAACATTCTCCATTACTACAACATATGCGAAAGAAAAATGGAGAAGCTTAAGGAATCTGTTACTAAGCGCAGGAATCTTGCTCTTCTGATCCATGACCACAGTCTCCAGATCACGAATCTGATGAGATAAATGCCCTCCCCTTGTGGCAATGCTCTTCTTTTCCTCGCTATCGAGAAGTTTTGAAGTTTTGTGGTCTCCGATGATGATGGTGACACTATTCTCCCCTTGGTTCTCTGGAGAAAGATATGGAAGGAGATGAGGGATGACTTGGGAACAAAGGAAACACTACAAGCAGACACACCTGTTATGGCAGTCAACAACCATCAAACATGCTAAGACAACCATCTCCTTTGATCATAGGAGACGGTTGTCGAAGTGCCCTTGATAACCGCATCTCATTTGACCAAAGGGGGAGCAAAAATGGAGCGTACCGTATTCATAGAATGATGGGATGGTTTGGGACCATACTTTCTCTTCATACTGGATGAGACCGTCAACAAACATCCATGTTAAGCATTGTAGGGGGAATGGTTCCAAATCGTCCCCATTGATATGAGACTAGCCCCTTAGAGAAGAGATATGAAGACAATTGTTGTTAGTCTCCCTAGGCTATCGGGTATCAGGGACGGGCACAGAAGCCCCATAGGGACAGTCTAAACCATCCCCCTTGTCCCTGTGCCCCCCAAAAGTGGATCAGTAAGCCCACCTCTGGTTCTCCCTTGGGTATTAGGTTATAAGGAGGGTCTAAACCATCCTCCTATCCTCACACCCCCTAAAAATGGACCAATAAGCCACCTCGACCAGAGAGATTACAAGGGGTGGTTGTTGACCATCTCCTCTGATTCTCCCTAAGGTATCGAATTGCAGGGACTGTCACAAAAGCCCTATAGGGATGGTATTAGCCAACCCCCTTGTCCCCTCGTCCCTAAAAATTGGACCAGTAAGCCCTCCTCAATAGAAGGGGATGGTCGCGATCGTCTCCTACAAATATTACAAGGGATATTTGTTGATTGTCCCCTCTAGTTCTTCCCAATGTATCGGGTTGTAGGGACGTGTACAGAAACCCTATAGGGACGGTCTTAACTGTCCCCCTTGTCCTCGGGACCCCAAAAAATGGACCAATAAGCCAATGTAGACTAGAGGGGATGGTCATGATCATCCCCTCTAAATATTACAAGAGATGGTTGTTGACCGTCCCCTCTAATTCTCTCCAAGATATAAGGTTGCATATACGAGCATAAAGCCCTATAGGGATGGTCGTGGCCGTCCCCCTTGTCCCCGCACCCTAAAAAATTGCTAGTATAAAAGGGATGGTCATGACCGTCTCCTCTAAAAATTTTAAGGGAAGGTTGTTGACCGTCCCCTCTGGACTTCGTAAAGAAAAAAATATTTGCTGCACTAGATTCGGTGCCCTGCTACTGCAACAAATTCACAACAAAAAAACTACAAAAAATCTCATCTCAATAATATATCAAAGTACTTCATACATAAATTTAATGATATTTTATAGAAAATCAAAATTGCAAACTAGATTAAGTGTTCAAGTTAAGTCTAAACATTAACAAAAGTTCTAAAACCTAATCTACTCCTCGTTCTCCTCCTAATTATTATCAAGGCGTATAGATGTTATCGGTCGGTCGCCCTCTCTCTGGAGATAATGAATGTAAGCCATGACGTTCACCATGTCAGAACGCATCTCGACAATATCCTCATCCTGCGTAGACAATTTCTCCATGTCAGAATACATATTGGCCATATCCTCTTCCTGCGCGGACATCTTCACCATGATACATCTTGGCCACGAAAGCCTCTTCAGTAGAGAGCGGTAAGGTGCTTGTCCCCATGATATCTAAGGAGCTGGTCATAGTGAGTATGATCATCTCCTCCTGCATATTTGGTTTAAAAGTAAACTAAGGAAATATCGCATGGATAATTATTATATATCGTAATTAACTTACATGAATTGATGCGTATGTGTCATCGACCCATTACACTTCTCCACCAAGATCTTGACTCTTTGACCCCACAAAAACCTCTATCTGGTGGCCTCTCGGTTGTTTTCCTTTCCCTATATATAAAAGATTATTTGTATTATTTATCTCACACCAATTAAATAAACTTACAAAATCGTGCTTGAATTGATTTGTATTATTCCTCCCCATATTATACGCTGACTTGAATCCCTTCACATGATTTGCGTTATTTTTCGTCGATATCGTCTGATATTATTCTAAATTAGTAAAAATTTTCATAATTTAATCCAAGAATCCGGAATATTGATTTTGCATCCTTCCAATCTTTTGGAAATTTGTCAGGAATAATTAATATCCTTCGAATTAAATGTAAAACATAGATACCATCACCGATGTATACTGCTTCTTGACTTTCATCTTAAATAACTCTAACAAAAATCTTAGACGAGATATTTCAACTTCCAGAGCCAAACAAGTTTCTGCATCTGTTAACTTTTCATGAAAATCATTTTGAACCAGTTTTGTACTTTCATCTGAAATAGGTCTTTGAATATCATCTAACATTTCTAATATCCCATCACCAACATCTGTCTGCTGGATCTTCATCATAAACTACATCAATATTTGTTTCCATAACATGTTGAAGACCTTCTCTGTGGTAAGTTCAATTTGTCTAATGTAGCCACATCCCATTCAATATAAGATGCTCGTAAACTCCTGTCTGATTATTAATCAAAGTATTTTTACATCTTACACATAGACATTGAATCTTATCTCCTTCACCTCCAACTATATTGTCTAACAATTTACAACAAAAAGTCGAACCTAAGAACTCATTGACACATTTCCTATAAGTCGTCAAATCATCAAATCTTTTATTCATCCAACTCTTGTCTATTTTCCTGTACCATACAAATGAATAGATATATCTTACTTACTCTTTGAAGGTTACAATGATCAGGATTATGATCAGATCAAAGGACTCTTTTTAATAATGCAAATCACAAGCTCATTATTCTTGCATCTAATATATGGACTATTTTTAATAATGCAAATCACAAACTCAACATCTAAGTACTAACAACCAAATTGATTAAAACTAATTGTGGATAAGATTAAAATTAAGTACTTACACCTTACAAACATCTATTTCTAACTTGAGTTGATTTGTATTCTTCCTGTAAATAAAGAGTAAAAACAGACACTAATTGTGTTCCTCCTTTTTTTTGCAGCAGAGGTTGATGATGCATCGTAGAGAAATCTTTTTTTCAATTCGACGAATCTGAAGATGCTCCACCGATAACCACCGAAGTCTGGGAGCCCAAATGAACTGTGGTACCTTAATCAACCACCACAATTTGAACACTCTTGGGACAACAATGCCCCAGATCCCAAGAAGTCCACATCCACAGAAGTGACAACCATGGATAAATCCTTCAAAATTAAAATTTATGCATCCATAGTTCTGAGGATCAGATCAATGAGTCCAAACCATTGCAAGTAATTATCAATACAAGGGATGTTACATCCCCCCATGAAATGGAAGTTTAGATTTTCATAGACCTTTAAATGCTCTTCCCTGATAGGATCCAAATAAGACATGGCAATCCAATAGAAATTCAGGAGGCTGAAGAGCAAGAGCCTGAGCATATCAACTTGCATAATCAATACGAAATCTGATGCGTGGTTCAGTGTGGGATACAAAAACCCATGCCTTTCGGAGATTATCAAAAAACAAGGCCACATAAGTTGGTAATGCAACAAGGATTCTAAGAGCTTCCTTGTATCCAGATCCACATCTAACCACCTGTATTCTCTCTGATAATAACTTTGATAAGACTTGATGTAACCATCAAAATCAATTATCATCTTTCCAATATATAGAGTTATAGTTCCATAAAACAACTTCAGCAACCAAGATGTTCTAGGAGACAGATGTTGTAGGCGTCCTAAAGATACATTAACTTTTCTTAACCTCCTCTTCATCAGGCGCTTATATGAATTCTTCACAGAAGCAAGAACATTGATATACTCAAACATATAAAAATAGCCTTGAACATAGCTCTCCTCAACTGCCATGAAAGAAGAAATGATCCTCCTAAAGTGATCTTCACAGCGATGTGCTCTCTCACTCAAATTCACAAAAATCAAATCTGCAACATCATCATTTGATAGAGTCCCAAGATCCATCCTGATTTGGACCTCTGCTGCTGCGCAAAATCTTCCCTCCCCTCGGCTCTTCTCAGACGGAAAGAAGATTCTGATTTTTATATCGTGTCTCGAAGTTGTCCGACTCCATTTGTGGGAATTTTCTAATTTATAAAGTCTGCAGTGGGGGGAGAGAGAACGAAGGTCAAGACAACTCATCTATTAGCTTGGAACCTCTGGATTCTTTCTGGACAAAGGTCTCAATCTTTGCCTTCCGGGGATGAAATTCGACTTCTCAGGAGTAGGACTTTTTTGACAAAAGGCCGGGAAAGATTCATTCAATGAAATTCACTCATGGCTCTCCTCCAAATGATGGACAATAGATAATTGTAATGGAGCGAGTGAGTAATGTAAGGGACCAATGCGAACATACATACACACACTCACACACACACACAAACACACCAACACACGTGACTGTATTTGAATTACAGTGCTACACACAATATATCAAATAGATAGTGAATAATATAGTGTATGTAAAATCAAGATAATTACAACTACATATGAAATTAATACAACCATATATGCTATCAAAGTTTTTAAAGTTGAAAATTCAATATAATGGTAGAAAAGAAGACGTGTTTTCTCATCATTCTTGCATCTAACACATCATTCTTGCATCTAATAACAAACTCATTGTTCTTGAATATAAGAAGACTTATTAATAATGTAAATCACAAACTCATCATTTTTGCATATAACACATGGATAATTTCCGAAGTATCAACTCATCAATTAGAACTAATTGGAGACATGTGTTTTCTCCTTTCCTCAACATCTAATTACTTATAACGAAATTTATTAAAACAAATTGAAGACATGATTAAAAACTAAGTATTTATAAATATCTATTTCTAACTTTTGATAAATATTATATAACTTGAACATTAATACTAAAAATAATATATCAAACATACTTTAGTACATCAAACATCTATTGGAATGATGCAAAATTTTAATCATGCAATTAATACAAGATTAACATTTAGGAAAAATGATTTAGGTGTCATAAAGTACCAGATTTATCTTGAAAAAGATTCACAAGAGATCAGAGAAAAAGAGGGGGAGCGACCGAAGAGGATAAAGGAGGTTGAGAGCTCGATGAGGGAGGGTGACTTCTCGAGAGGGAGGAGGGATGGGAAGCGGCGAAGGTGGGAGGGTGGCATCGAAGGCAGGGTACGGATGGGAGGAAGCCAGGAGAATGAGAATGAAACTTGTTTATTCGATACTATAAGACCACCGGGGGATGATCATATAACCGTCCATTCCGAGCTCCGAATTTCCACAAAATACCGCCAACATAAAGCGTATGCGATGGTGGTAAAATATGCACATGTAAGTACTCGTCTATTGATTATAACATTCTTAACTCCTCTCAATGTTGATACGACATCGTTCGCATAGTTGGACATTTTGTAGTATCGAGGAGGATGTCTCAACTAGTGAATAAAGAGTACGTGGCTACCACATTGGTTTGTAGTTAGCACATGATAAAGTGCTGGGTGATTATTGTTTAACAATCCAAATATGAGAAATGCAATGTGCCAAGTTGACATAGGATACTTGCACGTATGCTTTGGATCAAACCTTAATGGAATGGATGGTGACCGAAGGCTTTATGTTAGTCACAATATTCTAATTTATAGTTTACTTCCGTCTTAGATTACTTTCGATTATGGCATAACAATGCATGTGGGACGATAAATACTATAAGGTGGGTGCACACCCTTGTACTCTGACATAGCCAACATCAAGTCAACTCCATTCAAGGGGTATCATAGAGCGGGGTAGTAGTAGGTACTCTAGATAGTTTTAGGTGGATGCGTGTGTGCATCACACCATATACATATGTTTTGTAGCAATTGATTTTGGGGTGTGAGAGACTCTCCCAGTAGACTTAATTGAAAGAAAAATGGTTCCTTGACTATATGCCATGTGTTATGGGTGTCAGAGAACTACAACCAGACAAGCTGAAGGGTCACACTTGCGCACAGCTTTTGGGCTATACCCTGATGGAAGCTGAAGGGTCACACTTGTGCTTCATTCATAGTTTATGCTTTCTCCCTTGACGGGTAAGTCCGGGATAAATAAATGAAAGTTACGAATAAAGTAATGAAGAGAAGTGGATTGAATTGCGTAAACCTGTTTAGGATATGATGGAGGCCAATAGCATAACTTTGCGTAATATTTTTCATTTCATTAGGATGCAATATTCCATTATACTTATTCAATTAACACATCTTTGCCTTGCTTACCTACCATCATTTGTTATATAATTTATTATATCCGTACTGGGTCAAATCGATTCATAAGTTCTTTCTTTTGAAATCCAACAAGAAGTGTAGAGCAGGAGATCAAAGCCATAGTATTCGATGGTCCATCTGCAAGACATTGTCGAGGTTGAGGCCTACTTTTGTAGTTGATTTTTTTCGTTCCTCTCTTTCCAACTTATGAGGATGTAAAAAACATATCTTGGGATTATTCTATTGCCATTTTATGGAGATTTTTTTATTTTAATGATACTTTTAGTTTTGTCATATTTTGTATAAATGTTATATCATGCACGTTGTTTGTGATTGTTGCGTAACTATGATGGTATGTTGAGATGCGCTCCCATAAAGTTAGGGTACTATATTTTCATTTGGGAGTTTTACCCCACGAATCCTATAAAATTTGTAAATCACCTTCTTGATCTTTGAAATAACATAATTTTTCCCTTGACCCCGTAAACTTACTAACTCTTATCCCATGAACCCTATGGTTAATCTGTTTGAAGCTCGTGGGGGTACTTGAGTAATTTATGGGGTCGATGGGGTAACTACGTTGTGAAAAGGATCGTAGAGGTAATTAAACAAAATTTAAGGTTCGTGGGGGTAAAAGTCCCTTTTCATTTCTGTTATTGTCATTCTCGACACATGTATATGGATCACAAGCCAACATTCAAATCCATAGAGCATATCACATCTCATGGTTATTTTTTAAAACTTTCCTTTGATTTCCAAAGAACTTTCTTATCAAAAAGAATAGTAGTGGCTCCTACTTTAACTATACTGCATTTATTCTATGAATAACATCTCCACTGATTTCCCCATCATATTGCAAAATAGATCCCAAAATATCTAAAAACATCTATCTTATGAATGTTATTTTCATCAATCTTCCCTTGATTTTTTTGCCATTGCTTCCATCAAAAGTGCAATCCATATATTTGGTCTTATTCCTACTTATACATAATCTACTAGTCTCTGACTCCATCTCCAAATCTCAAGCTTCTCATTTGTTCCATCTCTAATATCATCAATCAACACAATGCCATCAACGAATAACATACACCAAACTATCTCATCCTGTATGTGACTAAACCACTCATCCATAATCAAAGTAAAAAGGAATGGACTCAAAGCTGAACCTTGATGCAAAGAAACGTTGATGCGAAATAGTCAGACTTCCCAGACTAGATCCTTACACAAGATGAAACCCCATCATACATATCTTTTATAAAGTTTTCTATATAAAAAAACCTCTCACCTACTAAATTGTTAGCAATGCTGTTTTAATCTAACTTTCTTGTAAAAAAAAGAAAATGTTTAGATACTTTGTCAATTTATTTATGCTCTTACATTCCTCTCCTTCCAACACTTCCCACCACATCACGTGCTTCAGCCAGCTACTTTGGATCCCATTTCGTCGAAGATGCCTCGAATCCATCATGATTCATATTTATTTCACTATAAAAAGTTTTGAAACTAAATTTGAATCAAATTTCAACAAATTTGCTAATTTGAATTCATCTTTGATTCAATTTGAGTCTTGAATATTCAAACTCAATTCATTTTATTTTGAATCTAAAATATTAAATGATGTTCTATAGCTTATATAAATTGTTTAGATAAACAATAATATAATTTAAAAGATTTTATTTGGTAATTCCATTTTTAATACATATTACTAAGGTAAGTAATATATATAATCAAGGACATAGCAAAAAATATATATACAATAAAATACTTAACTTTTATGGATATTACATGTATATTGCAAACTAAATTTACTATTTTTCTACGATGAAAGAAATATATTAATAAAACATAATTATATGGCTTATTAAGGGATAGAAAAATATTGATAAGAAGTTGAACACATTATGTTTATAATTGTATGTTGAAGCAAGATAAGACCAAGCTCATATAGAAAGTTACTACAAATTGTAATGTCCTGGTCCCTAGACCTAGTTTGTTATCGCAGATTACTGACCCAGACAACTTGTTAAGCTTTGGCTTATTTCGAGCTCTTGACCACAAACCAAAATGCTTATGCTCAGGTTGTCTATCAATAGACCCCACTACATATAAGATACTACTACCATTTGTGATTATTAGATGTGGCACTATGTTTGGAGTGCTACAATCATCACCACTTATAATCATAACATCCTTATTGTGCAATGGCCCGTGATCTATTCCAATAATAGTGGCAACTTTACCTCTTGGGCATCCCGTTCCTCCTAAGTCTCTGTAGGGGTGGCTCCATCTCTTGGGCAACTCTTTACACCTTTAGAGGGAACCTATCTCTGATACCATATGCAATGTCCTAGGCCCTAGATCTGAACCGTTATCAGGGATTGCTAGCTTGAACAATCTGTTGGGCTTTGGCCCATTTGGAGCCCTTGATCACAATCCAAAGTGCTTAAGCCTAGGTTGTCTAGTAGTAATCCCCACTACTTATAAGATACTACCACTCTTTGTGATTATTAAATGTGGAAATATATTTGAGGTGCTACAAAATTAATCTTATTAAGCAAAAAATAACTTAGCAAGTTAAAACCAGTTCATGCATTGTGACGATCATCAATATCTTAAAATGAGTCATGAATCATACATGATTTTCAATATACATAAAAACAACCTAGGTGATGGTGCGAAGAACTTGTAATTACTCATGTGATGATCGGTGCCATCTTTACAATGATATTCGTCACTATAGATTGTCTTGCAAGGGTAACCAATAAAACAAAGAGGAAGAATACTTAGATATGCCATAAACAACGATAGATGGGAAAGATTAACTCAAAATAATGTGACTACCATTTTCACATGCAGGAAGAGGGAGCACCATTATCCTCCTTAAGATTGATGGATCTTTGATGAAGAATAAAAAGGAGAAAGGAAAATGTGCAGTAGGTATGTGGGAACATGGAAATAATTTTAAGTTGGGGAACTATGATAAAAATCTTAAATATATGTTCTTTCTTACTGGGCTATTACTAATATTTTCCAGTTTATTTATTTTTTATATTGTATATAGTTATAAACTGATATAGTTATATGCTAATACACATATACATGCATGCATGGATGTACACATGCATGTATGTTTGTATACACATATGTACTTACCTATGTACACATGTATGTATGTACACATGTACTTATGTATTATGTCAACACAAATACATACATACATACATACATACATACATCATATATATATATAGAGAGAGAGAGAGAGAGAGAATTATTATCGAATGAATTAAGTGTATTTCAGATTCAGTTCATATGTGAGTTGAAACCACAAGTCAAATTCATATTCAATTTATTTTACTTCGAATCAAACTTTTTTGAATTTTTATCAAAACAAATCTCAATCGAATTTGAATGATTTAATTCTATTAGTACCTCTATCCGTGCTCATCAAAGCATCCTCACTTCTAAAAGCATTATTCTTGTTGATAAACCTAAGAAGCCCCGCCACAACTCATTAGTACTTGTCCTCCATTCTTTTATCATCAACATAACTATCTTCTTCTCCTCTCTTCCATGCATATTTTACTTTTTTTTTCTACAGTTTTGTCATCATGCTCCTACTCATAGTTGTTGACTCCCTTTCCTCCCTCCCCTTAATCATCATCATCCTCAGCCGAAGTTACCAATTACAGACCTTGAGCTCCCTATAATTACTCAACCTACATAGCCATTTGTGCTTGTTAATTCATTTCCAAACTATAATACTATATAATCATTATCATCCTCAACATTTATGTGACACCATGCTCTGATGACCACTAAGGGCTTGGCAGCACGAGATGCATCAGGAAACATTGTGTTATTGAGCACCATCTGTCGAATCAGAGAATCAGGGAGAAGATCGTACGGTCCTCACACACGTCGGGACCACAGTCATCGAAGTGACCACTCACAAAGATCTCAAATTCAAACTACAATCAACCCCCATAATGATAGAAAGTAATCAAAGCATGTGTAAATCAAAATTTATTATAACCCTACAAATAAGTGTGTGTGCGGTGACAAGAAGAGTAGGGTGTCGAACAAAGGGAACAAGGGATGCAATGGGTATATTATTTATAAATAAATAATATAAATATGTGTATATAACTATGCACAATATTTATCAATGTTTTGTAGGTTTTTAATTTAATTTCTTCTTTTTTTTAGATTTAATTTTCTTATTTTAATTAATTTTTAATTTAGTAATATATAATATATAATACTATATATATGACTATATATGTGTATAAGGTAGTTTATATATAATATAATTAATAAATAGTATAATATACATAATAAATATAAAAAATCAGAAAATATTTTAAGAACAATCCTTTTTATTTTTTTAGAGAATTTTAAAATATAATTAAGGTATCTAAACTATTTAATAATTTTATAAACTATATATAGTAATATAGATATATATATAGGCTATATATGGGATACTATCTATAAATATAGATAAAAATAGTCAAAAATAACAAAATAAAATATTTTTATGTTTCTAAATCATTCTTCTATTTTTGTTAACTTTTGGGATTTTTTAAATTTTATTTGATATTTTTAAAATCAGAAAAGGACCAAAACAAGGGTTTTTTAAATAAGAATTAAAAATAGCAAAATGGCTCAAAAAATCTCAAAATAAATTTTAATACATATAAATAAGTATATATAAAAATATGGGACATAAATTAATATTTTAGGATTTTTGAAAATATTTTACATTTTTTAGGGTTAGCAAGAGTTTGCTAATTTTAAGAGTTTCTTTTGATTTTTTTGTGATATTTGGTCTAGAGTTATAAAATAGGCTAATAAATAGTCAGATTTTTTTAATTTTTTAATTTTTTAATATATTTTTGTGTTTTCTAAGTCAAATAGAGAATAAAATAACTCTTTTTGATTTTTATTAAATAATGAATGCATGTGAAATGACAAATAAAATATATAGCGCGAACAAGAAGCCAATCACACACTTACACCTACTTTTGCAAATTGTTTAGAGCACATGAGTATTTTTAATAAATAGAAAACATAAATAAACATAAATCAAGCTGACAAAGGTGCATTTTCAAGTAAAATATATTCTAGGGAGGCACAAAGTTTTTGAATTAAAACTTTATTTTAATATATTAAATCATAAATACAAAAGCCAGAAGGGTGTGCCTGCAAAATGACCACTCACAAGGGGTCTGTGTGAGGTGATATTGCACTGGACTAAAGTATAAAATCAAAGAGTTATATGGTGGTACATGCATGTTGTCTACAAAGGTTTCAACTAAATTAAATATTTACAGAGCCTTTTATAAATAAAAAAATGGAGGAGGGTAACGGTGCAATTTTTACCTCTTAACGTGCTTCAGTCCAGCCATGGAGGTTGTGTTACGTGTATGATCTGACGGCTTCCCTTACATGCCCCTCCAAAGGGAATCAACGACCCAGATTAAATCTGGTCCATGTTCTTGATCAGACGTCCTAGAAGGGGATACAAAGAACACGCGAAGAACTGAACTCCCACGGGCTTTGATTCGATGATTCTTCTTCCTCCGATGATGGATCTTCCCTTTGACAGGTCCAACAACTAGCTGGGACTCCTCCGTGTGCAATTGTCCACTATGATGGAGACGATGGTACCCTAGGAGCAAAGAACTACTCCAGACGACCTGGAGCTGCTCCAGGTCTTCACTTGGGTTCCAGATGAGTCACCAAGTCTTGTGACCTGCACCAAAAGAATCCTCAGCTCGAGGGCTACTCCTTGACCTTGGAATGAAGCTGGAAGCGATCAAGTATGAGGTGGCAATGTAGCTCCGGTGAAGGGCAGTGGAGTAGAGCTCGACTCCTAGATCCACGATGGATTTGGCATGGGAAAATGAGGGAATCGATGAAGAATACAGAGGGGATCGATGTGGGTTGAAAAGTGGGTCGATCGAACGGTTGGATCATAGCGAATCAACCTGGAGCTCAAGCTCCAAGCAATTGGGGGTTTTTGATTTTAAGACTAAAAATGGAATTAAACCTAAAGCTGAATTGCGGGTATTGAAATAGGACTAAAGATATACCTAGTAATGGACGAACGGAGCTCGACTCGAGCGGAATAGAGGAGGCTAAACCAGTTGACGGAGCTCCTCCGACGATGGTCTTGGATCGCTCCTTCGCGCCTCCTCCTCGTTGTAGAACCTCCGATCTTCAAGCTGTCACCAAGAGGAAGGGAATGGAATGGATCTGTGGAGCTAAGAGACACCAGAGAAGGATCAAAATTGGAGGTGGAGTAGGAGGGGCTTATTTAAAGGCTAGAGAAGGAGGGATATTCGATCAAAGATGCTGGTTGAATCGAGGATGATTGCACAGATCTCTGGTCATGGCGTGAATGGTGGATGTTAAATCTCCATGAATCGTGCATCACACCAAGCCAGAGCATCAGGAGATCGAGCTGATAAATGGGAGAAGAACCAGGTTTGACAGTCTGGCACTCTAGGAAGAGAGAAGGGGCGGGTGTTGACCCAAGGTCAACGTGGGAAAGAACCTGGTTGGTACATGTGGACCAACCAGGAAATTCTCAAGCTAAAACTCTTTGTTAAATCAGTAACAAATAACAAATGATTTAATTAAATTTTTATTAAAACATAACAACTGTTTGAATTTTAATTAGTATTTTATCATATTTTTTCTTATTTTATGAGGTTTTTTTATTATGAGTTAATATTTACATGTAAAATATAGGTATAAATACATGTATTTTGGTATTTTATTTTTAATTGGTATTATACATTTTGTTATTTTTTACATGTATTATATATATATATTTGTTTTATTTAAATACACATTTAGGTATTTTTATTGTATTTTTCTGACTTTATTTGTATACTTAATTAATTATGTACATGCATATTACAACTATATATAGGTATACTTTATCTATGTAATTAAATGGTTTATTTTATTTTATTTTTGTTTTGATGATTTTATTTTAATTTAATTATTTACATTTATTTCAAATAATATATACAAATTATATAAAAGAAATTGAAAAATATAAATAATGAATATACTGGATATTATATATAGGTATATTGCATAATAAGGGCCTAATATAAATTTTACATCTTAACTCCAAATTAAATGAAACTGCTTTCGATAATTAGCTTAATAAAAGTAGTAGACAATTAAAGGTGGTTTTGATCTATTTTAACACATTATGGAGAAGAAACAAGTCTGTAAAATTTTTATTTTGACTTTTTATTTTGTGTGTCCCTGCATACTGTGCAGTATTTTTTAGTGAACTCAATTTTGTATATTTCTTTGTATTTTTATCTACAATATTCATGTTGAGTATTTTATTGTTTGAGGTGTACAAATAATAAAATAAAACATGTGCCAAAAAGTATTTATAGATAAATTTAAAATTAGGGTTTTTGGGTCTTTTCTATACAATTCATCTGTCCTATATCTCCCTACTTTATTCCTTGTCGACCAAGTCATTATTATGACTGGGTCTCAAGGTCTAGGGTCACTAAACACCTACGATGTCTCATTTCTTTTTCTTTTCTTCCTTTATTCTTTTATTTTGGAATTAAATACAACAAATATATAGTATTTTAGCTAATATTTTGTACGAATTACAAAGTGTCTATTTTGAGACTTTAATGATATATACATGCATTTAGCTAGGGATCTAAGATCAAAATGAAAGAATAAAGGTGATGAAATGGAGATTCATCAACGACAACTGTGTTATTGAGTACCATCTATGATACTTAGCCATGCATTCATTTTCATTTATCCTACAAGTAAAGCCATGTCCCAACAAAAAAAAATATTTCTATAACAAAGTATGCCAAAATGACATCAAAAAGTCTCTCTCTATAATAAACCACTTAACGAAAATAGGAAAAGTAGGTAGAAGTGCATCAACTAAAGATATCACATATTGTCTAGCATACATAAGTATTCAAGAGTTCTGAAAAGACACAGTCTACTACTACTACAATTATTGTTTAGCTACAATTATTGGATCCATGAAAACGTAATGCCACGAGCATTTGTTTTGTAGCGTGACTAACAATAAAAATTCTATTGTAATATAGATAAGAAAACATGTACACACTTTAGGATACACATGTACACTTCATAAAAACGGGCCCATGCAAGGCCACTCTAACTCATACATGGTTTCTCATTCGACGGGTAGATTCATCACCTATTTAGCTTATCTTAATTCATCAGTTCTTTCACATTAGTCCGAAACCACTACCCACTGCCAAGAATCCACATTGATGTAATGTACAATGAATATAATGCTTATATTCTCTTCAAACATATGTGCAATCATGTAATAATCTCGAAGTCCAAATCTTCTCCTTCATTAATATCCTACACCATCTCTTAAAATGCTATAATTCAGAGTATTTCTTGAAATAGAATCGCGCACAATTCTTCTCTGACTATAATTTCATATCTAAGTGCATAACCTAAAATACCAACTATGCCACCCAATAACAACTTTATAGAGAAAGGTTTCGGAACACATTAGAATGATCAAGATGTGGTATATCAACCACCACATAAAATGGAGTCAAGCCCTTGTAGGTATCTAACATGGAACCCACAGGTGCATGTCAAATCCTTGTGATATGTAACTCCATCTATTTAGGACATGTTCGGTAGAAGAATAAGCCCTGCAATTCTCCTCCCGACACGGTTTCCAATGGTACGATTATTCTTCATTATTCCATCTTATTTCACACGTATTCATGTTTTTATCTCACATTGCCTACCCTTCACCTTATTCTCCTTATTCCTATCCTCCAAGCGAATGGAGAATAGACTATTATTCTCCTTATTCCTGCTTATTCCCGAACCGAACGCTCCCTTAGAGTAACATAAAAGAAAACATTCACAAGCAATGTTAAGTTGGAAATCACCATCACAACATAAGGGGGATCCTACTATTGGACATTGCATCTACATAACAACATATAACTCAATCGCCACTTGCAACCTATGACAGGTTGAAATGGTTGGTGTATCTATACTTCGTCACTATGTCTCACCCATGCTTCTCACTTTAATGTACTCATGCTATAAACCTATTCATATAATATGATAAAAGCGAATAAAAAGATTTAAGAACATGAATGTTTTAATTGTTGGTTGATGGCAACAATCGATTGATAGAGCATTTATGATGCAAGTGTTGGGAGGATAATTGATAGGCGAAAGAGGTTGGCCACCAAAATGAATTGTTTAATCGACTATGCAGACAATTGGTTGACTATAAAACATTATTGGTACAAATTGTAAGCATGTTCACTTAAGGAATTGATGGATCACTTGGTTAATTGTTTGCCTCTACTACAGTTCAAGTTTGATCAGTCCGAATGTAGCCTCTGAAGGGGGGCAGATAAGGCCTCACACATCACAGAAGCGTGTGGATCAGATCATTTCCGATCGAGAAATAGACTTGTCATACAAGTCACCATAACCACAGAATTAAAGAAAATATTTCGACAGAACCATATGGATTGGGAACCATTCCCGATCCGTTCAATCCCGATCCATTCCATCAATATCACATGAGTATAGAATTACCTCTTCAAGCGTGTTTGTGATTCCGTAGTCTCTAAACCAAGATACCTCCCGTCTGAAGTCCGATCCGACGGAGACATCACTTGCGGGTGTGGGGATGAACATGTACTTCTCGCACTCTAACAAGATGATATAGGACTTCTTGCTCATGATTTCATCGTACGAAATCATTCTTCTTTATCATGATCCCAAAGAACCAAAGTTGAAGAAAATCTACACAAGATTGATCAAATCAATCCGACAGCATGACAACAGAGTTATCCACCATTAAGGGTATTATCCCTACAAGGGGATGGCCCTGTGAGGAAAGAGATAACATCCAACATTAAGGGCATTATCGCGGTGAGGGGACATCCCTTAAAGAGAGAGATATATAGAGCAAGAGCGATGAGGGACTTGTTTCTCCTAGATATCATTGCATTCAGTAAGGCAGGTTCTGCTCCTCCTTATATATATATTTCGACCATTAGTATTGCAATCCTAATTATTGAATCAATGGTCAGGATTAAAGGAGCTCATAACCACTATTAGGATTAAAGTTGATAACAATTATAAATGTAATTATCCATATAATTCTCTAAAGAATATTAACCAATAAATAATTAATAAAAAGTAAAATAAATAGGAGGCTCCTAAAAATTGGGGACGTCAACCATGGTTGTTACAATCATGGACGTCCCTCATTTTTTAGAGAGCCCCTTTTTATTTTTATTTTATTATAAGGAATATTTACACTCATTAGCTCGAGTAATCTTATAATTACACATAGAACCCTCGACAATTCATAACTACACCTAAATCCTCAAATAAGTGTTTCATCTTACACCCATAATCCTCTGTTATTTTAGTCCATTAAGTCAACTGGACCTTTGAATTAATTTAACCTATCCTCGATCCAATGACTAAAATTAATCAAAAATAAAAAAAATAAAAAAACACCCCACCCCCTCTCCCCCACCACCCACCTTCCTCCAGGCCCATCAACCACCCCCTCTCTTCCTCCTTTAGCCCCCTCCCCCTTCCTCTACCCACATCCTGCCGATCATCTCCCCTCTCTTCCTCCTCCAGCCCCATCCCCCTCCCTCCATCCACAACCTGCCGACCACCTCCCCTCTTCCTCCTCTGGCCCCCTTCCTCTTCCCCTTCAAACCCACTTGATTTTTATAGACCCCCCTTCCTTCGCTGCTCCACAGCTTCCCCACAGGCAGAGCCT
Organism: Ottelia alismoides; assembly: GCA_037367405.1. Lineage (NCBI taxonomy): Eukaryota > Viridiplantae > Streptophyta > Magnoliopsida > Alismatales > Hydrocharitaceae > Ottelia > Ottelia alismoides. The sequence continues at coordinate 516,742 of JAZKJV010000402.1, forward strand.
CCCTCCGTCGCCCCATCCTCTACTCCCCCTTTGCCAGCTCTGCTCGCACAACAACAATAGATTGGGGTCATTACCATCGCCGCTAAGCCCCTCTATGACAACGCCAACATCCTCCCCAATGGCCACTACTCACTGATCTCCCCCTCCCTGAATGCCTCCCATGCCGTATCCACCCTCGACCGCGACCTCGCTCATCGCCCACATCCTCAAGCCCAGTTCCTCCACTCCCGATGATGACGGAAAGAGAGATGAAGAGCAATAGAGGTAGCTCCTTCCATATCCTAGAAAGAAATGCTAACTTGCTAACCTCAATCAACCTATTCAAAAGATCACAATACACATGCTAGAATCCGATGAACACATGCTCGTTGCACCTCTTGCCCAATCTCGAAACAATAGTTGTGACACAGTTCAATTCATTTAGCTTCTCTACAAGCATGGGCTTGAGGACGTACTATTCGTTGGTTGAGACGAGCATCTTGACAATGGGACTTGAGGATTTCATTACGAAGCCACGTGATTTTCAAGTCCGAGAGGGACTTGTGGAGGTGGACTACCTTCAACAAGGCATTTGCAACTTCAAACGAGAGGATTCCAATAGTGGTATCCTTCTACTTTCATTCTTGAACTTGGGAAAGATTGTGATCCTTCTTTTTCTTCTTCTTCTTCGTCTTGGTGGTGGTGGTGGCAACCGTAGACAATAAGGCAGCGACTCCGGTGCCCCCTCCTTCATTTCCTCTCCACGTAACAGTGACTGTAATTGTAGGAAAGAGGAAGAGAATGAGAGATCATGATTCACAAATTAGATTGAACATTAGGGATACTTTTGTCTTTTTAAACAGGAACACTAAAAAATAACAGACAAAATAAATGGAACATAACACAAGGTTATGTCATGTAAGAGTTAAGCATTATTCGAGATTTCTCGTGTAATTAGTGATTATCTATGGATCTAGGTGTATATAAAACTAATCAAGATTATAGGAACAAATATCCCTTATTTTAATTATCGTTGCAATATTTCAACAACCATAAATTTATTTATTATTTTATTTAGAGATTCAGCCATCAATAAATAATTCAAAATTATTTGTGATAATGGTAAATATACCATTGACAAATATGATTCATATTCATAGGTAAAAAACTAAATGCAAATCATATTTATAAGTTTTGTATAATGCGAATTCAATTCACATTAGCACTAATTTTTTTTGAATCCTATTCACAATCAAATCTCAATAGGACAATGTGGATCTTATCCACACTATCCATGACTATTGTGGGTAATACTATCGCATTAATCTTATCCAAGATAATTAATCCAATTTTATTACCTTGAAATCAACTTTGTACGTAAATATGTGAATCTTATCCACATTATTCTGGGATAAATTGTCGACATTATCCAAGATAATATTATCCGGGATAATTAAATCCAATTTAATCATCCTAAGTTCTCCTCTTCACTTATTGATTCAAACATCATTGGACAATCCCAATTCTCGGATTCATCTCTTTTGGAACATTTCACAAACTCCTTTGAGGATAGTGTGCCTTCTCCATGGATACTTGGAGATCTCCATGGATACTTGGAGATAAGGTCATGGCGACTATATATACATGCATAGTGACCTACACAATGAAATTTAATCTCGTATCCATATCTAGAAGACGAAGTACCCAATCTTCTTATTTTCTCCGAATCTAATTCAAATCAATATCTAACAATTATACTAAGATTGGACAACTAGTTTATTGAGTGGAGTCAATAAAATCCAAACTTCTTGCATCACTCCCTTAAAATGGAAGCATCACGGTATACAATCGTTTAAGACCACATCATCCTCTAGTATTCCTAATACCCGTACATCATGCATACTAGAAGACTATGATTAAATCTGACATTCTGATCCCATTTTGGACTATCTCCTTCATGATTTTATCGGTAGTTTTATCATTAGAACATTGGGAGTTTGTGTCGATCATATGCTTTCCAAAAGCATAAATTATATGCTCATGTCTTTCGATTAAGTAGTAAATCTGTACGATCCCTTTGAGATATCATATTATTCTTATGCCCGTATATGCGCACCAATGCATGGTGTATAAACCTTGATTAAGTCATCGGCATAATGGTCTGTCAAATGTACATACTCAGATATATAATAATACATCTATCTATGGTTAGAGGATGCGTGCCTGTATCGTGACAACATACAATATGTCTTGGTTATATCGATCTCTATAAGATAATTCTTTGACCTAACTTATCTGACACATCTGAATCTCTATTCTTATGCAGCTGACTTGCATCAAATGGTATGTTGAATGTATGCCTTTGAAGCGAGGATTTCCATCTCCTACTTGGGCTGCAGATCCTTTCTTTATAATGAGTTGACGATGTGGTTGACTCCTTAATCTAACCGTTTATATATTCAATCCCACACCGGCCTCTATGATCCAACATTTTAATCAACAACTATATGATATCAAGATGACCATGGGACGTAACCTTAATTGTATGAAGTGACATGTTATGCGAATGATTTATTCTTTATTTCAAACTAATGAGTGATTTTCAATAACTTTTATGTCATAATGGCACGCCATAGGCACTCATGTCCAACAATCTCCCACTAGTCCAAAAGGTCATTGACGGGCTAATATTTAAACCTACACTCAATTGCTAATCAAAAGTCATATATATATATAACTTGGTTGGTTTATTAGTCACTCTGTTCCGAGAGACTATGCCAAGTCCTTTTACATACTTGCATATCCCCTTGTACCGGTACTCGCATCTAATGCGATTATCTCATCTTATGCAACCGATACTCAATTTGTTAAAGAAGTCACAGTTCCTCGAACCACAATTTAGGACTTAAATAACCATTAAGGGATTTTCGATACCCTTATGCTTGGAGATCTCTATGTCCTTGGATTAAAACATAGTCTTAAAACTTTCAAGGTATCTGAAGACTAGGAGATCACTATCCCCACAATCTTAAATCTTTGAAGATCTTTTATTACTTCAGTCAAGTATTTAATCTCCACAGTGGGATTAGTAACAATTTACTACTCTTACTTTATGACATATATCTGGCTTTTGTACACATCATTGTATACACTAGGCTTCGTATGGCTGAAGCATAAGGGAATGCGGCTATAGAATTCACATCCTCAATACTTTAAGGTGTTTTCCATTTAAACAAGTCAATACCATATCTTAAGTGAATGAATCCTTACTTAGTACTTCCCATGTAGGATTTGTTCAAGGTGTGCCCTTGATGTCTCTTTTCTTTGCTTCTGAACAGATTCAAATCTAAGATTCAAGATGAATCATTAAGATCTTATATCTCAATGGTATGGGACAACCAGATTACAAAATACTTATCATTATCCTTATATCATTCCAAATGATTAGGATTTAATCTACATTTAACACAATGAACACAATGGAACTCCGACTAAGCTTCACATGATTTATCAAGACTCTATATGAAATCATATCCTTTATAATTTCATCAAATCTGATGTTCCAACTTCAAGAAGATTATTTAAGACCATAAATAGATTTCCTTAGCTTACACACTTTGTATTCCTCAATTATGAAGCCATGGGACTACTTCACATGAATATCCTCATTGAGATATTCATTGAGGAATGCAGTTTGACATTCCTTCTTCTAGATGTCATACTCAAGTTGTGCATCTATCATTAGCGGTATCTTGGAGTCTACTTTAGACTTTATTTCTAACATCCATCTATCCATGTCATAATCCCCATATGCTCCATCCTATGAAGCCAGATTATTTAAAACTCTTCTGACACATTATATCCATTCCTTTTAGGTGGTTTAACCACCCTTGAACTATTTCAAAGAGGCATGAGTGTTTCATCAATCATCTTCTTAGTTTCTGATTTAGGAACCTCATTATCCTTCATTGATTTCGTAAGTTCTTTTACTTCATTTTTATCTTGACTCATAGGTAAGTCATTCTCTAAGAATCATATCCTTAGAGATGAAGTCTTTAAGAATCTTAGGGTCATAAAATAGGTATCCAATACCGTCCTTTATATACCCAATGAAGTAACACTCTTTAGTTCGTGATTTGAGCATATTTGCATGAAGTCTAGTTTAGGATATATGTTATAGTCTTTACTACATATCCTTAGAAACTAATCAGTAATTAGCTGTGAATCATCATTGATTTAACAATGTCCAACATGATCCTGTTATATCTCCCTGCAACTATATTGAGCTTAGGTGTTCCTGGAAGAGTGAGTTAGGAAAAATATTCCTTTCTCAATAAGGTATTCCTTGAATTCATCTGACATGTAGTCATTATCTTGGTCAGATCGAATTGTATACATCTTCCTTCCAACTTTGGATCTCAACCAGAATTGTGAGATCTTTGAGCATTTCAAAGACTTGTAAGGAAGAAATTGAAGGATATGGAAAAAATCCTCAAGCGCATCATGGAAGCGTGATCGTCGTATCAGATATGACGGAGAACGACTAGTCGTACTAATTGTTCGGTGCAACGGAATTTTAAAATTTTTCATGCGATGAAACCACATGATCCAAGAACGATTCTCGGATCGTTTCATCTATAACCACAACAAGTATAATGCAATACCTCTTGAAGAATGGTTGATCGAGTCTCTAAATAAAGAGACCTCCTGTCTCAAGTCCGATCGTCGGAGAAACGGCTTGCGAGCATGGGGATGAGTCGCGTTGTCCTCGCAATACAACAAGATGATCCAAGCACGGTTGCTCCTGATCTCGTTGTATGAGATCAAACGTCTCCTTCGTGAGCGTAGCACTCCAAGAAGACGGAGAACCGCAGAGCATCGAAGCGACGGCGCGGCGGTGTAGGCAACGACAAGATCCTCTCCTAGGGTTATGGTGGACAACCACCAAGAGAGAGAGGGAGAGGGTTTGCGTGTGAGGAGAAAGGAGAGAGAGAGTGATGTGTGCTACAATAGCATGTACACGAGAGCAAAGTATGCCTCTCTATTTATAGGGTTTTGGGATCCATGGATCTCAATCCATGGGACATATAAAATAAATAGATGAGATTGATTTATGTCAATCCAATGGTCAAGATTGTTGTTGGTAAAAGCCAACAACTTTAGATTAAAATATATTTGACAAAATCAAATATAAATCAATCCTAAATTACACCAATAAATAAGTAGAGAATATACATGGAGATTATATCTCCATGTACATTCAAGGGGGGACGACCACCCATTCCATATAGGAATTGGGTGCCGCCCACCACCTTCCATGTGGGGGCATCTCATGGATTTCCATGAGATTGCATGCCTCCTTGATTTTCTCCATTATTTATTTCCAACAACTTTTGTTGGGATTTATTCACCAAAAAATAATTCACAATTAATCTTGGGAATATAGCAATCTTGACATTGGAAAAATGTGAATCACATTCACAACCCAAAACAAAATATAATTTACATTTTCAATTAATTAGATAATATGTATCCAATACGCATTAATAATTAATTAACAAATATAAATTATAATTAGCTCTCTCTAATTCATTATAAATTACATTTATAATATATTATGAATAATTAGATATTTCTATCTACATTATTCTTATCCATGATAATTAAATCACATTTAATTATATTGGATAATTCCTCATACATCATGATAATTAAATCACATTTAATTATCAATTTCTCAATGTTTAGATCTTATGGAATTATTCTTGAACCATTCAAGAACAATGCTATTTCTCCTCAGATACTTGGAGATAAGGACAGGGCGATTGTATTGTTCCACGTATAGTGACTTGGATATTGAGATTACATCTCAAATCCAGATCCCATGGACCTCTCATAGATGCTTGATTAAATCAAGACCGTAAACCTAATCTTCTCATTGCATCTGAATCTCATTCAGATCAATGTCCAGTACATAGACTAAGATCAGGTCGCTTCTCTACTGAGAGGAGTCACTAAAATCCAGACCTGTGTCATCACTCCCTCGGAATGGAAGCGCCATGGTTATACAATCGTTTATGATCAAATCACCCTCAGGTATTCCCAATACCTGTACATCCTGCATACTGGAAGACTCATAATCATCCTGAAGATATAGATCACTTTTACACTATCATCTTCATGGGTCTGATTACTAAGTTTCTCAATCTTGGTCCTTGGGATATGGCACAGATCATATGCTTTCACAAAGCATAAATCTTACCTTCAAATTCATGTCATGCTTCTAAAGCATGACAACCATGCATGGAATTTGATAAGTCCTAATACCTCATGAGTGAGCTCATGTCTCCCGGTTCACAAGTGAACTTGTATGATCCCTTTGAGAGATCGTATTACTCATATGCCCTTATATGTATACCAGCTCACTGGTGTATAGACCTTGGTTAGGTCATCAACCTATTGGTCTGCCAAATGTACCCACTCAGACATATAGCAATACATCTGTCTCTGGTCAGAGGATGTTTTCCTGTGATGTGACAGTATTCTTCATAGGTCTTTGGTTATCTCGATCTCATTAAGTCAATCCATTGACTCAACTAATCTGATACCTCCGGATCACTATTCCCATGCAGAGGACTTGCATCAAGAGGTCGATCAGATATCAGCCTAATGAGAAAGGATTGCCATCTCCTTCTCAGGATGGAGATCATCACTTGTCAATCATTGATGATACTTGATGAGTCCTCTATCTAACTCTTTAGATATTCATCCAAGTATCAGCCTCTATGATTCAATTAATGAATCAACAACTGTATGATTATCAAGTTGGCCATGGTACATAACCCATATTGTACAGAGGGACCTTATAATGCATTCATTTAATCAATTTCAGAAAGGGAGTGAAACATAATCAATAACTTTTATTGATAAATCATTTATTACAATAACATTTATTGCAGGAATGGTTCGCCTCGGGCTCACATTGCTAACAGAAATCCCATATCGCAAATGATCATCAATTGATATCACATATCATTAATGTTCATTATGGTATATAGGGTCCACATACATTAATATATATGATACCGCCACATCATACACCATTCCTGAAGAAGGGTGCCCTGGACATTTTACTTTGAATACAATATACCAACATGTAAGTTCTAAATTTTTAGATAATCTAAAGGTTCATGTCTCACATTTTAGTGATCTTATCAATAGACACATGTTCAAAAATTGATGCTAGATCATCATCAAATGATCTTCGTCTTATTGATCTTTGAAGCTTTAATTTCCAATATCAGAAATGTCAATGAACATTCATTAATATTCTAATTCCATAGAGAGTCCTCTAGTTGTTAGATTACCTTCTTAAATATATCCATAATAATACTTTATTGTAGGTCTATTTCAGAATGTATGTCTATCTCTAACAAGTTTATAAATAGATAGTCAATCATTTCTAATATCTAAGTCATAGAGACATTCTCTAAGAATAAGGAATCTCCCAATATAATGTGGTAGTCTATCTATCCAATGGTGATTATTGCAGCAATTGCATTAAATCCCATGTGGATGACTATAAACTTTTAGATCAACTTTGTTGATCTTTTAAAACATGCGCAATAGATAGCAAGTGTTATTAGAAGAACTAAGTACGACTATCCAATTTAATATTATCTGACAAATTGGCTCTAATGATGATGTAGATGTATGATATACTGATGCATTATCCGAGTTCTTTTCTAAGGATTACAAATATTCTGGATAGTCATACTTCCAATATATCGGCTTATTGTAGTATTATCAATCATCCGGTTATTTGGATGTGGAAGTTCCAGAAGTATGGTCAACTCCTTGACCATTTTCATTATATGGGTTTAGCCCAAGCTCCCGCTGCAGATCCCCGATCCTTAAACAACCTTTGCTTAAGATGAGGGATCACTTTAATTCAACATGTCCTCAAAGGACATCAATATGAAAGCATTTAAACATTTATACTTGCTTCATCCCTTCCATACAAAATGAAATTTTGAATATTCTTGAAGGAATTAAGTAGAGATAGTAGAATGATGATACACAACATATCCACATCGATCTTGAGTCTCGAGACTTTGGTTCAGGTAGGTACTCAAACAATTTGAGTACGTCATCTCCTATGGGTCTACCATTATGAATAATACAATGAACCATGTCCTTTATGATCAAATGTTGAGAGAAGTTATCATCTTTGCCAAAACATCTTAATCATGGGTCGTATCTATGATACTGGTTATGTTAGAGTATAAGTATATTGAGCATGTTTAAATGAAATTTTTCTAAAACAAGATATTTTCTATAAATATTTAAATTGATTAAGCTTATTATTATTTTAAATCAAAATTGTCTCTATTTTTATTACTTTGAACGTTTGTTCCCTTTTAAACTTTCAAAGAATGATGCATGCCAACCAAAATACCTCGAGCGAGATATAGGATCTCCATTCCAATTTCATCACACCCAAATAATATGAGAAAATACAACTACTGTGAAGGAAGACGGAACTCTTTCTGCATTGCAAGTCCAACTTGCACTCCCAAATCGATGTTTGAGACTCGAGACCACTGATAGAATGACTGAGACAAGGATCCTATCGTCCAGTATTGGAGGACCTTTGGTGATAAGTCGGATTCCGCAATCACTGTATTTATGCCTCTCTCGGCTCTCAGAACCTGAATCAATCAATCAAATCTACAATCAACCCACGATATGAAATAAAATCTAAGTATGCAGGGTGAAATTTATTATAATACCCTACAAAATATCTGTATAGTCAATAATTATAGGGGTCAAACCACTGAGAGCAAACTGAGGATAGGTAAAATAATTATTAATTAATAATAACTAATAATAATTATTTTTGTATTTTTGCTTTTTTCTATTTTTTTGTGGGGTTTTAATGATATTTAATTTTTATGGAATTTTAACTATTTTATATTAATTTATTTTTTCAAAAATTAAAATTTTTATTTTATTTTAAATTCTGAAAATTTTTAATTTCTTTTTTATTTTTAAGATATAATATATATTTTTTATATACTAGTAGTAATAATAATTTAGAAATTATAAATAAATAATATATAGCGTATACTATATATAAGGAATAATCCTTTTTTTAAAAGTTTAAAATATAATTTATATTTATAAGTAGTAATAATATATGTAGTATATAAGTAATATAAAGTATATATAGCATATATAAGTTTTTGTAAATTTTAATGCATATAAATAAACTTAAAATTCAAAAAACAAAATGTTTTTTGACATTTTTCTCTATTTTTGGTGATTTTAAGTTTTTTTTGTTAATTTTTATGTATTTTTAAAATCTGAAAATTACAAAACAATGAGAAAATAAATAGGTTGAATGTTCTGGGATTTTAAAAATAGATAATGGCCTCAAAATTTCTCAAAACTATTTTTATAGATACTATATATAATACATAAAATTTAAAAAATAGGAATCTATATTTTGGATTTATAATCTAATTTTTCTGATTTATCTAAGTTTTTTAGGTTTTATATTTTTTAAGGTTTTCCTTTTATAATTTTTTTGATTGTTGGTCTATAGCTAGAATATATAATAATATAGATAATCTATTTTTTTAGAATTTTTAAAGGTGGGTTTATAATTTTTTTGGATTTTTATAAGCAAACATGGAATAAAAGGTTCCTTTTTTATTTTGGATAATATGAAGATATAGTGAAATGCCAAATAAATATGTGGGCATAAATAGACTATGAATCATGCATCCAAGGCATTTTCCCAACATTTATGTAGGATCTATTTAATTAAAAAAATGCATAAAATAAAATACAAGCACAATAGGGGTATATTTGCACTAACATAAAAGAACATGACCTTGTGTGTAATTTTCCCCAAAATATAACACTATGTGTAACTTTTGTACTAAAAACATAAATACCCAAACCCGTAACATGCTGGATGCGAAATGGTCATGTCCTTACGCGCGCAGGCACATAAGGTGACCTGACAGAGGACCTATTTGCAATAATAAGAAGTTCGAGGGTTCTTTTGAAAATATTACAGAAATATTTAAACACAAATAAATATTTACAAGACTATTGATTTAATACACAAAGGGTAACATGGCTACTTAGATATTTTCCCACTTAAGATCAGATCAACAACGCAGGAGGCGTCACATGGGTTACTTGAGCACAATTAGACGACAAGGGGACTGCTTCGTTTTGCCTTCAATCAACATGGATTAGATCTAGACTGGCCTAGTGATCCAACGATGATGGAGGCAAAAGGAAGAACATGGAAGAACTTCTCCCCTCCTTCATTCTTTGATTCCTGGCGATTCTGGTCACTTCCGTCTTCTCAGATCAGCACTATGGCTTCCTAGGGTTCAGCCACATATGCAAGGAGCTTCAATGGATTCCAGGTCCCAGCGTTGGGGACCTGGAAGGAGTTCTTCGCTTCGGCAAATTGGAGGTTGTTATTCAGTAGATTCAAGCCCTAGATGGCTCCTCAAGTGCTGCCTCCCGCACAAGCATCAACCAGGAGTTGAAGCTGGGCATCGTGAAGATGAAGGAGATGAAGATGATCTGGTGATGGCTGGAGTATCCTCAATTCTATGATCTAGATGTGATCATAGTGATATGGATGGGGAAATGATGGAGAATATGACGAGGATCGATGCGGGGATGACTTGGCGGGTCAAAAACATGGGATTCATAGTGAAATTAAACTGGAGCTGGAAGATCCCTTAAACTTAAGATCTAAAATTAAATTAACCTAATGAATAATTACATAAATGAAAAGCTACACAAAGATGTGGAAAGAAATTTACGTTATAAAAGTAAGAGAAAACAACTCGAACCTAGGGAGGTTCTAGGGAGCAGAAGATGGTTCACCAGAGCCACTTCGGTGACACCTTGATCACCTCTTCAACTATGTTATCCACGCTGATAAGGAAGGGAACATTTCCTACTATCACCAAGAGATCGATAGTGAGTTCCTATTGGGGTTACAAGGGCAGAAGAAGGATCAAATTTGCAAAAGAAGATTTTGAGAATTAGTTATAGATATGGCAAGGTAGGTAGAGAAATCACAAGATGGATGTTAATGGAATGTATGTACAGAAGGTCTAAGGGCATGGCGAAAAAGAGGAAGGTAAGGTGAGCAATATTGGTGAAGGAACTAAAGCATTTCGAGCCTTGAATCATAGCCAAAAAATGAGAGAAAGATGGGGTGCATGTACGCTAACAGAAGTCAAGGGGTGGAAGTACTGTTGACCAGCGGGTCAATAGAAGGAGGTGTCCGGTTAGTCCACATGGACCAACCAGAATATAGATGGGAATAATTCCCTTATAAAATAAAAAAAAAATAATAAATGAATTGATTAAATAAAAGTCAAAATACAAAAAGTGTTTATTATTTTATTCACTATTATGGGCATTTTTATTTTTTTTATTTTTTTGATATTTATATACTTAAATAAATATTAGTATATATATTATAGTTATAATACACCTATATATTTTAATACTTGATTTATTTTGATGCATTTTCATGCTTTTATTTTGTGTTTATGTTTTTAATGTATTTCAAATAATACTTAGAAGTATTTTAAAAACAAGAGAGATAAAAATATAAAGAATAAATATATTGAATAAAATAATCAGGTATATAGTACAAGGGATTTTTTATCCGACAGACCCTATAACCTTTGCCAATTACCTCTACAACCTTTGAAACATCCTAATTCCTCCCTCAGCCCCATAAACTTGCTCCGTTACCCCACGAACCCTACCGTTAAATTGACACATCTAGAGTTAACTTCCTTGGGTTAGAAACGAGTTAATCTAACCGACCCATGATCATACGACTAGAATTAACCAAGGTGCGTGGAGGAGGTTGGCGGGGGTTCGAGGGAGGCGGGCTGGGCTGGAGGGAGGCAACGGGTGGGGGGAGGGACCTAGGCTGGAGGAGGTGCGTGGAGGAGGTCAGTAGTGTTTGAGGGAGGTGACCTGGGCTGGAGGGCGACGGGTGGGGGGAGGGACTTGGGCTGGTGGAGGTGTGTGGAGGATGTTGGAGGGGGTTTAAGGCAGGCGACCTGGGCTGGAGAGCGGTGGGTGGGGGTGGGGGGGGGGGGGGTTTCGCTTCGAGCAGTGATGGGGGATGGGGGCTTTGAGCCAGGGTGCTGGAGGGGGGGCTCGCTTCGAGTAGCGATATAGGAGGGAGGCTTCGAGCGGGGGCACCAGGAGAGGGGGGGGGGGGGGGGGCTCGCTTCGAGCAACGACGGGGGAGGGGGGCTTCGAGTCGGGGTACCAGGAGGGGGGGGGGCTCGCTTCAAGCAGAAACAGGGGAGGGGAGCTTCGAGATGGGGCTCTGGGAGTGGAGGGCTCGCTTTGAGCAGGGGAGGCGGTGGGGTGGGGCTTCGAGTGGCCAGGGGAGGCGGGGGGCCTTCGAGCAATGGGCTTTGTGCGGGGTAGGAGGCGTGGCAGAGCTTCGAGCAAGTCAGGAACAAGGAGATCGAGGGTGGAGGTCAGGGAGGAGGAGGGCGGTGGAGGTCGAGGAGGTGGTGAATGCTGGGTGGTAGGGTAAAGGATGGTGAGAGGGAGTGGCAATTATTGTAAATTCGATAAATAAAACATGTATATTATAAAAGATAATGGAATCCGGTTAGTTTTAACGGGCAAATGGATGGAGGTTAACCACTGGGTTTATAGGGTAAGGGTTAGTAAGTTTACGGGGTCGAGGGAGGAATTAGGATGTTTCAAAGGTCGTAGAGGTAATTGGCGAAGATTATAGGGTCCGTTGGGTAAAAATCCCATAGTACAGTGAGTACCCAAAAAGCTGACTTTTTCATCTTAACTCCATTTGTAACGAAACTACCTTCATTAGGTAGAGAATATAATTTTATAAACAATAAAGTGAGTTTGGAGAATTTTTGAGTTCATATGGAGGAGATACAATTTTTTGATGTTTTGTTTGCGCCTTTTTCCTCTGTGTGTACCGAGTGCATGGTGCATTATTTTTATGTGCAATTATTTTTGTACTTTTCTTTTTATTTTTATGTACAAGTTTCATGTTGACGGTTCATTTATTTGAGGTACATAAAATGAATAATAAAATAGGGTAAAAACAACTATTTATTGGTGAATTAAATTAGGGGTTTGGTGGTGTTTTTTGCACAATTGAGTGCCCTATCTTACTTACATTATTCCTTATTGACCAAGTCAATATTTACTTGGTCTAGGGTCAATCAGTGTCTTTGACACTCCATTTCCTTTCCTTTTATTTTCTTTATTCTTTTATTTTGGAATTAAATACATATATTTATACAATATCTACATGGTAATTATTGAGTGTTATTTTGTACAAATTAATGATATTTACATGCATTTATCTAGGGATTTAAGGCTAAAATGAAAGAATAAAGGTAATCAAATTGAGATTCATCACCACCGATACTTGCTTTCACTAGTCCCTGGCAAACACTTAGGAATGATTGCATAAAAAGAAAAAGAAAAAGAAATAAGTTGGACTGATTCTAACTTTTAAACTTATCTTCATAAAATCAAAATTTGGAGCTCAGTCGGACCTTTCAAAATTTAAGTTTGGTCAGAGCTTTGTTGGGAATCGGACTTGAGACTCAATAGACTTTAAGAACCACAAAACTCTATTCAAGTCTCCTCAAAAGCCAAGTCAGAATAAGTCTACATCATACACATACCCTTATGATCCTGAGTCTATCTTGTACAGTATAAGTGATATGTAGCTCCTCTCGGCTGAAGCGGTAAAGAGACAGTCTTCTCCAACATAGTGACCCTAATTCCCTAATCCATCAACTCTTTCCTCGAAGAGCGGGGTATTCCCTTCTAAGTTGAAGTGCAATCGGCTCAAGAAGATGAGGTAGAGAAGAGAACGGACAGTAGCCGGTGTAGCTACCTATCCTAGGATGCTTAACAAGTGTAGACAAGTCATCTGGTTGCATGCACCATAGAATCTTTGACTTCGAAGCATAAGGCATGCTTATTGAATACATACCTCCGATGGGAATTGATTTTTATTTGATTTTTGCCAGTCTATCCTTTTTTTGGAGTCTTTATTGCATATATTTTTTGAAAGCATATGTACAACAACATTTACATAAGTAATTTTTCATTTTGAGCCAATAGACTATCCCTCGTTTGAAGCTATATCGCAATCCACAACATCCTATCTTTTGGACCTCTCACTACTGGATCAGTTGGGGTACAATGGCCATATTGTGACTTTGTATGTTTCCATTCGTTTGGTCTCATGCAAGACAAATCCAGCCCTCTACCACTTCAACTGAGTTGAGCTAAGTGTAAGGTGCATGTGTCCAAGTTAGGCCACTGTCGACAAGAGTCATGCGTGTGTTTCGAAATATTCTACTTGGGCAGTCAAGATGACATATGAACCTGGTCTTGTGATCTCAAAGAATTAAGTCTAGCAAACCTGAAGTGCCTCAGTTGTAGTTCCTATAAGGTTCCTATGATCAAGAGGATTAAGGTCCAACCAAGCTCCGATATTTAATTTTGTTCCAGACTAGTTCAATTATCATTCTCAATCCGGAAAAAGCAAATGCAATGTGAGAAAATATTTTTGTGTAGTACATTTTCTGATTTTGAACTTTTGATGGATTTTTGAAAACGTTTTGCAATTTTTTATGTAATTTGAAAGGAAAAACATTTTATAAATATTTATGGGGTTTTGAACATTTTTGAAAATTTTAGGGATTTTTAATATAGATTGGTGAATGGTATATCTAAAATTTTTTACATGGGAGTGCGTGCATATTTACAAGAATTGGGTTTGCATTTTATCTGGGAATTTGTACATAGGTTAAGTGTTAGTTCTTATTCACAAGTTTTTATACAAGGGTTGTATACATATATACATTTTATTTGCTACAATTATGTACAAGGTTCTCAAAATAATTTGAAAATATTTTAACAACATTTTGAAGACTATATTTTGCAAATAATTTTACAAATAATTTATAAATATTTACAAAGTTTTAAAATCATTTTGCAAAGATTTTTCAAAGGTACAAATAGATTTTTCAAATTATTTTTATAACCATTTTCAAAATTATTTGCAAACTAAATTTTCAAAATATTTTATTCAAAGAAATAAAACAATTTTTTTGTAATCATTTACAAAAAGATTTTACAAAAGATTTGGAAACATTTTGCAATACATTTTCTAATCGGTTTTCAAAAGATTTTTGACATTTTACAACTATTTTTCGAAGCACTTGAATTTTAAAACCAATTTATTAATCATATTTGCAAAGAATTTAGAAAAAATTTACACATATTTATAGGGTATTCCTTATTGTTGATTTATTGTATAACCTTACCCAGTATAGTGTATTAACCATGTTATTAAACATACAGAAGTACAAGTTATGGCTAAAGTATATATGATGTATATACGACCTCCCTACACCTAGCACAAACTATGTCCTTATAGTGATCAAAGAGAAAAAGGAAGACATAACTTGTGCCGAGTATAAGAAAGTATATACTGCAACGACTAAATCAAATAAGAAGTCTATCTTCCCCCTATACTTAAGATCAACTAATTCTAATTATAGTTTAGTAACGGAGATGATCGAGGATCAGAATTTATGAAATCAATTGATAATACAGAAGAATGAAATAATTGAAAATTGAAATGAAAAGAAGAAATATTTTATGTTGCACTATCTGAATCCACTATAGTTGCTGGGAAATCTTCATCGAACACCACTTGAATAGAATCAACAATGACCAGGAATGTGTCATGCTATAAATATAACTTCAACAACTGATCGTTGACAACAAATGGCTATGCGTCAGATGGCAATTCAGATATTAAAATGCTTCCATTGTTATGCACGGTCTTTATAATGTTGGACCCTATCCATTTACTCTTTAATTTACCCAAGAATATCTTAACTTCGCATCAAATAGCCACACTTTCTGTTCAGGTTCGAAGGCCCTTGGTCTGATGTGCCAATCGTGCGAGTGTTTGACCTTCTCCTTGTACATTAAGCTGTTATCGTATGCATAGTCTTGGAATTCCATGAGCTTGTTAGGATCTATCTTCCTGTTCTAACCACCTTTCTGTGAGTTGAGGTTGCAGATGTGAACTACCCAAAGATATTTATGAATTAATTACACCAGCATATGGCATGACTTTCCATATACAAGACGATAGGGAGACCTGCCCAAAAGAGACTTGTAAGCAGTCCGATAGGCCCATAGAACCGAGTCTAGAAGTTGTGAGCAGTTCTTCCTATCTGGCCTAACAAGCTTATGCAATATGGTCTTGATTTCTCTATTCGATAATTTGACCAAGCCATTGGAGTGAGGATGATAAGGAGATGTGACACTATGATTGATGTTGTGCTCCTTGAAAAGTTTCTTTACTTCTTTATATATGAAATTGCTACCCCCATCTGAAATGAGAATCATTGGGATCTTAAACCATGAAATGATGTTATCCTTCAGAAACCAACAGACTACTCCTTTATCTGCGGCTCGAGCAGGAATAGATTCGACCCAGCGACTCACATAATCAACAATAAGAAGGATGTATTCATAACCTTGACTGTTAGGAGATGAGTCCATGAAATCAATGCCCCAAGCATCAAACACATCAGAAATCTAAATGAATTTGAGGGGCATGGAATCTTTAATAGTGAGGGCTCCTCCCATCTTCCGATAATATGTGCAGACGTATGCTGTAGCATCCTTGAATAGTGTAGGCCACCAAAGGCCACACTGCAATATTTTTGTTGTAGTTCTACTTCTAAAATGGTGTCCTCCAGATTTGAGCGTATGACAATGCTCGAGGACACTAGTGTACTCCTCCTGAGGGATACACTAACACCAAATGCAATATGCTCCTTCTCTGAATAGATAGGGATCTTCCCACTGGTAAAAATAGATGTCGGACGTGAATTTATCCTTCTTGACTTTCATCCAATCTTGTGGGACCAACCCAGTGTAATGTCCCGAGCTTAGGTCCCCGGTCCGTTATCGAGGAAAACTGACCCTGACAACTTGTTGGGTTCAGACCCAAATGGAGCCGTTGACAACACCCAAAATGCTTAAGCCCAAGTTGTCAAGTAGTAATCCACACCACTTATAACCCACTCTCACACTTTGTGAGTTTTATATATGGGGACATCTTTGGGGGTATGGGTGTTAAAACCTCTCCCACTTATATTATCAACGTCCTCATTATGACATGGCCCATCACTTATTCTCAGTGACAGTGGTGGCTGCACGCTCTCGGCTTATGTCCCTTCGGGTAGCCCTTTCCACTATCAGAGGGAACCCCACTCTAATACCATTTGTAACGTCCCAGGCTTAGGCACCGATCCGTTATCGATGAAAACTAACCCTAACAACTTGTCAGGTTCGGACCCAGATGGACCTATTAACAACCACCCAAAATGCTTAAGCCCAAGTTGTCAAGTAGTACCACCACTTATAACCCACTTTCAAACTTTGTGAGTTTTAGATGTGGGACTATGTTTGTGGGTATGGGTGTTACAACCTCCCCCACATATATTCGCAATGTCCTCATTGCAACATGGCCCATCACTTATTCCCAGTGACAGTGGCGGTTGTACGCTCTCAGCTTAGGTCCCTTCGGGTAGTCCTTTCCACTAAAAGAGGGAACCCACTCTGATACCATTTGTAATGTCTCGAGCTTAGGTCCCTGGTCTGTTATAGAGGAAAACTGACCCGGCCAACTTGTCGGGTACATGCCCATATGGCCCCATTGACAACCACCCAAAATGCTTAAGCCCAAGTTATCAAGTAGTAAACCTCACCACTTATAACCCACTCTCATACTTTGTGAGTTTTAGATGTGAGACTATGTTTGTGGGGGTGGGTGTTACAACCTTCCCCACATATATTTGCAGCGTCCTCGTTGCGACATGGCCCATCACTTATTCCCAGTGATAGTAGCGGCTGCACGCTCCCGGCTTAGGTCCTTTCGAGTAGGCCTTTCCACTACCAGAGGGAACCCGCTCTGATACCATTTGTAACGTCCCAGTCTTAGATCCCCCGTTAGTTATCGAGGAAAACTGACCCTGATAACTTGTTGGGTTCGGACCCAAATGGACCCGTTGACAACCACCCAAAATGCTTAAGCCTAAGTTGTCAAGTAGTAATCCACACCACTTATAACCCACTCTCACACATTGTGAGTTTTAGATGTGGGACTGTCTTTGGGGGTGTGGGTGTTACAACCTCCCCTACTTATATTCACAATATCCTCGTTGCGACATGGCACGTAACTTATTCCCAGTGACAGTGGCGGCTGTACGCTCCCGGCTTAGGTCCCTTTAGGTAGCCCTTTCCACTATCAGAGGGAACCCACTTTAATACCATTTGTAACGTCCATAGATAGGTCCCTGGTCCGTTATCGAGGAAAACTGACCCTAACAACTTGTTGGGTTCAGACCCAAATGGACCTATTGATAACCCCACAAAATGCTTAAGACCAAGTTGTCAAGTAGTAATTCACACCACTTATAACCCACTCTCACACTTTGTGAGTTTAGATGTGGGACTATCTTTGGGGGTATGGGTGTTACACCCAGATACGAGGTAGTTCATAATATCAACAAACCATGGGAGAGATGCCACACTGAGAATTGATTAATCAAGAAAGGTCTTTGTGATCGGTGCACTTTTCAACTGAGTATCAGTGCATTCTGTTCTGTGTAAATTATCTGCTACCACATTATGATCTCCAAGCTTGTCTATGATTTCCAATTCGAATTCCTAGATGAGAAGGATCCATATGTGTAAGCGTGATTTGGCATTATTCTTATGTTGTAAGTATCAAATAGCAGAGTGGTCAGTGTAAAAGATGACTTTTGACTCAAGCAAATAGGATCTGAACTTCTCCAGGGCAAAAATTATTGCAAGCTTCTTTCTCTGCGATTGCATAATTTTTATGTGCATAATCTAATGTTTTGCTGGCATAGTGAATGGCATAGGACAATATATCTCTTATTTGTCCAAACACAACCCCAACTGTGAAGTCTGATGCATCCGTCATGTTCTCAAATGGAAGAGACCAATCAGGGGGCTGTATGATAGGAGCCTGAATGACAAGGTCTTTTAACTTATAAAAAGATTGGAGAACCTTTTGATCAACAGTGAATTCGATCTCCTACATAAAAGCTCTGCAAGAGGCCTGGTTATATTATTGAAGTCCCTGATGAATCTTCCGTAAAAACCAACATGCCCAAAGAATGACCTCACATTCTTAGCTATTCGAGGTAGCTCTAGTTTAGTAATCATGTACATCTTTGTTGGGTTGACTTCCTTGCCACGCTTGGAAACGACATGGTCCAGAACAATCCCTTCAGTCACCATGAAGTGGCTCTTTTCCCATGACAACACTAGTTTGACTTAAAGACATTTCTGAAGTACTCAATATATGTGTATAAGACAAGAATTGAAACTGTCATCGTAGACTGCGAAATCATCCATGAACACCTCAAGAAAACTACAGATCACATCGATAAAGACAACTAACACACATGTTTGGAATGTAGCAGGTGTATTGCACAATATAAAGGGTATTCTTCTAAAAGCATAGGTGCCGAATGGATAGGTGAATGTAGTCTTCTCAATGTCTTTGAGGTGATCGCCACCTGGTTGTACCAGAAAGTCGTGACTCTATATCCCGGGCCGTCGGATCCTCCCATAACCGGATCTGGTTACTCAGCAATAATTTATTTAGCAATCACAACTAACATTCAGAAACAGACTACAAATAAAGTATGTTCAGAAGAAAGTATTTCAACACTTTTCTATTCACAAAATAAAGTTCAGATGATACATTGTCCCACCATAACCATTTACATGTACATCATCTTGAAAGGAAAATATACAAAAGATTACTAACTACCTTAAAGAAGTAAAGCTACTGTGGATGGCTGGATGTCTAGTATGTAAGCCGGATGAATTTTTAAAGTCCTTGCGGTGGCTCACCGATACCTGTTGGGTTTTCCATAAATCATAGGATAAAAATTAGCGAAAGCTAAGTAACGAAGAAGAGAAAAGCAAACAAATTGTGTAATTTTTCAAAACTTGATATGACAAAAAATTCATTCTTTCTCATTAATTTAAGTCCTATTCCTTTCTATTCCACATCAGGGATTAGTCCAGGGGAACCCCACCATTCTTGTACTCCGAAGCTGTGGACACTTTGGGATTGGAGATTGTGTTGATCTTGGTAAGCTTATGCTGCCGCACGTCGCCTCAACCAATCCTCCAATACTACCCTGACAATTTCTTTTTCTTTCATTAAACATGGTCTCAACCCTCAGCTTGGAAAAACAATTGAGCACACCATCCTCGAGGACTCGGTTGCTTAAAACCTCAGGCTAACATTTAATCATATAACCTAGCGGCTTTAAATACATATTATCGGGACCCAGCTGCTATTGAACCACCCGTGCCTCCACATGGCACGACCACATCTTTCGTCGTTCCAACCCGAATATATTGGCTCCCAGTACCACACGTTGCAAAACATTCATTTCGTGCGCACTTATCATAACAGGGCAACCGTGTACCACCTAGGTTGGGAAATGCCAATACGGGTTCCTTCCGACAAACCTACAGGTTGCATGCCCGACCTGTAGTTCTACTCCTAGTCATCCTTAACGTGACACATGATCTTTTTCAGGATCCAACTCAAATCACATCAATTCACATGATGTAATTCTTTCGTTAAGTCTTCGATTTGCATAATCAGCAATACTTAGTATAGACTTACATATATATTATTCATAACCATATATATATATATTCGTATTTATGCCTATTTTAACTCCCAAACCCTAACTTTCAAAGCCACCACATCAATTTGATGCTTAAACCTTATTTTAGTGGGAATCACAAAGCAATTCTTCAGACTTTTTTCAAAAATAGCCAAAATTAGGGTTCTTCATAGCAAAGAACACAAAATCAGGAATTTCAATAATTGTGTATGAAAACCCAACAGTAAAAGGAAGGATTTCGTTACCTAATCGAGCTCTCTCTCGTGTATGCAAGGCTTTATCGTGTTTCGTTTTTAGAAAGGCTATTTTAAGGCTCCTGAAAAGATCGAATTTCATTTTCGTATCGAAATACTAAGAACATGTTAAGAACGTGAAGAACAAACGAAGAACACGAAGAATGTCAAGAACATATTTTATCTTAAAATTTCGACAGAGTTTCCCCACATATTTCAAAATAAAAACGAAAAGAGTTTCCTCTATAAAATTAATCGAGAGGAAAATAACAACGAAACTGAAAGAAATACTCAACAACAAGATATGAAGAACCGGTAGACACCACACATCTTAGGTGAGTGAACGTGTGACGAATCACAGGGTCACTGATGTGCATAGCCGCCCGCACCTAAGTAGGGTATTACAAAGATTTCTCCATCAAAATAACTATAAAAGCATAATGCAAAGAATAGAAACATAAACGATTGAGAATCGGTAGACACCACACATCTTAGATGAGTGAACGTGTGACGAATCACAGGGTCACTGACGTGCATAGCCGCCTGCACCTAAGTAGGGTGTTACACAGATTTCTCCTCGAACCACAACAGGTAAACGAATCAGAAAGAAAGATGAATCAAGAACAAAACTTGGAAGAACAAGAGTATGAATTGAAAGCCTAGCTTACTAGGCAAACTAAGAGAGGATCATACTTTCTCTTCCTCGTTCTCCCGGCAGCGCTTCGCTAGCGCTCCTCTCTCGCCTCCCACTCCTCCTCCCGACCTCTCGACCCTAGCCCTTGGGGTGGTGGTGGTAGTAGAAGTCGTAGAGAATGAATGGGTAGGGGGGTCTATTTATAGGCCCCAGAAAACCACTAACCATGGTTAGAAAACCATGGTTTAGACCTTAACCATGGTTTAGGGGCCCATGGTTTTGGCCCATGGTTGTAGCCAAAACTTATCCCAAACCTGGGGCTTAAGTTAGAACATTCTAGAGGATTCTAGATTTGCTAATGACGCTTAATTAACACTAATCGTGATTAACTTTCACTAATCGCGATTTAACTTTCGCGGTTTACGCTTATCTTTTGCTAACTATTGATTAGTGTTTGCTAATGATCATTAGCGATTTTTAATCGATCATTAGTTTCTTTAATCATGTTTAATTAGTCTTAATGACAGTCATTATGGGTTAATGACATCTTAGCCTTCCTTTCTTCTCTTTCTTCCAAAAATCATAACAATTCGAAACGAAGTCCGATTCACCCGAAACAAATTTCGTTGGTTTTCTCTTGATGCGTCGGATCTTATTATATAGGATCCGAGATATGCCAAGTTCAAGGCTTTACAATTATAATAAGCTTAGAGGAAGTCTCGTCCTCGAGACTAGAAATGCAGGCATAACAACCTTAAAGAGGATTGAAAGCATAACAACCTTAAAGAGAATGAACACCATTTCATTTATAATGAATATATACAATACATAGTGTTATTATTCAAACAAGTAGGGGTATTTCTCTCTCATTTCCGCCTCAGGTTCCCAAGTGGCTTCTTCAAACTCTTGGTTTCGCCATAATATTTTAACTAGAGGCACCTCTTTGTTTCTCAACTTCTTGATATCCCTTTCAAGTATTTGCACAGGTATCTCTTGGTATGTTAAGTCTGGCTCAACATGTAATTAATCATAACTTATCTTATGCTCTGGATCCCTAATTTACTTTCTCAGATTTGATACATGAAATACATCATGTATTGCCGAAAGATGTGGAGGAAGCGCAAGTCTATAGGCAACTTTTCCAATCCGTTGAATAATTTCAAAGGACCCACGAACCTGGGTGCTAACTTCCCACGCAAGCCAAACCTCTGGACACCCTTCATAGGTGATACTTTGAGAAATACAAAGTCACCTACCTCAAATTCAAGGTCCCTTCGCCTGGTATCACTATAACTTTTCTGGCGACTCTGGATAGTTAATAGTCTTTTTCTAGCAAGTTTTACAGCTTCCCGTGTCTCCTGAAGTCTATCTGAATCATAAAGGTTCTTTATTCCGACCTCTTCCCAACACAAAGGAGTAGTACACCTTCGTCCATATAGTGCTTCGAATGGTACCTGCCAATACTTGTATGGTAACTATTATTATAGGTGAATTCTGCAAGAGGCAAATGTTTAATCCACGATCCTTTCCATTCTAAGGCACATGCTCGTAGCATATCCTCTAGTGTCTGAATCGTACGTTCTGACTGACCGTCTGTTTGTGGATGATATGATGTGCTTAAGCATAACTGTGTACCTAAGGCTTTCATGAAGTTCTCCCAATAGTGTGAGGTGAATCGTGAATCTCGATCAGAAACTACTTCCTTTGGGATACCGTGGAGGCGAATCACATGTGTAATATATAACTCAACAAGCTCGTCTGGAGTGAAAGATAAGCTTATCGGAATGAAGTGTGCTACCTTTGTCAGACGATCTATTATAACCCAGATACTATCTTTACTACCAGTCGTCTGAGGTAAGCCAGTAATGAAATCCATGGAAATGCTTTCCCATTTTCATTCAAGTATAGAGAGGTGTTGCAATAGTCCTGGTGGCTTTTGGTGTGAAGCCTTTACCTGCTGGCTAGTGAAACATGAATTCACAAACTCAGCAACATCTTTCTTCATTCCCGACCACCAAAAGTATGAATGAAGATCCTTATACATCTTCGTAATTCCTGGATGAATAGATAATCTAGAGCAATGAGCTTCACGTAAAATATCTTTCCTCAATTCAGGTATGTCTGGTACACAAGCTCTGTGATGGTTATATAGTAACCCATCTTGTATCTGGAATCCCTCTAGCTCATTCTTCTCAAGATGTTGTTTCAAATCTTTAAGGACTGGATCATCCTCCTGTCCTTTCTTTATTTTATCCCATATCTCTGGTTTGTATCGATGAGGAATAGTTATAGTATCAACACTATTATCAAATGGTTTCCATTCACTTAACGTTGATAGTAAACCCCAGAAGTGGATAACACTCACTAACCCGGGTGAATAAGTTCTTCTGCTAAGGGCATCTGCTACGACATTCCCCTTACCGGGGTGGTAGGAGATAATGCAATCATAATCCTTCAACAACTGTAGCCACCGTATCTGTCTCATATTGAGCTCCTTTTGATCAAACAAATATTTCAAGCTTTTATGATCGGTTAAGATTTCAAAAGTAATACCATACAGGTAGTGTCTCCAAATCTTTAAAGAGAAAACTACGACAGCTAATTCAAGGTCATGTGTTGGGTAGTTCTTCTCATGTGTCCTGAGCTGTCGTGATGCATACGCAACTACCTTACCATGTTTCATAAGAACCACCCAAGTCCTTCTTTAGATGCGTCAGTGTACACTGTAAACTCTTCAATCCCGGAGGGTAGAGTAAGGATGGGTGCAGATGTTAGGCATTCTTTCGGTGTCTGAAAATTAGCTTCACATGTATCAGACCATAAGAATGGAACCTCCTTTTGAGTTAGTCAAGTCATTGGCAATGCTATTTGTGAAAAGTCCTTCACGAATCTTCTATAATATCCAGCTAAACCTAGAAAAGATCGTATTTCTGTGACAATCTTCGGGCGTTCCCAACTCATCACCGCACTAACCTTTGTAGGATCAACTTATATACCTGATGAATCCACATTTCATCATCTTTATTCTATCATTTTGGCCTCAAAAACCCTAGCAAATGCCTGTAAATAGCATTAATTAGAGCATATTAGCATTCATGCATGTACCTGTAAATAGTGTATAAAATACTGTAATTAAAGCCAAAATTATAGAATAAATAAAAGAAAAGAAAAATAATAAAATATTGTAAATATTTTATGACCCAAACCCCGAGACCTAGGCATCTTGATGAATAGGTCGACAAGGAATAAAGTAGGGGGGAGATAAGGGTCAAATACCTAAACCTTTTAATTCATTCTTTATTCATTTTGGGGCCTATTTTTGGTTCCACTTTTTATACATCAAATAAAGAAACTTTGTACATGAAAGTTGTAGATAAATTAATAAAGAAAAATACACAAAATTTATTTCATTGAAAAATAATTCACAGATAAAAAGTTATGGTCTGAATAAAAATACAGAATCCCAACTTCCCAGACCCGTATCTCACAATTGAAAACTCCAAATGCGTTAAACTCACCTTTAATTGTATATAATTCAAAATAAGCTATTTAATGGCGGTGGTTTCGCATTTGGCGGAGCTACGGTTTGAAAGTTGAGTTTTGGACCCACATTATACAATTGTACTAATTGAAATATTCAATTTATTCTTTATTCAATATTTTGACAATTTATATTTTTATAATTATGTAAATATTACTTATAATAAGTATGTACATTAAAATATGAATAAAAACTTAAATAAAACTCAAAATAAAATACATGTAAATAAAATTCATAGGTATTACACCTATACTTATACCTACAAAATACAGAATTATAATTTATTAATTATAAAAATAAATCAGAAAAATAAAACAAAAATATATTTGTGTGTACAAAAGTATTTTATGATTTTATAAAATACTAAATAAAAATAATAAAATTAAAATCACAAAATAAAAATCAAATAATCAAACATATATGTAATATACCTATATAGGCTATAAAAAGCAACTTGTAAAAATATACTTCATAAAAATAATTAAAAATCGCCATAAAATAGTTTATAAAATTATGAACACTTTTTATTTTATAACCTAAATAAAATAGTACCATTTACTATTTTAAAATGATTTTAGAAATAATTTTTTCCAGGTTTTCCCTTGTTGGTCCATGTGGACCAACCAGGGGGCCAGGAGAGTTGACCTCTGGTCAACTCTCTGACCCTAGGTCCTGTAGGTTGTCAGAACCGGTTTCGACCCAGTTTCAAGGTTTTTTGGGGGCTTCGTCTTTCACCATTTCGTGTCACTTTCTTCGTGAAAATTTTTCCTCGATCAATGATCATACACACCCAAGGTTCTCCTTGGGATGTGGACCACTGCATCGAGCTGTGCAACTCGATTTGCGAGCCCCATCGACCATCTTTCAAAAACACCCCCCATCATTCTCTTCCTCTTTGAACCGCCTTGGGAAGAGCTTCAAACCTCCGGGTGCTGGTGTATCGGGTCTCCGGTGACAGGGGATCGGTCCAAACCCTCCGTAGAGGTGATGCGAGGCTAGAGGTCGGGTTCCAACCTCCATCTCCGGCCTTGCGGCCGTGAGGTTCAACCTCGGGTGTATGCCCTTGAGGTATGCTTTTTACCCATTTTTATTTGCTGTTTCTTGTGTTTTATCTTCTCTATAGCAGTAGAAACTTCTACCGACCTTCCCATCTCGATCATCATTCTTCTTTCCGCCTTTGCCATCCTCGCCGGAGCTCCGCTCCAACCACCGCTGACCACCCATCGCCACCCATCCTCCATCACCAATAAGGCCCCCGGTTCCTTTCTTTGCTTGCTGTGCTAACCCCTGCAGGATCTGGAGACCAAGGGGCGTCTTGTGACGCTGATTTTTGCGACACCAAAGGCACCTGAGGTTCCGGCCATTCTTGCGCTCGTGCGAGGTCACCTGAGCTCCAACGCCACCTCTGAAGTAGCCTGCTGAAGCGGAGGAGTGTTGGCTCCATTTTGATCCAGTCTTCATCGTCCTTGACAGCCAGAAGACCTCAGGAGAGCGGGTCGAAGTTCACTCTCGTCAAGCTCCTGGCCGGTTCTTCCTGAGGACCCGGTGACTGTCAGATCTCATCATTCTGCCCAGGCGAGCAGATACCATCGGATCACGAGCGTCCGCGGTCGTCCGATCGATTAGTCACGTCTTAATCTCGGCCTTTGGAGGGCGAAACGGTATCGCGGCGCGCTGAGCTGCCACGTGTCCAAGTGGGATAAAACCCACCGTCAGATCGCGCCCACGGTGGGTAATTTTGTTTCATACCCCGCTCTTTTTTTGTATTTATTACGGAATATCGAAAAATTCCTCTGCCGTTAATTAGTGTTGTAACATTTGTAACTATAGCCCCTGCGCTTTTGAGATTTGCCCGTTAGCCCTCCCCAGGCGCGTGCGTTGCACGCGCGTGGGAGGACATTTTGCTAGGAATCCCTCGCGGGTTAGGCTATTTACTTTCAGTCATGAGAACTTTTTATGCAAATATAGAATTTCTGTAAAAATTGCGGAAAGTCCCTCATATTTTGATCTATTT
This sequence comes from Ottelia alismoides, assembly GCA_037367405.1. Lineage (NCBI taxonomy): Eukaryota > Viridiplantae > Streptophyta > Magnoliopsida > Alismatales > Hydrocharitaceae > Ottelia > Ottelia alismoides. The sequence goes on from JAZKJV010000402.1 coordinate 543,989, forward strand.
ACAATCAGGTCCCTGCTAGTCTTTGTATTTTTTGCATGTTTCCCTTATTTATTCAAGGCATCATTTTGATTCGAAAAATTCCATAAAAATTATGCTAAGCTCCTGTTAACTTGTACTTTAACGCCATATTTTTAGATTTTATTTTTGTCGCATTTTTATATTTATTAAAAATAATTAATATGTCATTTCAGTATTGACTAGAGTAGAAAATACCAAAAAAATACAAAATACCTCGAAAAATTCCAAAAACATTCCCTACTGTCTATTTTAATCTATTTTAGTGTCATTCCAAAAATCACTAAAAATCTCAAAAGAAAAACCTTAAAAATTAGAAAATACTTAAAAACTTCAAAAAATTCTTAAAAATTATAGAAAATTCCAAAAATTGCAAACTCAGTTCCTGTAGGTTCTATATATTTTATTATCTTTATTTGAAAATTAGTTTGGGTGATATTTTTAAGTTCTACTTTACCTTCAGCCAGTAGCTAATTCCCTGTTTTCCTTTATTTTGCTGTTTAAAAATACCAAAAATATTTTGAAAAATACCCAAAAATCACAAAAATAGTAAAAAATCATAAAAATACCAAAAAGATTTCATTTCTGAATTTTTGGCTATTTTTGCATATTTTTATAAATATTGTAGCACCTCTTTTATTACCTTGTTTATATCTTCCAATATTGAAAACGAAAAAAAATATATAAAAAGAAATTATAAAAATTAGAAAATTAAAAATCAAAATACAAAATTAAAAAGAAATTTAAATAAAAAAAATTTAAAACTTAAAAACCCACAAAAATCTTTGCTTTGCATTAGTGTAGACATCACTTCACAATCCACACACACATGTGTTTGATCTACCATGTTTGCTCCCTGTGTTCGAACTCTCTGCATACTTGATTGCTATACATCTTTTATGTAGAGTTAAAAATAAATTTTAACCTCACATTGCTTGTCATTGCTTGATATCTATAGTGTGGGTTAATTGTTGATTAATTACAGTTTATTGTGGGTCGCCACATCGACGTAGTGGTCCCGCCTTGTGTGGACTATTTAGACTCTCGATAAATTGTAGTTATCAATACCTTCCCCAGAAATAACATGGCCTAAGAAAGATACTTCAGATAGCCAGAAGTCACATTTGCTATATTTGGCATACAGTTTGTTCTTCCTTAGAGTTTCAAGTGCCCGCCTGAGATGGTGTTCATGCAGATACTTATCCTTGGAGTAAATCAGCACATCATCAATAAAGACTACTATAAAGTGATCTAAGAACTTGAATACTCTATTCATGAGATCCATAAAGGCTGCTGGGGCATTTGTTAGTCCAAAAGGCAAAACTAAGAATTCATAATGCCCGTATCTAGTTCGAAAAGTTGTCTTGGGAATATATGTATCTTTAATTTTCAACTGATGGTATCCAGATCTGAAATCAATCTTGGAATACACAGTTGAACCTTGTAACTGATCAAAGAGATCATCTATTCTTGGCAGAGGATATTTGTTCTTTATTGTCCTCTTGTTTAGTTGTCTATAGTCAATGCACAATCGCATCGACCCATCCTTTTTCCTAACAAATAAGACAGGTGCACCCCATGGTGAAGTACTAGGACGAATGAATCCTTTACCTAATAGTTCTTGCAATTGTACCTTTAACTCTCGTAACTCAGCTGGTGCCATCCTATACGGAGGGATAGAGGTAGGCTGAGTATCAGGTATGAGAGAGATTTCAAATTCAATCTCTCGCTCAGGTAGTAATCCAAGTAGTTCCTCTGGAAATACATCAGTAAACTCGCACACTATAGGCACATCTTCTATCATTCTTTCTGACCCTGATGTAGTGGATACATAAGCTAAATAACCTTGGCACCCTTGCTCTAACAACTGTTGTGCCTTCAATGTAGAGATATATTTGATATTATCATTGGATGTCTTTCCAATGAACTGGAACTCTATTGAGTTAGGAAGGTGAAATGTTACTGTCTTCTGGAAACAATCAAGACATGCATGATGCCTTTCTAACCAATCCATTCCTAGTATAAGATCAAAGTCCTCCATTTCGATTAGTAGTAGCAAAACAGGTAACTGATGTCCCGCTATCAGTATTATACAATTATCCAGGATTTCTCGGATTATAAATACTTGTCCTCCTGATCCCTTGATCAGATAGGACTGTTGTACTTCTACTGGTATCTTACCCAAAGTGAGTACTAACCGTCGAGCAATAAATGAATGTAAAGCACCAGAATCAAATAAGGTATGTACTGAAAAGCCATGAATAGTAACGGTACCTCGTACGACTGTGCCTGAGTGGTAGGCTTGTTCCTCAGTAATTGCATTTAGCTGGCCATTAGGGATAGGCAAGCTAGAACCCGCAACACTTTGTGGTGATTGTTGTGTAGGGGACGCTCCTTGTGAGCCCCAACCACTACCATGTCTTCCTCCATGTGTTGCTCTATTGCTCGAGGTGGATGTTATACTATTAATTGGGGTTGATTTAAACCCTGAACCTCTCAACTTCGGACAATCTTTCTTGATGTGGCCTTCCTGATGACAGTAAAAACACACACGTGCTCCTGTTTGAGCTAAAGATCCAGCCACAGAGGTGCTAGCTCCTGCTGCCGAGTCGCGAGGATATAGTGGAGGTCTAGAGAAACCCCTTCTCCCTGATAATTCCTGACCCAAGGTCTGTGGTGAGCTTATATTGGAACCGGCTGGATGATAGCGATGATCTCTACGATTATAATGTGACTTGCTTTTGGATGGTCCACCATTAAAGTGGAAACTTCTTCTTTGGCGGTTTTCATCCCTCTCCATCTCAATACGAGAGGCGATGTCCATTGCTTCATCTACGATTGTGGCTCTAAAACCAGCAAGCTTTTCTCGTAGATCTCCCTGAAGACCGCTAACAAATTTGGTAAGACACTCTTGTGGTGAAGCTTCTAGAGCTGGTGAGTACTGTAGTAGCTCAGTAAAGTAGATATGATAATCTCTTACGGTCTTAGAACCCTGATTCAGAGAAGCCAACTCTATCCTCTTTAATTCTTTCCGAACCTCTCTTCAAAGATATCCCATGGAACATGATCTGCTAACTTCTTGGAAATTGCTCTCCACCATCGTCGTGCATAATCTGCTAGGGAGTATTCAGAAAAGTGCACCCAGGTGTCAACTGGTGCATGAATTATCCTCAACATCCTAGTAACGTCATCGAGCCATAACTCAGCCTCGGCAGGTGTCTCTATACCTTTGAATCGAGGAATTTTTCCCTTTCGTTATATATCTAGCAATGTTTGGTGTCTAAGAAGGACCTTCTCCATTGCTCCTTCAACCGGGGTAGGAGCAGACTCAGTTGAAGGATGGTAACTAGATTCTTCCTCAGAAAGATGGACAGAACCTTCAATCCTAGCATCCGCAGGCTTAGATGCCTCGGGTCTCTCTGCCTGTGCATTGAGCCTCTCCTCCATTGCTTGTTGTCTTTGCCCCATGTCTTGGAGCATTGCCATCGTAGCCGCCAATTGTCTAGACACTTCTTGGTCTGCCATGATCCTGGGATGAGTCAAGGGCAAAGGTCAGATCCTATATGTCTTAGCATGATGTACATAAGGGTCAATGACTTGTGAATGGTACTGCAGTCATTTATCAAGATCAAAGGATCTTAATACAACCTTAGTTTTTGAATATCGCTCATAGTTATTAATTACTAAATAATTTACTGGAGTAACCAAGATCTGATACCAATCTGTCGCGACCCTGTTTCCCGGGCCGTCGGATCCTCCCATAACCGGATCTGGTTACTCAGAAATAATTTATTCAGCAATCACAACTAACATTCAGAAACAGACTACAAATAAAGTATGTTCAGAAGAAAGTATTTCAACATTTTTCCATTCACAAAATAAAGTTCAGATGATACATTGTCCCACCATAACCATTTACATGTACATCATCTTGAAAGGAAAATATACAAAAGATTACTAACTACCTTAACAAAGTAAAGCTACTGTGGCTGGTTGGATGTCTAGTATGTAAGCCGGATGAATTTTTAAAGTCCTTGCGATGTCTCACCTATACCTGTTGGGTTTTCCATAAATCATAGGATAAAAATTAGCGAATGCTAAGTAACGAAGAAGAGAAAAGCAAACAAATTGTGTAATTTTCAAAACTTGATATCACAAAAATTTCATGCTTTCTCATTAATTTAAGTCCTATTCCTTTCTATACCACATCAGGGATTAGTCCAGGGGAACCCCACCATTCTTGGACTCCGAAGCTGTGGACGCTTCGGAATTGGAGATTGTGTTGATCTTGGTAAGCTTATGCTACCGCACGTCGCCTCAACCAATCCTCCAATACTACCCTGACAATTTCTTTTTCTTTCATTAAACATGGTCTCAACCCTCAGCCTGGAAAAACAATTGAGCACACCGTCCTCGAGGACTCGGTTGCTTAAAACCTCAGGCTAACATTTAATCATATAACCTAGTGACTTTAAATACATATTATCGTGACCCAGCCACTATTGAACCACCCGTGCCTCCACATGGCACGACCACATCTTCCGTCGTTCCAACCCGAATATATTGGTTCCCGGTACCACGCGTTGCAAAACATTCATTTCGTGCGCACTTATCATAACAGGGCAACCGTGTACCACCTAGGTAGGGAAACACCAATACGGGTTCCTTCCGACAAACCTACAGGTTGCATGCCTGACCTGTAGTTCTACTCCTAGTCATCCTTAACGTGACACATGATCCTTTTCAGGATCCAACTCAAATCACATCAATTCACATGATGTAATTCTTTCGTTAAGTCTTCGATTTGCATAATCATCAATACTTAGTATAGACTCACATATATATTATTCATAACCATATATATATTCGTATTTATGCCTATTTTAACTCCCAAATCCTAACTTTCAAAGCCACCGCATCAATTTGATGCTTAAACCTTATTTTAGTGGGAATCACAAAGCAATTCTTCAGACTTTTTTCAAAAATAGCCAAAATTAGGGTTCTTCGTAGCAAAGAACACAAAATCAGGAATTTCAATAATTTCGTATGAAAACCCAACAGCAAAAGGAAGGATTTCGTTACCTAATTGAGCTCTCTCTCGTGTATGCAAGGCTTTATCGTGTTTCGTTTTTAGAAAGGCTATTTTAAGGCTCCTGAAGAGATCGAATTTCATTTTCGTATCAAAATGCTAAGAACATGTTAAGAACGCGAAGAACGAACGAAGAACGCGAAGAACGTCAAGAACATATTTTCTCTTAAAATTTCGGCAGAGTTTCCCCTTATATCGGGACATATTTCTCGGAAAATTTCGACAGAGTTTCCCCTTATATCGAGACATATTTCAAAATAAAAACGAAAAGAGTTTCCTCTATAAAATTAATCGAGAGGAAAATAACAACGAAACTGAAAGAATATACTCAACAACAAGAGATGAAGAACCGGTAGACACCACACATCTTAGGTGAGTGAACGTGTGACGAATCACAGGGTCACTGATGTGCATAACCGCCCGTACCTAAGTAGGGTATTACACAGATTTCTCCATCAAAATAACTATAAAAGCATAATGCAAAGAATAGAAACATAAACGATGGAGAATAGGTAGACACCACGCGTCTTAGATGAGTGAACGTGTGACGAATCACAGGGTCACTAACGTGCATAGCCGCCCGCACCTAAGTAGGGTGTTACACAGATTTCTCCTCGAACCACAATAGGAAAACGAATCGGAAAGAAAGATGAATCAAGAACAAAACTTGGAAGAACAAGAGTATGAATTGAAAGCCTAGCTTACGAAGCAAACTAAGAGAGGATCATACCTTTCTCCTCCTCGTTCTCCTGGCAGCGCTTCGCTAGCGCTCCTCCCTCGCCTCCCACTCCTCCTCTCGACCTCTCGACCCTAGCGCTTGGGGTGGTGGTGGTAGTAGAAGTCGTAGAGAATGAATGGGTAGAGGGGTCTATTTATAGGCCCCAGAAAACCACTAACCATGGTTAGAAATCCATGGTTTAGACCTTAACCATGGTTTAGTGGCCCATGGTTTTGGCCCATGGTTTTAGCCAAAATTTATCCCAAACTTGGGGCTTAAGTTAGAACATTCTAGAGGATTCTAGATTCGCTAATGACGCTTAATTAATACTAATCGAGATTAACTTTCACTAATCGCGATTTAACTTTCCCGGCTTACGCTTATCTTTTGCTAACTATTGATTAGTGTTTGCTAATGATCATTAGCGATTTTTAATCGATCATTAGTTTCTTTAATCATGTTTAATTAGTGTTAATGACAATCATTATGGGTTAATGACATCTTAGCCTTCCTTTCTTCTCTTTCTTCCAAAAATCATAACAATTCGAAACGAAGTTCGATTCACCCGAAACAAATTTCGTTGGTTTTCCCTTGATGCGCCGGATCTTATTATATAGGATCCGAGATATGCCAAGTTCAAGGCTTTACACAGGAGTACCAATCTAAGAAGCAGAAGAATTCTTTCTCGACTAATCTTTCAAGCACTTGATCAATGAACAACAGAGGAAAGTGGTCCTTCTTTGTAGCTGAATTCATGTGACAGTAATCAAGACACATGATCCATGATATCAGTACTCAAGTAGAAATCTCCTCTCCTTGTTCATTGGTAACCACAATGATCCCTGATTTCTTTGGCACCACTTGCAAGGGGCTCACCCATTTTGAGTTAGAGATGGGATACATGAAACCCGCTTCACACCATGATTTCTTTCATGACCGCATCATGTAGGTTAGGGTTCAATCTATGCTGAAATTTGCGGGATGGTTTGCAATCATCTTCCAAATAAATGTGGCGTGAACTCAAGGTTGGATTTATCCCTCGGAGATTCGAAACTTTCCAACCAAGTGCCTTGCGGTTTTTCTCTAGAACCTCGAGCAAACAAGATTACTGATCTAGGGTCAGCCTGCTAATGATGATGATCAGATACATGTTCAGTTCACCCACAAGGAAAGCATACTTTAGACCTGCTTGGAGCTATTTTAATTTAGGGAATTATTGAGTCTACTCTGCGGACACTTCTGAAACTGTGCTGGTAAGTGATTGTTCTGCTAAAATTAATGAGCTGTTGTCCACCTTTGTCACTTGTGGCGCTGACAAAAATTTACCGAATATATCTGGAATGAATTCTTCTTATTCAGTTTGATTTGAATCTTCTTCAAGTAGGCTGATCAGGACTCTGATTCTATCTCCCAGTTGGCAATGGAGCAAGTCTAGACTATGCTTTCTGGGTCTTCCTCTGAAGAGAGGAGTTCTTGTGTTAAGATGTCATTCAAAAATAATTGTTGATCACTGATGTTCACAATGTCATAGTCCTTTGCTGATGCTTCTGCTTGGCTTCTCTCAGATGCACTCTTTGTGGCTTTCGACTCTTTGATCATATCCATGGTGACTCTTTTGTTGCAGGATCGTAACATGATCTTTACATACCCATAATAAACTATTGCTTCGGTCATTTGATGGCATGAAAGACCAAGAATAATAGGAGTCCGGAGTAACGGTACATGCGAATCCATGTCTAGGACAACAAAGCCCACTAGGAAGCATATATCCTGCATAATTACGATAACATCCTCTAAGATACCTCTGGGCAGCTTAATGGATCGATCAACAAACTGAAGGATCATGCATGTGATTTTAAGTGGGCCCATCCCGAATTCTTGAAGTAGTGATGAGGGCATGAGGTTTATATAGGAACCACTATCAAGCATGGTTGTCTTAAAAATATGATCAAATATCTTGCATCTGATTAAGGGTGATTTTTTGTCTTTCTTCTTCTACGGGAGATCACTGATAGCATTTACAGTGGCCATGGCTAGGATGTGCTTTTTTCCTCGGCTGCGTCTGTTCTTGCAAGGCTGACACTTTGAGGTCGTGCCTCTTTCACCTTTAATAATGACATTTTTAAAATAAGATTTTCAATAATGTCCACAATATTGTGATCGGACAAAGTATTTTTCAATTATCCATTTTTTAGAATTTTTGATAGCACTAGGAAAAGGCATATTCACAGAACTGAAATCAGTGTTCTTGATTGCATCATCATTTACATATGACTGGCTAGGAGGTGCACAATCATACAAAGTAGGAAAAAATAATGTGCAGGAGCTTTGGCTTCGTCAATTGGCTCTAGATCAGCGACTGATGTGGTATTCTCTTAGGCTGACTTAGCTTGGATTGAGATCTTATTCAATTTTGGTCTTTTTCTTTTTGCTGTTTTTTTGAATTTTTTAATGGTTGTGGTGGTTTGGTGCTTCTCCTCCATCTTCTTCTTCCTCACCCATCTCTGGTGTTGGACCAACTGATGCAGAAGATGACAACTTGCTAGAAGATGCTTTATTCTTCCCCTTTGTTATGACAGACGACTGCAGGGTCCTACCACTCCTGAGAGTCACTGCATTAGATTTCATAAACTCATTAATACCTAACTCTATCGGATTGGATGAGACATCTGACACTACCTACTCCTTGCATTTGAAGATATTGGGGTTGGACTCAACCTGCATTGAAATTGAAGTTTTGGTTTCAATGAGGTCATTCTGGCTCATCTCTGCTAGGCTCTTTACCAATTGGTCAAAGTAATCAAGAGCGGGATTCATAGGAGCAACCTCGGATGATTCAACGTGCTGCCCATGTTGAGTCTGGTAATGTAGTGGAGGATGCGAATGAGGTACTGAGGAGGAGGATGCTGATAGTTTTGAGGAGGAGGAGGATACATGTTCTAGTGAGTAGTTACATAATTGTGATGCACTGATGTCGGCAGTACGCTGGGTACTAGTACTGGTAATTATGTCTCCAGGTATTATGATAGGGTGGAGACTGATGCTAAGGCTGGTTCTGGACAAACATCCCAACAGAAGATTGGTGGTACGACCGAATGGCAGAGGACTGGCCCTGTTGGTGTCCGCTTGAACATGCCAATTGTGCATCATTATTTCAGATGTCGTTCACATCCTGAATTCGGGGTGGAGGTGGGAAAAAAATGGATCCACATAAGATTGTTGGGGCTCAGGCTGGTAGACGACTAACTGCTGATGTGACTGCTGTGATGGTGCCTGGTCCGAAGCCTGCATGTAGTATACGTGCTATATCGATTGAGACTGCCCTAAACTCGACCGAGGTTGTTATGGTGATGAAGGATCCTTCTGCTCAGCGGGAGTTGCGATTTATGGGCTCGCATACCGACAAGCATTAATCATGCTAACCAGTAGCTTGATGATCTGATCCAACTTGTCCAGATGTTGTGTCCTTTGCTCGATCACAGATAATTTCTCCAGGTCTTGTGATTGATTCTTAATGATATCTACTTTGGATAGGTGGCTCCCAATGATGCTAAGGTTGGATCTCTCATCCCTGTCCTACTCATGGGATGCCACCATATTGACGGGCTTATGGAGGATTTATGGCTGACATTGATACGCACGAGATGAAGACAAGACGTCCTCTCCTTTAACCATTTCTTTGAAAATCTGCCAGACAATGTCTTCATCCTTATAAAGTGAGATCCGCCACATGTGTTATCTACCAGCTTCTGCTCAGGCTCCTGAAGACATGTTTGACCAATCTAGTCCGAGGATCGTCATGGTGGGGGCATTTCTCTTGTAAATCTTTGAACCACTCCTACGCTTCATGAATGGACTCACACGATACCTGGATAAGTTGCTGATACGGGCTCGCATTTGATTTAGATGACCCAATGTATAGAACTTGTGGATGAATGCAGAATTTAGTTCCTCCCAGGTCGTCACTACCTTCCCCAAATGACTGATCCAGTATAATATCTTATTCTAAAGGCTGAATGGGAAGGCGATCACCTTAACTACGCCTATCAGGATGTTAGGGTAGAGCGTTGTTCTATAGATGTGGGAAAATAGTTGGAGATGGATATATGGTTCCTCGTTTGTGTTCCCATGGAATGAGGGTAGAAGAGCCAAGAACCGTGGCTTTAGCTGAAAGTGTCCATGGACCATAGGAATATGAATCCACTCGGTCATCTGGTCAATGCAAGGATTGTAGGTTTCTTTGAGTATAGGCTTATGATTCTCTATTCTCGATTCATCTACCCCTCTCTAGGGTCCATCTCTTTGTTCATATTCATTTTATCCTCCTCCTCCTCCTAAGTTCTATCTTTATCTCCTCAGGTAATTAAGAATTTCGGTGAAGGCAACCTAGGCGAGAGCCTGATCTGTGATTTGCTACTAGATAGACTAAATCGATGCGAGCAACTATGCATTCATGATGTTTTGAACATGCTGATGGTCCTGATTCGGCTGTTGTGGTCCCATCCTTTTTCCTTAAGGAGCCATCTCTGAATCCGACTCAAAGGAATGGATCTAAATAGGGTTCAAGTTTGGCTCTTGATCTGCACAATGAAATTCATCCCGTATAGAATGGCAATCTTGAGCACTAGATAAAATAATGAGTCTAGAATTAAGGTCAATTCCAGATAGATGTGAATGGGGGTACTTGATATGAAGAGAAATCGATCTCCCTCCATAAGGGGTGAATGTCGGGACAAGAGTGATCCATGTTTATTAAAGAATGAGAAGATGAGGATTCTAGAGTCTAGTTCGTAAAGTATGAACCATGCTCTTGGGAATCGCCTAGAATTATTGGAGATGTCAGATTCATGGAATCAATGTGGGCGTCGGCGGGGTCCCAACTATACCATCCATGAGCTGACATCCTGGAAAACAAGAGGAGTAGATGAGGAAGATGGAATACGGTGATGAACAAGAGGATAAAATGAAGAGAAGATAAAAAGAAGTCTCAAAGTGAGTAATGTAGAAGAAATAAAAACATATGAAATGAAAAATGACACAAGTCACAGGACCGATCTTTGATCTTAAACTAATCCAAACAAATGCCAAACAATGGGTTCACCAACTCACGCATGTGAAGCCATATTCGATTATTTTTATCTTTTCAATTTTAATTGTTAAAGGCAATCTTTTAACAAGTCCTTAGAGATTAGACCTATAGGAGAGTGAATACTACCAGAAAAGTATCTCGTACTTCCCACTTCCTTTGTAACATGTAGTCAACACTTTTTGAGATCCTTGATATCAATCTTGGGCTGGCTACTCAGCTAGTGAGGAAGCTGATAGTGATGAATCAAGTACTTCCCCCTTGCGAGGTACTCGGATGTGGGACGATGAGACAGAAACCCTGTGAAGGGGTGGCGTATGCTCAATACTTCATACTAAGTTTGCAAGCAGACGAAGCCCTACTCTCCCACGTATGATAGAAGCGTCGGTACTTCACTGAGCCCAGGTGATAATGAAGGCAATCACTGATAGGGTTTTTGGCTCTAATCCTTATGAGTCGTGCCTCTCAGTCTGGAATGTACATGAAAACAATGTTGGCTTTATCAACCCAAAACAATGAAGCCTGTTACGAATTTTATGTATATTCAACATGTTATTACCAATCCCTTTTTAATTTTTGATTTTCTCCTTTTTTCTTATTTTTCAAAAATAAATGCATAATGATTTTTTGGATTTTCTATAATTCTTAGGTTAATCAAAACTAAAGGATATAGCGGAAAAGCAATGCAAGTATCACTATGATTGAAAACTCATCATTGTGATGAATGATGTATGCTTAGTTAGAAGACTTATAGTGCTTCCCAGCTCTCTTCATGCATGATGCATGATAGGAATTTTAATCTACACTACATGAAATGCAAGATGATGAAATCAACCTAAGCAGGAATTGCTATTATCGTGAAACACCAATTTAATTTGATCTAGGTCCAAACGTATCAGAGACTATAGGTGCATGCTGATATTAGGGATTTGGGCCTAAATTTCTCGATCAAGCAATCCTAGAAACTAGGGGCTTATTCACATAAAACAAATAAAAAAGGAGAAACCTCAAATCACGGGAAACAAAAGAAATAATGAGAAATATAGAGAATAAAAGGTATAAGGCGATGACTCGAAAAAACGGCAGGCCCCCCAGGTGAACAAACACATGGTAAAATAGTCATGCTAAGTGTTTGAATATAAAAGAGTCTATCCCAATATTATTACATATTATAATACAGAAATAAAAGTCTCTCTCTCTCTCACAAAATGCAAAATAAAAATTAATCTGCTGCTTTACCGCTCTTCTCTCTCTCTCTCCATATCTTCTTCCTACTCTCTCTTACCAGCTCGTGAAGAGAGAGCCGATCTCTACCTCAAGAAGCAACACATGTCCTCCTAGGAAATACTCCTCAATTGACGAGCCCTCACAAAGAAGTCAACAACAGAGATTGGTCAGAACATACAAGCAATTATTTATAAAGGAAATAAAATAACAAATGAAATAAATATGCAATGCATACTTTGTTCTACATGTTGCTCCTTGGCAACGATGCCATTTGATGGAATGACTGAGACGAGGATCCTAACATCTGGTCTTAGAGGGCATGTAGTGTCCGACAAGTTAGATCGGACAATCGTTGTATTGACACCTCTATCGGTTCTCAGAACCCAGATCAATCAATCAAATCAACAATCAACCCACGACATGAAATAAAATCTAAGTGTGCGGGGTGAAATTTATTATACCCTACAAAATATAGTTAGCAAGTGAAGGGGTCGAACCATTGAAAGCAAACTATGGATAGTTATAATATAATTAATAATAACTAGTAATAACTATTTTTCTATTTTTGCTTTTTCTATTTTCTTAGGGTTTTTTAATGATGTTTAATTTCTATAGATTTTTATTTTTATTTTTTAGTTGTTTATTTTTTATATTTTTTTAAAATATAAAATTTTTATTTTCTTTTTAATTTTGCAAAATTTTACTTTCTTTTTTATTTTTAAGATTTAATATATATTTATATATAAATAATAATATAGATATTATAAATAAATATTATATAGGGTATATACTATATATAAATATAAATATAAATATAAATATAAATATATAGGGAACAATCCCTTTTTTTGGAAGTTTATAATACAATATATATTTATAAGCAATAATAATAATATGTACTATATAAGTAATATAAAGTATATATATATATATATATATAGGGTTTTGTAATTTTAGATACATATAAATATGCTCAAATTTAGAAAAAAAATATTTTTTGTGTTCTTGATTTTTTTCTCTATTTTTGGTGATTTAACGATTTTTTTCTAAATTTTTATGTATGTTTAAAGTCTAATGTAAAAATAGTGAGAAAATGAATAGACCAAATGTCTGGGATTTTAAAAATAGATAATAGTCTCAAAATTTACTAAAACTATTTTTATATGTACTATATATAATAAATAAAATACGAAATAGAAAATATTTTTTGATTTTTAATGAAAAATTCTGATGTTCTATTTTTTTAGGATTCTGTGATTTTTATTCTTTTTATATTTTTTGTTTTTTGGTATGTAGGTAGAACATATAATAATATAGCTACTCTAATTTTCTTAGAATTTTTAAAGGTCATTTTAATTTTTTTTGATTTTTATAAGCAAACGAGGAATAAAAGGCTCCTTTTTTATTTTTAGAAAATAGGAAAATACAGTGAAATGCCAAATAAAAATATGGGTGTGAATAGATTTGACAATCTAAGTCTTTTTCCCAACATTTAACACATAAAGGAGATATTTAATAAAAACATAAAATAAAAACAAACCTAATAAGGGTATATTTGTTATAACATAAAAGAATATGACCTTATATGTAATTTTCATCAAAATATAACAATATACATACATACATACATACATACATACATACATACATACATACATACATACATACATACATACATACATACATACATACATACATACATACATATATATATATATATATATATAAACTTTTGGTCCTAAACTTAAATACCCAAACCTGAAGGGGTTGGATGCAAAATGGCCAAGTCGTCACTTATGCAGGTACGTGATGTGACCTGGTAGAGGACATGTTTGCATTAATAATAAGTTTAAGGTTTCCTTTGAAAATATTATAAAAATATTTAAATGCAAACAAATATTTACAGGACTATTGATTGAATACAAAAGAGTGGTAAGGCCTCTTAAATATTTACCACTTAAACACGAATCAATGGTGCAGGAGGCGCCACATGGATCACTTGAGCGCAATCGGACGTCGATGGGACCATTTTGTTTCACCTTCAATCGACGACCCAGATTAGATCTGGGCTTTCCTGATGATCGAACGACAATGGAGGCAGGAGGAAGAACATGGAAGAACTCCTTCCCTAACTTCCTTCATTCTTGGATTCCTGGTGATTCCTGTCTCTTCTGTCTTCTCTGATCAATCCTATGGCTTCCAGGGCGAGCCTTGTCTATAGAGAGCTTCAATGTGTTCCAGGTCCCAGGGTTGGGTACCTGGAATGAGTTCTTCATTGCAACAACCTTGAGGTTGTTCTTCAGTCGATTCGAGCCCCAAATGGCTCCTAAGGTGCTGCCTCCTACATAAAAACTTTCCCTGGCTCAAAACAAAGCCTTGTTTAGGAGTTGAAGCTGGGCAGTGTGAAGACGAAGAGGCTCCGATGATGGGTGGAGGAGGAGCGTCTATGCTCCGATCTGGATGTGATCAGAGTGATATGGATGGGGGAATGATGGAGAATACGATGGGGACCGATGCGAGGTTGACTTGGCAGGTCGAAAACAAGGGTTTCACAGTGAAATCGAGCTGGAGTAGGAAGCTCCACAAAACTTAAGATCTAAATTTAAAATAACATTCTGACTAATTGCATAAATGGAAAGCTACACTAAGATGCAAAAAGAAATTCATGCTAGAAAAGCAAGAGAAAACAACTTGAACCTGGGGGTTCTAGGAAGACGGTTCACCAGAGCTGCTCCAACGACACCTGGATCACCTCCTTGACCACTTTATCCGTGCTGACAAGGAAGGGAACATTTCCTGCTATCACCAGGAGCTCTAACTTGGGTTCCTTTTGGGATTACAGAGGTAGAAGAAGGATCAAAATTGCAAAAGGAGATTTTGGGTATTATTTATAGACATGGTGAGGTAGGTGGAGAAATCATGAGATGGCTGTCGATGTAGTCTCTGTACATAAGGTTTAAGGGCATGGCGAGGCAAAGGAAGATAAGGTGAACAATATTGGTGAAGGAACCGAGGTATTTCAAGCATTGGATCATAGCCAAAAAATGGGATAAAGATGGGGTGCACGTGCTCTAATAGAAGTCAGAAGGTGTGGATGTATTGTTGACTAGCGAATCAATAGAAGGAGGTGTCTAGTTGGTCCATGTGGACCAACCAGAAATAGCTGGGAATAATTCCCTATAAAATTGAAAATAAATAATAAATGAATTTATTAAATAAAAATCAAAACATGAAAAGTGTTTATTATTTTATGTACTATTTTATGAGATTTTTGTTTATTTTTACAACATGATTATTAGGTGGTATTTTTTGAGAAGTATATATACGTATATTTGCCTATACTTGACCTATTTTATTATTATTTTATATTTTATATTTTATTATTACATGTACATATTTTATATATTTATAATATACTTAAATACATATTCACATATTTTTATTTTATTTTTGATTTTATTTATGTACTTAAATAAATAGGGGTATATAGTATAGGTATAATATACCGATATATTTTAATACTTGATTTATTTTGTGTTTATCTTTTATATGTATTTCAAAGAATATTTACAAGTATTTAAAGATATAAGAAAACTAAAATTATAAACAATAAGTATATTGAATAAAATAATCATAAATATAGTATAATGGGGACCCAACAAGCTGACTTTTTATCTTAACTCTATTTTATTGAAACCACCTTCATTAGATAGATAATTTAATTTTATGAATAATAAATATGAGCTTGTGAATTTTGAGTTCATATGGAGGAGATACAGGTCTATGAAGTTTTGTTTGTGACTTTTTCCTCTGTGTGTTTCGAGTGCACTGTACATTATTCTTTTGTGCAATTATTTTTATATTTTTGCTTGTATTTTTAGTTACAGATTTCATGTGGAGTGTTTATTTATTTGAGGTGCATAAAATGAATAATAAAATAGGGTAAAAACAACTATTTATTGGTGAATTAAATGAGAGGTTTTCTGATTTTTTCTGTACAATTGGGTTCCCTATATCACCATACTTTATTCCTTGTCGACCAAGTCAATATTGACTTGGTCTCGGGGTCTAGGGTCAATAAGTGTCTTTGACACTTCATTTATTTTTCTTTTCTTTCCTTTATTCTTTTTTAATTAAATACATATATTTATAGTATTTATAGGGTAATTATTGACTGTTATTTTGTATAAACTAATGATATTTACATGCATTTATCTAGGGATTTAAGGTCAAAATGAAAGAATAAAGGTGATGAAATGGAGATTCATCACCCACCACCTTAAGGTGATGTTGACTCGCTTCCAATTGAACTAACCATCAATATGAATAGAACTCACTATGCACAATTCAATATCGCCTCAATTATATGGGTAACAAAATTGGGGTCACTATGCATACGGTATGTCTCTTTCGAGAAGATGGGAGACCAATCCTTGTGGGCTTCCGTATTGGATCTATGACTTCGCATAGACATCTCCGCAACATAATCCATCACGAACGTACCATCTGCCTTGATGGGAGACCATGAATATCGCCATATGATCCTCCATACCCCGTTCAAATTCTAAGCGATCACTTTAAATCATATTCTTATGATCAACTTTTCCAAGGTAAATCTAGTGTATTTAACATAATGTAGATTGTGAATAATTGGATAATTAATTTAATCATATTAAACTATTAATCAAATTCAACCAACAAACAATTCTTGTTTGATATTTTATCCTATAGCATACACCCTCTCAAGTACATATATTTCCAATTTTAATTGTTAGAGTACTCCTTAATCGTGCATCGTGCTATACTTCCTTGAATTAGATCCAACCATATGCTCGAGTTATGCTAGATAGGAGCATTTCCTTGCATCAGAAGGTATTAGTTAAGAAACCAAGCTAACATACCTGATTTAGACACCATCTCCATTCCAATTCAGAACAACACAATTGGGTTTATTTGTACTTGCAATTTTATTGATTATTTTTGACCAGCATGATACTATATAATAATCTCTCTTAGAAGTTTGAAAATAAATCATTTTACTTATCACAAAATTTCTAAGATATCAAGCGATCAACTATTTTTGCATCCAAATTATCTAGTTACAACAATTGCAGTTCAAATCTGATTTATGTCATGAAATAATCATTCAAAAATTGTTGGCAATTGAAAATCACTATAACTATTAAATTCAACAATTAATTTATTTTGAAGATAAACACATAAATAAACATCATCAAGAAAACCATATCATCCTCTGACCCTCGTCCATAAAATATGACATAACTTAAGCTATCGGACTTAGAATTGCACATACATTAATAAAGTATTTTTAACATGTTTCTTGAAAGTAAAAAATGAAGAAAAAATCATTTAGTTACCGTTTTAAATTTCATGCAAAACACAACACAATACATGAACTTTTCATATGTGGATCTTTGCTTGGTCATGGAAAACTATTGGACTGATGTTTGGGATCATATTTAGATATTATAAACACGATTTAATATTCAAAAACATGTTTATAACATGGGCTAATAGTAACAACATCAAATTTTTGAAAAAAACAATTTGGAATCGCACAATCGTGGAGAAAACAATGTTCTCGTAATCCCATATCCAAATCCTTCTATTCTTAGGACTTTGGGTCATATCCAAGACCTTTGATCAAGACTATGATACCACTTGAAGGGAGACTGATAAGGCCTCACACATCACAGAAGCATGTGGATCGGATCATATCCTGTTGAAAAAAAAGACTTGTCATACAAGTTGCAATAACAATGGAATAAAAAATTCAACAGAACCAGATGGATTGAGAATCATTCCCAATCCATTCCATCAATATCACAAGAGTATAAAATTACCTCGTGTTACGTGATTGTGATCCTCTAGTCTTTAATGCAAGATACCTCCTATCTAAAGTTCGATCGGATGGAGACAATACTTGCGGGCGGAGGGATAAACCATGTACTTCACAAAATCCAATGTGATGGTATGGGATTCCTTGCTCCAGATTTTATAGTACGAACTTGTTCTTCATCATTATCCCAAAGAATTAAAGATGAAGAAACACTACATGAGATCGATGAAATCGATCATGCAACATAACAATAAGGTTGTCGACCATTAAGGGTACTATCCTTACAAAGGGACAATCATGTGAGGCAAGGTGGAACATCCAACATTAAGGACATTATCCAGGTGAGGGGATGTCCCTTAGATAGGAGAGAGAGGAGAGACTTGTTTCTCCTGAAATTCATTGTATTCAGAGAGCAGGTTCTGCCCTTTCTTATATACATTTTGGGACCGTTGGGATTGCAATCCGAATTATCGAATCAATGGTCAGGATTAAAGGAGCTCATAACAACTTTTAAGATTAGATTGATAATATTTATTAATGTAATTATCCATTTTATTATCTCAACAAATTAGCCAACAAATAATTAATAAAAGAAAAAATAGGAGGCTCCTAAAAATTGGGGACGTCAACCATGATTGTTACAACCATGGGTGTCCCCCCATTTTTAGAGAGTTCCTTTTTATTTTTCTTTTATTATAATTATGGTTGCGATATTTCAACAACCCTAAATTTATTTATTTATTTAGAAATCTTATTATCAATAAATAATTCCTAATTATTTGTGATAATTGCAAATAGGTTATTGACAAATATGAATCATATTCATAGATCTAAAACTAAATGTTAATCATATTTACATTTATTGTATAATGCTAATCTAATTCACATTAACATTAATTTTTTTGGAATCCTATTAACATTCAAGCCTCAATAAGATAATGTGGATCTTATCCACGCTATCCATATCCATGATTATTATGGATAATACTATCCATATTAATTTTATCAAACATAATTAAATCTAATTTTATGATCTTGAAATCCTCTCCGTACATCTCCAAAAATAATGTGAATCTTATCCGTATTATTCTTGGATAATTGTCGATAACACTATCCAAGATAATTAAATCCATTTAATCGTCCAAAGTTCTCCTCTTCACTTAATAATTCAAACATCACTGAACAATCCAAATTCTCATATTTCTCTTTAGGAACATTCCCCATAGTCCTTTGAAGATAGTGTGCCTTCTCCGCATATACTTGGAAATAGGTTTAGGGTAAATGTATATCCCTGGATAGTGACTCGAATGAAATCTAATCTCATATCCAGATATAGAAGACCTCTCAGATATGTCTGATCATGTTAGACAAAATATCCAATCTTCTTGTTTTCTCTGAATCTAATTCAGATCAATATCCAACATTTGGACTAAGTTTGGATAACTAGTTCACCGAGTAGAGTCAATAAAATCCTAACCTATTTCATTACTCCCTCAGAATGGAAGCATCATCATATACAATTGTTAAGATCACATCAGCCTCGATTATTAATACCCATACATCCGACATACTAGAAGACTACGATTAAACCAGAAGTTTTAATCCCATTTTAGACTGTCTCTTTCATGGTTTTATCGGTAAGTTTCTCATTTGCTCACTAGGAGTTGGTGTCGATCTCATGCTTTCTAAAAGAATATATCACACCTTCAAATCCAATCTCTTTTCCAAAACAAGACAACCAACATTATAATTTGGTTTATCCCAATATTTCACGAGTGAGCTCATGTCTTTCGGTTCAGTATTGAACATGTATGATCCCTTTGAGAGATCGTATTACTCATATGACCTTGTATGCGCACTAGCACACCGATGTATAGATCTTGATTAGATCATCAACCTAATGTTCTGCCAAATGTACATACTTAGACATATAGTAAAACATCTATCTTTGATCATAGGATGTTTTCCTATATTGTGACCGCATACAATATAGATATTGGTTATCTCGATCTCGCTAAGCCAACTCTTTGACCTAACTTATTTGATATCTCCGGATCTCTATTCTTGTGTAGAGGACCTGCATCAAGAGGTCCGCCAAATGTGAGCTTTTGGAATAAGAATTTCCATATCCTACTCAGGCTGGAGATTCTTTCTTGATAATCAATTGATGATGCTTTTGAGTTTTCAATCTAAATCTTTAGATATTAAACTCTACACCAGCCTCTATGATCCAATAACAACTATATGATATCAAGATCATCATCATACATAACCCTAATTGTATGAAGGAACCAATTATGCAAATTATTTGTTCTTTATTTCAGATTAAGGAATGATTTGCAATGATTTTTATTGCATAAGTGCTCGCCATGGGCACTCATGTTCAACAATATCCAACTATCCCAAAGAGCCATTAGCGAGCTAATATTTAAACCAAGCCTCATATGCTAATCATAAGTCATTTAGATATACAACTTGGTCATTTGAGTAGTCACTTTGTTCCGAGAGACTATGCCAAGTCCTTTTTACAGACTTGCATATCCTCTTGTAACAGTACTAACATCTAATGTGAATGTTGCATCTTATTCAACCGGTACTCAATTTTATTATGGAAGTCACAGTTCCTCGCTTCATAATTTAGTACTTAACATAACCATTGAGGGATTTTCAATAACCCTATGCTTGGAGATCTCTATCTCCTTAAACTAAGACATAATCTTAAGTCTTTCAAGGTATATCATTGGAGATGTTTTATTACTATATCAAGCATTTCATCTCCACAATATGATTAGCAACAATTTACTACTCTTACTGCATGACATATATCTAGATTTTGAACAGTCATTGCATATACTTGGCTTCCTATAGCTAAAACACACAGGCATGAAACTATTACATTCACATCTTCAAGACTTTAAGGGGTTATCCTTTTAGATAAGTAAATACCATATCTTAAGGGAGAGAAAGCCTTTCTTGGTACTTCCCATGTTGGATTTGTCCAAGGTGTACCCTTGATGTGGA
The DNA here is from genome assembly GCA_037367405.1 of Ottelia alismoides. Lineage (NCBI taxonomy): Eukaryota > Viridiplantae > Streptophyta > Magnoliopsida > Alismatales > Hydrocharitaceae > Ottelia > Ottelia alismoides. The sequence continues at coordinate 565,005 of JAZKJV010000402.1, forward strand.
GGTCCTATTGCCATCTTTTCTTTGCTTCTAAACAGATTCAAAACTAAGATCCAAGATACAACCTTGAGATCTTTTATCTCAATGGTATGGGAAAACCGGATTACAAAATACTTATCATCATCCTTATATCATTCCAAATGATTAGGATTTCATCTATATTTAAGACGGTGAACTGATGAATCTCCATTTCATCACCTTTATTCTATCATTTTGGCCTCAAAAACCCCAGCAAATGCATGTAAACAGCATTAATTTGTACATAATAGCATTCATTATTCATTGTATTAATTGTACATTAAATAAGGTTTTTAATGCCAAAATTATAGAATAAAGAGAGAAAAGAAAAAGGAATAAAATATTGTAAATATTTTATGACCCTAACCCCGAGACCAAGGCCAGCATGGTATTGGTCGACAAGGAATAAAGTAGGGGGAGATAAGGGCTGATATACAATAAATACCTCATTTATTTATTCATCCCTTTATGCATTTTTGACACCTATTTTATGCATAATTATTTATTCATCAAATAAAGAAACTTTGTTCATAAAAGTTGTAGATAATAATGTAAATAAAAATACAAAATTGAGTTTGTGTAAAAATAATACCCAGTGTACATTTTATACACATAATAAAAAGCCAAAATCTCAACTTCACAGACCCACATCTTGCAAATAAAAACTCCAAATCACCCAAACTCACCTTTAATTGTATATAGCATCTCATAAACTATTTTATAAAATTGGTTTCATAATTTTTGGAGTCCATCTGTGGAAGTTAGGTTTTTGGCCCTTCTTGTACATAATACCTGTTTAAAATATTCATTTTATTCAATACTCATTATTTTTATAAATTCATATTTTTAGAATTTTGTAGATAATGTATATAATTCATGTACATATTGACATTAGAATAAAACCAAAAATAATTTGGAAAATAAAATAAAACTATGTAATATACATAGGCAAGATACCTATATGGAGTATGTACACAAATAAAAGGGGAAAAACATTCTTTAATTATTCAAATCTCTTATATTTTTGTAATAAAGTATATAGTATATGTGTCCTATTAAAAATACAAATCCTTAATAAAAACACATAAAATTAATTAAATAAATACAATGTGTATAATATATAGGTAAAGTACCTATATGTATACTTATAAATACATAGACCTATTTATTTAAAAATACAAATAAACTTATAAAAATCAAACAAAAAAATCTTTATACTCACAAAAATAAGTTATAAATTTATAAAACAAGCCAAGAAAATAATAAAAGAAAATGAATAAATTAAAAATAAAATACCCAAAAATACATGTAAATACATACATATATACATTACTAAAATAAAACTACAATAAAACACCTCGAAAAATTCAATAAAAATCAGGAATAAATACTAGATGAAATAATACACATTTTTTATTTTTTAAGAAAAAATCAATAAAATCATTTGGGATGTCAAATAAATCAATTTTCCTTCAGATTTGCTATTTTGTCTCGTAGCGGCTTACGTGGCCCAATGAGGCGCCGGCCAACGTTAACCTCCTGGTCAACTGTCCCATCTCGCGCCTGGCAGCTCTGAACAGTCTACTCCCCCGATTTCCTCCCTTTTTCCTGGGCACACCATCCATCAATCGACAACGCTTCCTTCACAAGATTTGTTCCCTAATCTTCCATGATGCCCGCCGAAATCACAGATCAACCAAATACTCTCTAGATCATGAAATAATCGCCGGTCAATAAGGCTACTCGCCAATGTTTATAAATAAAAAGCTCCGCTTCCTTCCTCGAATTTGGCCACTTTCATTCCAACCTAAAGCCTAGATCTTGTGCCTGGATTGTTCCTCGTGACAGGGGGAGTAGCCCAGCATCGAGACTCGGCCGGAGGGAGGAGAATTTTGACGCGGCGGAGCTCCGGCGTCCGCCCTGCTCCCTGGAGGCCCCCAGGTATAAGAGCTGTCTTTTTAATGCATTCGTAGTTAGTTTTTAATGCGAGCATTTCATTTCAGTAGTTAGCTTAGTCGTTAGTTGATCACATTAGCGTAAAAATCAAAAATCGAAGTTCGCCGGAGCTCCGCTCCGGCGACTTCTTCATCGTGAACCTCACTGTATCCGACCACCCCGATCATCCCATCTCGTTCCTCGTCGCCTTCTCCATCTTTCGCATCCATCAGATCAACCCAGGACCCTTGGTCTTGGCGAATCAGGGTTCCAACTCCGCCGTTCGCCGGAGCCCTTCCGCCCACCTCCATCTTGCACCACAGCTTCATAACCCCGGGTCGAGGAGATAGCCCTCCCGCCCGCGGCTCTTTCTGTGCAGGTACCACGAGGAATCGAGCCCTTCTGGGCTTGCTTTGACCAGGAAGAGGTTCCTGGGGGCCCCCTTCTTCTCCGACCTCGTTCCACCGACTCAGGCCCCCAGGAGCCATGAGATCACCGTCAGACGACGCGGAGGCCTCCCAGCTACGATCAGAGAGCTCCAGATGCGCGGGAGGTGCCCGGAGGGACCCGAGCTACCCGATCGAAGCTCGCCGAGGGCTAGTTCCTTCCCAGTTCTTCCAGGTGCCTTCTGCACCGTTGGATCGAGAGGGGCGGCCCAGATTGCACGCCAGCCGTTCGATGAAGAAGCACGCCCACCGTCATATCAGCCGGGACGTTCTAATCCCAGCCCTTCATCGCCGAATCGAAGTCCGCCGTCAGATGGTTGCCACGTGTATAAGTGGCGCCTCCAGCGCCGCAGGATGAAAGGCCTTATTTAAGGGGTAAATTTCATATCTCGCCCCTTACTTTTTGTATTTAGTGTTTGCTCCCAAAAATAAAAGTTTCAGTTGTAAATAAGTTGTAAAAATTGCAGTGGACCCCCCTGATGTTTCTATATTTACATTTTAGTCCCCCCGCGCCTCACGTGCAGCAACCACGTGAGGCGCGTGAAAATTGCATCTAAACCCTGCCGGGTTCTTGTATTTATGAAATGGTCCTGAAAATAAAAGTTAAAGTGTATTTTTATTGTAATTTTTGCATGTATGCCCCTGCCAACTACTTTATTTGCAAAAATACCCCTACCAGGCCATTTAATTTTTGAAGGCTTTGTCTATTTATTTTATGCTTCATATTTAATCGAAAAATCTGGCAAAAATAGACTTATGCTCCTGGTTGGTCATGCTTGAACGCCATATTTTTAGTTTTGCATTTTGTTGCATTTTTGCATTTATTAAAAATCAAAAACTTGTCTTTTATTCCCTGTCTAACTTATAAAATCACAAAAAAATATGAAAATGCCTTGAAAAATCCCAAAAAAATTACATGTAGTGTATTTTGTCCTATATTAATGTCAGACCAAAAATCCCTAAAAATCTCAAAAAGAAAACCTTAAAAATTCAAAAATACCCAAAAACTTCAAAAAAATATAAAAAATCAAAGAAAAATCAGAAAAATATAAACTCAGGCCCTACTTATGCTATATTTTATTCTTGTTAGTAGAAAATTAAAGGGGAACATTTTTGAGGCTGTTAGCTATTTTTAATCTCTATTTTTGTGACGGCCAGTACCTAGTCCACTGTTTGCTATGATGTAGCTATTTTAAAATGCTAAAAATATTTGCAAAAATACCCAAAAATTATAAAAACAGTAAAAAGCCATGAAAATCCCAAAAAGATCCTTTTCCTGAATTTTTGACTATTTTTAGTATTTTTGTGAATGTTATAACACCCCTTTTATGTATATATATCTATATCTATATATCCAAAAAAAAAAGAAAAAAAATTATATATATTATATATATATCTAGTAATATGTAGTCTCTTTAATCTTAATATGATATAAAAAAAAGGAAAAAAAATATATAAATATAATATATATATATATTATATTATATTACATTGAGATACACCTATACATATATATATATATATATATTACATGTATTATAAGCTATATGCTTAACCTCTATGTATATATATATAATAAATATGTATTATATATATATATATACATAATACTTAAGTATTATATTTTAATTAAAAAAAAAAAACCCACACAAGGATGACTAGGATTGACACGTAGGCTATTGCATTTTGTTTTGCTCTCTGTGGTTCGACCTCTACATATTTGTCACTATGCATTTTCTGGTAGAGTAAATAAAAGTTAATTCACATTTATTTTGAGCTTGATTGTTGTATTCTTTGGATTGTGGGTTAATTGCTGATTGGCAGCGGTCTTCCATGAGTGGTCGCCTCGGCGACAACATTTTTTTTTGGTGACCCTCGTGGGAAACCCCCTATTATCAGATGGCGCCGTTGCCGGGGAGCAATGAGCATAGCCAAATTGATTTTGTCATTCTTGTATAAAAATGTAGATTCATGATTCATTCTTTGTGTGAGCAGCTATTGTTTTATTGTCATCAATCACCATGCTTTATTTCTTTATTTATTGTGATTATTTTTCTCTGCTCTATTTAACTGACTAAGTATGCTAATGCAATCTTTTTGTGACTTTGATGCAAGGGACCGCCACGCGAGGATGGCTTCCTAGGAGGCCAAGGCAGCCGAGCTTGGAGGAGGATGGTCTTCTCTTCTCATGGCCATCTGGAGAGTGCACCAAAGAAGCAAAGAGAGGGGCATTAGATAGGCTAGATACTTAGGGAAATTATTTTTGTAATTCAGGGTGAGAGAGAGACTATTTTTGGCATGTAATTAAACATGACTCTACTCTTCACAATGAGGTCCAGTGCCCGGGTGATTGTTCACCCGGGGGCCTCATCGCGGTTTTTCTCGAGTTTTTATCGCCTTCTTTTATTTTGTTTCCCGCTGTTTTGAGCTTTCCGCCTTTCTTTTATTTTGTTTTGTGTGCTTGGAGCCCCTAGATATAGGTTGCTTGACTCGGTAGCTAGGTCCAAACACTAATAAGAATGCATGTTCCTATAGTCTACGTCGATTGGATCTAGTCAAACTCAAACAAGTTGTAAATTCGTCTCTTAGCCCGCCGCGCCGCGAGCTCACACCCGAACAAGCGCTTTCTCCTAACTCAAATGTGTTGAGCAGAGGAGGGGTGAGCCAAGACCGGACTTTCTTGGGCTAGAGACGAATGAGCAACTTATGGTTCTTCACGTTAATAGCAGCTTATGTTTAGGACGATTTTGCGCCTTGCATACCGACATGTAGATAGGTTTAAAAATTCTGTTTTGCATACCACATGGAGAGAGCTGGGATGCACTGTAAGTCTTCTAACTCAGCATGCATCATTCGGTTCAATGGTGAGATTTCCATCATGGAACCACTTGCACGGCTTTTTCCGCTATCTCCCTCTGATTTTGAGCACCTAGGACTTAAATGAAAATCTACAAAAACGTTAGGCGCTGGTATGAAAACAGATCCAAAAAAAGTGAAAACCAAAAAATTAAAACAAGGGGACTGCTAAATAAACTTTGACCTTAATTAAAATCTGTAATGGACTATCATTGTACCGGGTTCATAAAGCCCTCATTGTTTTCAGGTACTTTGGAGGGGGACCAAAACCCTACTCCCTTGAGCGAGTGCGACCCCTAAGGATAGAAAAGCCCAAAACCCAGTCTGCAACTGCCTTGTGTATCGCCTGGATTTCCGAAGTAATGGCGCTTCTATCGTACGTAGGCGAGTAGGACTTGGTCACCAATGGTGACTCTCTGTTGTGAGAGCATCGACCCTGTCCGAAGTATTGAGCACAGGCCACGCCTTCACGGGGGTGTCTGTCTCATCGTCCTGCGTCCGAGTAGGTTCTTGCACGCTCACGGGTGATTCCGTTGCGAGCGAGAACCGAAGTATTGGTTTCGCCTATCGGCTTCCTCTCTCTTTTCTTTGGCTGAGTAGGGATCCAGGAAGGGTTACAAGGACTCCAAAAAGTACAGACTACAGGTTACACAGGAGGAGGACAAGTACGGGATACTCTTCCGGCAGTACTCTCTCTCCTATAGGGTAGCGTACTAAGGACTTGTTATAAGATATGCCTGAAAATCACAACTCTAAAAATGAAAAGATAATAAATAGCCGAGCTTTCACGGCTTCACATGACGTGAGTTGGTGAACCCAATTTTGTCTTGTGTTTGTATGGATCTAGACTAAGGTTCAAAGATCAAAGTCCCGCGCCTTTGCGCCAATTCTGTCTTCCTTTGACCACCCCGCTCAACCGAGCCTTTCTACTGTTTTACACTCCTTTTTGTTCCTCGTTGACCATCGTATCATTCTTCCAAAATCTGACATTCTCTTGTGCTCCGCGAAGTTGATCCATGGATGGTCTCGTCCGGACCATGCCGACACCTACATCGATTCCACGGACTCAACCTCGCCAATAATTTCGAGGCGATTCCCGAGAACCCGATCCGGACTTTGCGGATCGATCTCCAGACTCCTCGTTTTCTACCTTTCTCTTGGCCACCCAATAAACTGGGATCACTTTTGTCCCACTACCGCCGTTGTGAATGGGAGTCGATTACAGTTTACATCAATTTTCCATTCACAACATGCTGGGGTTGACCTGAATTCCAGCTTCATCACGGCAGCTGAGCATTAATTGCAAGTGATCTGATTCGGACCATCTCATTATGCAGATAGAAGACAGTGCGAGCCCTGGAGACTACTCCGGAGTTCATTTCGTCCGATTCAGACCCTGACATGGCGCCAGGAGGAAAGGGCAAGGGTCAGCAGCCACCCACATCAGAGGGACAGGTGCCAGACCAGAATCAAGTCAATGCACAGTTACTGGCATCTATTCAGGTTATCCAGCAGCAGCTGACTGAGCAGGCCCTTACGCAGACCGCCTTCCAGGACATTTTGACTGATATGATGAACTGTAACGACGGAGGAGGAGGCCGAGGCAGAGGAGGCAGGGGAGGAGGAGGTGGAGGAGGAGACGGTGGTGATGACCCCAATGATGATCCTGAATTCCCACCACCGCCGAAACCGACCCTCAAGGAAACATACAATCCGGGAGATAGCCAGATGACCGAGTGGATTCTAATTCCACCGGTACACGCTCACTTTGAGCTAAAGCCCCAATTCATAGCCCTCCTCCCTGCATTCCATGGCAACACCAATGAAGAGCCGTACATTCACCTGCAGCAATTCTCCCGCATTTGCCGCACCACCCATTATCCGAATGTCCCCCTGGACATTGTCAAGATGACGGCTTTCCCCTTCAGTCTACAGGATAAGGCCCTTTATTGGGTCAATCACATGGGAAAGGTCGTGACGACCTGGGAGGAGTTGAAATCTGCCTTCCTGCACAAGTACTACCCTCTCGGTCGGCTCAACCAGATGCGAGCCCGTATTAGCGATTTCTCCCAAGGGGCACATGAGTCCGTATATGAGGCTTGGGAGAGATTCACAGATCTGCAGGAGAAGTGCCCCCATCACGAGATCCCTAAGACCAGCCTGGTCCAGCATTTCTTCGGGGGACTCAATATTGAAAGTCAAAGGCTCGTGGACGCAGCATGTGGGGGCTCCCATTTCAACAAGGATGAAGATGTTGTTTGGCAAATTTTCGAAGAAATGGCCGAGGGAGAGGCCGCCCTCTCTTCATCCAAGGCATACCAAAAGCAGCCCCAGATCCTCCAGAAACAAGTTCACATGGCTGCATCAAAAGAAGCAGAGAGAGATGAGAGCTCCAACCTCAGTATCATTGGGGGCCATCTCTCTAAGGTTGATATTATTGAGAAGCGATCACAGGACCTTGAGAAACTCGCTGTGATCGAGAAGAGGACCCAGAATCTGGATAAGCTCGATCAGATCAACAAAAACCTCGAGCTGTTGGTCGGTACGATCAACGCTGTCCAGTCGGTTACACCATCAGACGCTCCCGCTGAGAGGAAAGACGAGCCGCAACCGCAGCATCAGCCTCAGCCGAGCCAGCAGCCACCGGCAGTCCAGCACGTGTACTACGTGCAGGCGCCCGACCAGGGCCCGCCGCAGCAGCAGATGGTCGTGTACCAGCCAGAGTTCCTTTCCACCCCTGATCCAGTTTTTCCACCACCACCCCTGATCCAAGAAGTTAACGGGGTATGGGCTAATGATGCACAGCCGACCCGTCCTCAGGGACAACTCCAGGGTCAGCCATTTGCCAACCGGCAGTACCACCAACCTCAGGGTGGTCGTTTTGGGCACGCCTCTCAGCAACACCAGCAGCCTCCTCAGTTCGCACACCAATGGAGGCAGAACTTTCCGTATCAGCAGCAGCCACAGTATCGCCATCCACAGCCGTATCACCAATACGCGGCTGCTCAGCCTCAACCATACCAGCAGTATCCCCCTCCGTCCTACCAACAACTTCAACTTCCTGCTCCACCACAGCAACACCATCAGCAGCCACCCCACCCATCTAACCAACAGCAGCGTGGTATGCACGCTGCATCTTCTGATGTGCCCCCAGCTAATCCCACCATGGAGTGTCTAGCCCAGCTTGTCCAAGGGCTAGCGGAGATGACCAAGCGGCTTGATGACCTGACCGCCACTCGCACTACCATTCCGGCGCAGGTCGAAGCCAACCCCAACAATTTCAAGAAGAAGGAGCAGGTAGAATGTGATGTCCAGTCCGCGTGTGATAATGATATTACTGTTTATTCTAATGCTGTTACTCTCAGGAGCGGTAGGGCCTTGCCTCCGCCTGCTACCAGATATGGGGTGAATAAAGAAACAGGTGGATCGTCATCTTCCGCATCAGCCGTGCCAGCTCCAGGGGCGGGTGAGGAGGAAGTGGAAGGAGAAGCCAGTCCAGCCGTCGTGCATTGCCAGAAGCAATTCCAGCCAAAAATACAAAAAAATCCGCAAAAACAAAAACACCAAAAAGAAGCCTGTAGCAGAAGTGAAGCCGCGCCAGCCTTGGAGTAGCCGCCAGCAGCAGCCGATCCTGTGCCAGCCGATGGAGCCAATGCTACCCTTTTTGATCGCCCAGCAGCACCAGCAGAGTTAGATCCAGCTTGTACGCCTTTTTGTAGTCCGGATGTACAACATTCCGTGGGCGATAATCTTGATGTAAATAAGAACTCTAATTTTCCTGCCAGTAATGTGAATATTCCTTTTCCGCATGCAATACAAAAATCCAAAAAAATGGCAAAAAGAAAAACTGCATTGTCTGATCCAGGTGTTGTAGATATTTTGGATAAATTGACTGTTGAGATTCCCTTGTTAAAGGCCGTGGAATACATGCCAGCTGTGAAGAAAGGATTGAAAGAGGCATGTACTAACAGGCGTCGCCCAGCGCAAGACAACAGACGCCGAGAGGTAGAAAAACACGTTTTGTCCATGGCCACAGTTGCAGCTATCACCAACCTCCCCCAGAAAAAGCAAGACTCAGGAGCACCTCTGATCAGTTGTGTGATCTTCGATCAGGTCTTCGAGCGTACTCTTCTTGACAGTGGTTCTTCCATCAACCTTCTGCCCTCGTCCATAATGCAAGAATTCGGGCTGGGACCGCTCAAGCAGACACGAATGATTTTTCAGTTCGCTGACCGATCCGTTAAGCGGCCCCGCGGTTTGTTGGAAGATGTGATAGTTACCGTGCAGGATATGAAATTCCCAGCTGACTTTGTAGTCCTTGATATGGACTCTCCTGCACCACTGCTCCAGACTCCTATCATCCTCGGCAGACCATTTCTCCGTACTTCAGGCGCCGTGGTTGACTACGGGTCTGGAAAGATCACCTTCAGCTCGAAGACCCAGCGAATCACCATCAACATGAACAAGGAGCAGAACGCCACAACTGATGAGAGTCAAGCAGCATCAGAAGCAGACTGTGAGTTTATTGCAGAGATCAGAGATTCAGAGTTATCATTGGACGATCCATGGACCCGAGAGATCCTCACTCTTGAGGAGGACTTGGAAAGCACAGTCAGCATATGCTCCGATGATTTGTGGGAGACAGATTCTCAGATGCAGGCGCATCTTCTTGAGCATTCACTCCAGACCGAACATGATCAGCTCACCACAGAACCGTTCGGTACATCACCGGGATCTCAACAGGATGTTGAGGATGGTAACAGTCTCAAAGTACATCCCACCGCCAGCATGGTATCAGAAGTGACCGGTAAAGGGGACAGACCGAAACCAGAACTCAAGCCACTTCCTGCAGGCCTGAAGTATGCTTTCCTTACGGGTGAAGAACACATGTATCCAGTCATCATCAGCAGCAGGCTGAATCTGGATCAAGAATCTCGACTTCTCGAGATTTTAGAAAAGAACCGCAAGGCACTTGGTTGGAGCGTATCAGACCTCCGAGGGATAAATCCAGCTCTGTGCTCACACCATATCTATCTAGAAGACGATGCCAAGCCATCCCGCGAATTTCAGAGAAGGATAAACCCTAACCTTCGGGACGTGGTCATGAAAGAAATCACAAAGTGGTGTGATGCAGGCTTCATTTATCCCATCTCCGATTCAAAGTGGGTAAGCCCCCTGCATGTAGTTCCCAAGAAATCCGGGCTTACTGTGGTCACAAATGAAAAAGGAGAGGAGATTTCAACTCGGGTACCGACATCCTGGCGGGTGTGTGTTGACTACCGCCGCCTTAATGCAGCAACCAAGAAGGACCACTTTCCCTTGCCATTTATTGATCAAGTCTTGGAGCGATTAGCAGGCAAGGAGTTCTTCTGCTTCCTGGACGGGTACTCCGGGTACAACCAAGTGGCGATCGCCCCTGAGGATCAAGAGAAGACTACCTTCACTTGCCCGTTCGGCACCTACGCCTTCAAGAGGATGCCCTTTGGATTATGCAATGCACCCGCAACCTTCCAAAGATGCATGCTAGCAGTCTTCGCCGAAATGGTAGGCAGTTTTCTCGAGGTATTCATGGATGATTTCTCCGTCTATGGTGATAGTTTTGATTCTTGCCTCGAGCACCTAGACAGAGTGCTTCAGAAATGCCGGGAAGTCAATTTAGTGCTCTCATGGGAAAAGAGCCACTTTATGGTCACAGAGGGTATTGTGTTGGGCCATGTCGTTTCCAAACGTGGCATGGAAGTCGACCCAGCCAAGGTGGATGTCATTTCAAACCTTCAGCCACCTCAGTCAGTAAAGAATGTGAGGTCATTCCTGGGGCATGTGGGATTTTACAGACGATTTATCAAGGACTTCAGCCGCATTGCCCGACCTCTGACAGAACTTTTGTGCAAGGAGACAGAATTTATTGTTGATCAGCCAGTCCTCCTTGCCTTCAATCAATTAAAGGAGCTTATCACTCAGGCTCCAATCTTGCAGCCTCCAGACTGGACTCTTCCATTTGAAATAATGACCGATGCGTCAGATTTTGCAGTCGGAGCTGTTCTAGGGCAGAGGAAAGATAAGGCGCCCTATGCCATTCACTATGCCAGCAGAACATTAGATGAAGCTCAAAGAAATTATACAGTAACAGAGAAAGAACTGCTGGCTGTGGTTTTCGCCTTAGAGAAGTTCAGATCCTATTTGTTGGGGTCAAAGGTCACAATTTTCACAGACCACTCTGCTATTCGGTACCTACAGCAGAAGAAGGATGCCAAGCCCAGACTGATTCGTTGGATCCTTCTCCTCCAGGAATTCGATCTGGAAATTAAGGACAAACCTGGAGTTCAGAACGTGGTAGCAGATCACCTCTCCAGAATAGAGCAGCATGACTCTCCTTTGAGCAACACACCTATCACAGAGACCTTCCCTGACGAAGCTATCTTAGCCGTGGATGCTCTCCCTTGGTATGCTGACATTGTAAATTACCTCGCCTCTGGGGTAATACCTTCGGATTGGACGAAGAATCAGAAGAACAAATTCATGTCGACCATCCGCTTTTACCAGTGGGAAGATCCCCTTCTATTCAGGGAAGGAGCAGATTGTATTTGGCGCAGGTGCATTCCTCAGACGGAGCAATCTAGTGTCCTCGAGCATTGTCATTCGCTCGAATCTGGTGGGCACCATTCTGGAGATCGTACGGCAGCGAAAGTATTGCAGTGTGGCCTCTGGTGGCCCACTTTATTTAAGGATGCAGCAGAATTTGTTAAAAGATGTCTTGATTGTCAGCGACTGAAAGGAACACTCACTGCCAAAGACTCAATGCCTCTGAAAATCATTCAGATAGAAGATGTTTTCGATGCATGGGGCATTGACTTCATGGGACCTTTCCCTAACAGTCAAGGTTTTGAGCACATCCTTCTTGCCGTAGATTACGTGAGTCGTTGGGTTGAAGCTATCCCCGCCCGAGCCGCCGACAGCAAAACAGTCTGCCAGTTTCTGAAGAAGAACATCATTTCGCGGTTTGGGATACCGAAGATTCTCATATCCGACGGGGGTAGTCATTTCATCAATAAAGAGGTCAAGAAGTTAACGAAGGAGTACGGCATCGATCACCGCGTCGCATCTCCTTATCATCCGCAGACCAATGGCATGGCGGAGTTATCCAATAGAGAAATCAAGACCATATTGCAGAAACTTGTTAGGCCAAACAGAAAAGACTGGTCTCAACTCTTGGACTCAGCTCTTTGGGCTTACCGTACGGCCTACAAGTCTCCCTTGGGCATGTCGCCCTACCGTCTGGTATATGGAAAACCATGTCATTTGCCCGTGGAATTAATTCACAAATCCCTTTGGGCAATTAGTAATTGTAACTTGGACTCACGAAAAGGTGGTCAGAAGAGAAAGGACGATCTGAACAGGCTCTTGGAATTCCGAGACTGCGCATACGATAACACCTTGATGTACAAAGAGAAGGTGAAACGCTGGCATGACCGGCACATCAGACGAAAGACCTTCGAAGTTGGGCAGAAAGTGTGGTTGTTTGATGCAAAGTTGCGGATATTTCCAGGTAAATTAAAAAGTAAGTGGACAGGGCCGTTTCGAGTATGTGAAGTGCGTGACAACGGAAGCATTGCTATATCAGAATTGTCCCCTGACGCACAGCCCTTCGTCGTCAACGGCCAACTACTGAAGCCTTACGTGGAACCAGATTCATTCTTGGCCGTTGTTGACTCTATTCAGTTAGTGCACCCCGAGGATATCTCTACACCTCCTGCAGCACCAAAAGATTCAGACGATGTACTCCAACCATTATTGCTCTGATTTTCTTCTTTTCTTCTTTTCTTCTTTTCCTTATCTATTTTCTTTTTCTATCTAAAAGGTGCCGCCTTTGTACACAGTCTTCTATACTTAGGACGTACTTGGTCCTAAGTATAGGGGGATGTGCACCTAGGGTTTTTAATTTCTGTTCGATCCTCTCCATTGTCTCCTCTTCTTGTCTATACTTAGGAGTATCTTACCCTAAGTATAGGGGGAGACAATCTGAGTACGATCAGTGTATTCTCACCCTTGACCCTCCCCGCTTTTTGTACACCTGCTATACTTCGGATTATTTGATCCTTAGTATAGGGGGGACGGTCAACTTCTCATTCATTCATTTCATTTAGATCTGTCTATACGCAATACGAGTTATGTCTTTGCTTTTTCCTTTCGATCTATGAGGACATAGCTCAAGCTAAGTATAGGGGGGTCGTATATACTGTGTATATACTAAAAGCCATAACTCATACTGAAAAAAAAAAATAAAATAAAATATCACTACAACAACAAAATAAAATGTAAAAAGTAGCTTTATAATAATGAAAGATGATTGTGAGTTCCTTAGACTCATTGTAATTATACTGACTAGTAAGTCAGAAAAGTGTTCTACGAAACTTTCTCCTTTGAAAAATCTTGTGAAATTTGTTTGAAAACAGCGTGTACAAGTATTCAACGTTTGAAAAAATAGTTTTGTGTGTAAAACTTATTTTCTTTGAGTGAAAGCAAAATGTGTGAAAATTAGTGTGCAAATGATTGTGAAAAGTTGATTGTCAAAAGTGTTTTGAAAAATCTATCTATGTTGTGTAAAACATTTGTAAAAGGATTTTCAAATGAGTGTACATGTTGCAAAAATTATTTTGGACTAGAGTTTTCAGAAACCCTTGTGAAAATGTTTCTCGAGTAAGTCTGAGGAATCCGCACAAAAATCTTTCATTTGTAAATGAGGAATAAGCCAAATAAAGTTTATAAGAACAGAACCATACTATACGTCAAAGACAATTTTTCTTCTTTTGTACCTACTGATTAATAAATCAGATACCTATACAGTATGATTTGAAAAATAGTGTGACCAGTTTTGGAAAAATTTGATGTGAAATGATTTCAAATGCGTGAAACTGTGTTGATTGCAAAATTTTTCTTTGTGTGAAAGAAAGGATTTGAAAAACCTATGTGCAAATGTTTTGAAAAATGCTTGTCAAAATTATTGTGAAAATTGTATATATCTACATATAGTGTGAAAAATCTTTGCAAAAATACTTTTCAAATGTGTGTAAAGGATTGCAAAAATTATCGTGTACTATAGTTTGCAAAATTATTTTCAAAAAGCTATTAAGAACACCATTGCAGATACTAGTAAATCAGAAACAAGATACATACAATTCTTTCTATACATACCCAAATAAACTATTTCATCCATACCTGTAAAGTCGCTAAAAATTTCCTAAATTTTGAAAACAAAGCAGCACGCCTGTGTAAATAAATGTATATACTCTTTAAACATTTTCAGTTCGTACTTCCTGTGCAGAGATTCTTTTTGTAAAAACATTCTTTGATCCTTCCAAATTTTTGTGAAAAAATTGCATCATTCATTGTGCATAGCATAAGCATACCATTCATATTCTTTTTGAGTGAAGCTTGATGATTGAATCAGTCTAAGAAAGTCTCAAATTGGAGCTCGGTTAGACCTTACCGCACCTAATTGCACCGGAACCTTATGGGAACTAGGTTTAAGGTACTTCAGGTCTATTCAGACTTAATTCTTTGAGAAATCAGGGCTGGGTTCAAGTCACCTCAGTGGACTAACTAGAACTTTTCGAGACACACGTATGACTCTTGCCGACCGTGATCTAACTTGGACACCTGCACCTTTCACTTGGCTCAACCCAGTTGGAGTGGTGAGGGGGTTGGATTTGCCAGTCTGAGACGCACACGGGTGGAAACATTCGTCCTCGTCTAGGGAGGGAAGTGCGCCCCAACCAGATTCAATAGCAATGAGGTCTAAAGACAGGGGATTGTGGGTTGCGATAAAGCTTCAAAAGAGGGATAGTCTACTGGCTCAAGAGGAAAAACTCCTTATGTAAATGCTGCTGTGAATAGTATGTTGAAAAAAAAAAAGAATAGATGTGATGACCAGGCCTGTACAAAAATAAAATGCCTGCAAAGTATGTACAAAGTCAATAAGCAAGCTTGAGCTCCAAAGACAAACATGTAAGCCTGCAGCTGGATGACTTGACTACACTGGTCTTGCATCCCAGGATAGGTAGCTACACTGGCTACCGTCCATTCTTCTCTTCACCCCCTCCTCTTGAGCTGGTTGCCACTTGAACTTAGAAGGGAATACCCTGCTCCTCGAGGAAAGAGCTGTTGGATAGGGGAATCATTGGGTTGTCATTCTGGAGAAGTCAGTTCCTTTATCATTTCAGTTGGGGAGAGCCACTAACACTTACACCGTACAAGTCAGCTTCATAGTTATAAGAGTTTGCGTATGATGTAGACTAGTTCTGACCCGGCTATTGAGGTGGGTTGAACCGAGTTCTGTGATTACCGAAGGCTGTTGTACTTTAGAGCTGGTTCCCGACTAGGTTCCACACACCTTCACACCCAAGGTCTGACAGGAGCTCCAAATTCAGATTTTGTAAGGACATGCATTGCACTGAAAGCACCCCAATTCACTCTATCTTGCTTGCATTTTCCTTTTTCTTTTCTTTATTCATTTTGCGCTTATTGCATAAGTGTTTGCTAGGGACTAGCAAAGGCAAGTATAGGGGGGTGATGAATCTCCATTTCATCACCTTTATTCTATCATTTTGGCCTCAAAAACCCCAGCAAATGCATGTAAACAGCATTAATTTGTACATAATAGCATTCATTATTCATTGTATTAATTGTACATTAAATAAGGTTTTTAATGCCAAAATTATAGAATAAAGAGAGAAAAGAAAAAGGAATAAAATATTGTAAATATTTTATGACCCTAACCCCGAGACCAAGGCCAGCATGGTATTGGTCGACAAGGAATAAAGTAGGGGGAGATAAGGGCTGATATACAATAAATACCTCATTTATTTATTCATCCCTTTATGCATTTTTGACACCTATTTTATGCATAATTATTTATTCATCAAATAAAGAAACTTTGTTCATAAAAGTTGTAGATAATAATGTAAATAAAAATACAAAATTGAGTTTGTGTAAAAATAATACCCAGTGTACATTTTATACACATAATAAAAAGCCAAAATCTCAACTTCACAGACCCACATCTTGCAAATAAAAACTCCAAATCACCCAAACTCACCTTTAATTGTATATAGCATCTCATAAACTATTTTATAAAATTGGTTTCATAATTTTTGGAGTCCATCTGTGGAAGTTAGGTTTTTGGCCCTTCTTGTACATAATACCTGTTTAAAATATTCATTTTATTCAATACTCATTATTTTTATAAATTCATATTTTTAGAATTTTGTAGATAATGTATATAATTCATGTACATATTGACATTAGAATAAAACCAAAAATAATTTGGAAAATAAAATAAAACTATGTAATATACATAGGCAAGATACCTATATGGAGTATGTACACAAATAAAAGGGGAAAAACATTCTTTAATTATTCAAATCTCTTATATTTTTGTAATAAAGTATATAGTATATGTGTCCTATTAAAAATACAAATCCTTAATAAAAACACATAAAATTAATTAAATAAATACAATGTGTATAATATATAGGTAAAGTACCTATATGTATACTTACAAATACATAGACCTATTTATTTAAAAATACAAATAAACTTATAAAAATCAAACAAAAATATCTTTATACTCACAAAAATAAGTTATAAATTTATAAAACAAGCCAAGAAAATAATAAAAGAAAATGAATAAATTAAAAATAAAATACCCAAAAATACATGTAAATACATACATATATACATTACTAAAATAAAACTACAATAAAACACCTCGAAAAATTCAATAAAAATCAGGAATAAATACTAGATGAAATAATACACATTTTTTATTTTTTAAGAAAAAATCAATAAAATCATTTGGGATGTCAAATAAATCAATTTTCCTTCAGATTTGCTATTTTGTCTCGTAGCGGCTTACGTGGCCCAATGAGGCGCCGGCCAACGTTGACCTCCTGGTCAACTGTCCCATCTCGCGCCTGGCAGCTCTGAACAGTCTACTCCCCCGATTTCCTCCCTTTTTCCCGGGCACACCATCCATCAATCGACAACGCTTCCTTCACAAGATTTGTTCCCTAATCTTCCATGATGCCCGCCGAAATCACAGATCAACCAAATACTCTCTAGATCATGAAATAATCGCCGGTCAATAAGGCTACTCGCCAATGTTTATAAATAAAAAGCTCCGCTTCCTTCCTCGAATTTGGCCACTTTCATTCCAACCTAAAGCCTAGATCTTGTGCCTGGATTGTTCCTCGTGACAGGGGGAGTAGCCCAGCATCGAGACTCGGCCGGAGGGAGGAGAATTTTGACGCGGCGGAGCTCCGGCGTCCGCCCTGCTCCCTGGAGGCCCCCAGGTATAAGAGCTGTCTTTTTAATGCATTCGTAGTTAGTTTTTAATGCGAGCATTTCATTTCAGTAGTTAGCTTAGTCGTTAGTTGATCACATTAGCGTAAAAATCAAAAATCGAAGTTCGCCGGAGCTCCGCTCCGGCGACTTCTTCATCGTGAACCTCACTGTATCCGACCACCCCGATCATCCCATCTCGTTCCTCGTCGCCTTCTCCATCTTTCGCATCCATCAGATCAACCCAGGACCCTTGGTCTTGGCGAATCAGGGTTCCAACTCCGCCGTTCGCCGGAGCCCTTCCGCCCACCTCCATCTTGCACCACAGCTTCATAACCCCGGGTCGAGGAGATAGCCCTCCCGCCCGCGGTTCTTCCTGTGCAGGTACCACGAGGAATCGAGCCCTTCTGGGCTTGCTTTGACCAGGAAGAGGTTCCTGGGGGCCCCCTTCTTCTCCGACCTCGTTCCACCGACTCAGGCTCCCAGGAGCCATGAGATCACCGTCAGACGACGCGGAGGCCTCCCAGCTACGATCAGAGGCCTCCCAGCTACGATCAGAGGGCCCCCTTCTTGTATTTATGAAATGGTCCTGAAAATAAAAGTTAAAGTGTATTTTTATTGTAATTTTTGCATGTATGCCCCTGCCAACTACTTTATTTGCAAAAATACCCCTGCCAGGCCATTTAATTTTTGAAGGCTTTGTCTATTTATTTTATGCTTCATATTTAATCGAAAAATCTGGCAAAAATAGACTTATGCTCCTGGTTGGTCATGCTTGAACGCCATATTTTTAGTTTTGCATTTTGTTGCATTTTTGCATTTATTAAAAATCAAAAACTTGTCTTTTATTCCCTGTCTAACTTATAAAATCACAAAAAAATATGAAAATGCCTTGAAAAATCCCAAAAAAATTACATGTAGTGTATTTTGTCCTATATTAATGTCAGACCAAAAATCCCTAAAAATCTCAAAAAGAAAACCTTAAAAATTCAAAAATACCCAAAAACTTCAAAAAAATATAAAAAATCAAAGAAAAATCAGAAAAATATAAACTCAGGCCCTACTTATGCTATATTTTATTCTTGTTAGTAGAAAATTAAAGGGGAACATTTTTGAGGCTGTTAGCTATTTTTAATCTCTATTTTTGTGACGGCCAGTACCTAGTCCACTGTTTGCTATGATGTAGCTATTTTAAAATGCTAAAAATATTTGCAAAAATACCCAAAAATTATAAAAACAGTAAAAAGCCATGAAAATCCCAAAAAGATCCTTTTCCTGAATTTTTGACTATTTTTAGTATTTTTGTGAATGTTATAACACCCCTTTTATGTATATATATCTATATCTATATATCCAAAAAAAAAGAAAAAAAATTATATATATTATATATATATATCTAGTAATATGTAGTCTCTTTAATCTTAATATGATATAAAAAAAGGAAAAAAAAATATATAAATATAATATATATATATATTATATTATATTACATTGAGATACACCTATACATATATATATATATTACATGTATTATAAGCTATATGCTTAACCTCTATGTATATATATATAATAAATATGTATTATATAAATATATATATATACATAATACTTAAGTATTATATTTTAATAAAAAAAAAAACCCACACAAGGATGACTAGGATTGACACGTAGGCTATTGCATTTTGTTTTGCTCTCTGTGGTTCGACCTCTACATATTTGTCACTATGCATTTTCTGGTAGAGTAAATAAAAGTTATTTCACATTTATTTTGAGCTTGATTGTTGTATTCTTTGGATTGTGGGTTAATTGCTGATTGGCAGCGGTCTTCCATGAGTGGTCGCCTCGGCGACAACATTTTTTTTTTTTGGTGACCCTCGTGGGAAACCCCCTGTTATCATGAACATAATGACATTCCCACTAAGCTTCACATGGTTTATCAAAATTTTGTATGAAATCATAACCCTTATAATTTCATTATATCTGATGTTCCAACTTCAAGAAGCTTGTTTGAGACCTTAAGTGGATTTCCTTAGCTTAGCCTTTTGTATTCCTCAATTATGAAGCCATGGAGCTACTTCATATGAATATCCTCGGTGAGATATTCATTTAGGAATGCAGTATTAAATTCCATCTTCTAGATGTCATAATCAACTTATTTAGCTATCTTTAGTAATATCTTGCAATCTACTTTAGACTTTATTGCTAACATCCATCTATCCATGTCATAGTCCTCATATGCTCCATCATATGAAGCTAGATTATTGTCAAAGTCTTCTAACACATGGTGTCCATGCCTTTAGGTGGTTTAAATACCCTCGAACTATTTTAAAGAGACACTAGTGTTTCATCTTCAATTATCTTCTTAGTTTATGGTTTAGGACCCTTACTATCCTTCATTGATTCCATGAGTTTCTTTACTTCATTTTTATCGTGACACTTAAGTAAGTCATCCTCTAAGAATCATATCCCTAAAGATGAATTCTTTAAGAATCTCATGGTCATAAAGTAGGTATTAAATACCGTTCTTTATACCCCCAATGAACTTGCACTCTTTAGTGCTAGATTCTAGCATCTTTGCATGGAATCTAGTTTAGGATATATGTTGTAGTCTCTGCATATGCTTAGAAACTAAGCGATAATTGTGTTGTGAATCATCATTGGTCTAACCATGTCCAACATGATCATGTTATATCTCCCTGTAACTATACTGAGTTGAGGTGTTCCTAGAAGAGTGAGATAGGAAAGATATTCCTTTCTCTATAAGGTATTCCTTGAATTCATCTAAGAGGTATTCATTACCATGGTCAAATCAAATTGTATATCAATATGTATGAGCTATTGAATACCTCCGCATCATACACCATTCCTGAAGAAGGGTGCCCTGAGCATTTCACTTTGAATACAATATGCACAAGTGGTAAGTTCTGAACTTTTAGACAATCTAAAGATTCACATCTCGTAGTCAAGTGATCAATCAATAGACACTTGTTCAAGACTTGATGCTAGATCATCATCAAATTATCTTCATCCTCGTGATCATTTTAGCTTTAATTTCGAGTATTAGAAATGTCAATGAACCACTCGTTAATACTCTAATTCCATAGAGTCATCTATTTGCTAGATTACCTTCTAAAATATATACATCATAATACTTTGTGATAGATCTATCTTAGGATATATATTTATCATTAACAAGTTCAGAAATTGATAGTCAATCATTTCTAACATCTAGGTCATAGACACATTCTCTAAGACTAAGGACTCTCCCACTAGAATGTCGTAGTCTATCTACCCAATGGTGATTGTTGCAACAATTGCATTGAATCCCATGTGGATGACTATTAACTTTTAGATCAAGTTTACTGATTTCTAAAACATGTGCAACCGATTGCAAATGCTAGTAGAAGAACTAAATACAATTATGAAACTTAATACTTGTCTAAAAAGTAAGTTGGTTCCGATGATGAATTGTAGATGTAGGATATACCGATGTAGTATCTTAGTCCTCTTCTAGAGATTATAGATATTTTGGATAGTCACACTTCTACTATATCAACTTATTACGATATTGACAATCATCCATCTATTTGGATATGGAAGTTCCAGAAGTATGGTCAGGTCTTTGACCTTTCTTCATCCTATAGGTCAGGTCCGTGATTCCACTGTGCTTCTCTTTCCTTAAACAACCTTTGCTTAAGGTGAAGGATATCTCTAATTCGACATGTACTCATAGGACATCAATATGGAAGCATTTCAACATTTATACTGGCTTCATCCCTTTCATAAAATATGAAATTATGAAGATTCATGAAGGACTTGAGTGAAATAATATAATGATGACACTCACCACATCCACATCCATTTTGGCTCTTAAAACCTTGGTTCAAATAGGTACTCAAACATTTTGAGTACGACATTTCCTATGAGGCTATTGTTCTGAATAATGCAATGAACCATGCCCTTTATGATCAAATGTTGAGAGCATAAATCTTTGCCAAAACACCTTAATCGTGGATCGTATCTATGGTACCAGTTACGATTGAGTATAAGTATATTGAGTGGATTTAAATTAAAGTTATTAGAAACATGATAAATTACATAAATATTTACTTTGATTAAGGTTATTATTATTTTAAATCACAGTTATCTTGATTTTTACTATTTTGAAAGCTTGTTCCCTATCCAACTTTCAAAGCATGAGGCATGCCGACTAAAATACCTCAACTGAGATATGTGATCTCCCTTCCACTTTCATCAAACCCCAATAATACGGAAAAATGCAACTATTGTGAATGAAGCAGGAACTCTTTCCGTCTTGCAAGTCCAACTTGCATTCCCAATTTAGTATTTGAGACCTGATCCCACCACCTCTAAGGTGATGTTGACCCATTGTCAATTGGACCAACCGTCATCAGGAATAGAACTTGCTATGCACAATCCAATACCGCCTCAATTATATGGGTAATAGTATTGTGGTCACTATGCAAACAACCTGTCTCTTTCAAGATAAAGGGAGCCTAATCAATGTGTGCTTGTATATTGGAGCTTTGACTTCACATAGGTGCTTGTGCAATACAATCCATAGTGACGGTACCCTCTGCCTTGATTGGAGACCATGGATGTCAACATATGATCCTCCATACCCCGTTCAAATTCTAATTGATCACTTTAAATCATATTCTTATGATCAACCCTTCCAAGGTAAATCTAATCTATAATGTAGACTATGAATAATTGGATCACTAATTTAATCATATTAAATTATCAATCTTATTCAACCAACAAATAATTCTTGCTTGATATTTTGTTATATAGCTCACACCTTCACGAGTACATATTTTCCTAATTTTAGTTGTTTGAGTACTCCTTAACTACACATCATGCTATAATTCCTTGAAACAGATCCCACCAGATACTTGAGTTATGCTAGGAGGAAGCATTTCCTTGCATTGCAAGGTGTTAATTGAGGAACCAAGCCAACATACCCAGTCTAGACACCATCTCCATTCCAATTTGGAATAATACAATTTAGTTTATTTGTACTTGCAGTTTTATCGATTATTTTTGAATGGCATGATATTATATAATAATCTCTATTAGAAGTTTGAAACAGAAGACATTTTAATTATCTCGAAATTCTAAGATATCAACCAACCAACTATTTTTGCATCTGAATTATCTAGTTACAACAACTGTAGTTTAAATATGGTTTTTATCATGTAAGAATCATTAAAATAGTTGAAAATTTAAATAGTTTTCTAAAATTTTATTTAAACAATTAATCATATAATTCTCATATTTTTATGATTTATTTTAAATGATAAATACATAAAAAACGCCATCAAGCTGATTATATCATCCTCCGTCCCTAGTCCACAAAATATGACATATATTGGGTATCAGACTCGGAATCACCTGAAATAAAATCATGCGGTTTGTTATTTCAATTTATGACATTAACAAAGTATTTTTTAACATGTTTCATGACATAAAAATTGTAGAAAGAATCATATAGTAACAATACCAAATTTCATGCAAAAATACACACTACAGGAATGTTTCGTATCCAAATCTTTGCCCGATCATAGCCAACTATTGGCTTAATGTTTTGGGTCATATTTAGATATTCTAAACGTGATTTAATATCAACAAAATATGTTCATAATGGGGGTTTATAGCATCAACATTAAATATTTGTGAAAAATAATTACAAATCGTAGAATCGTGGAAAAAATAATATTCCTACAATCCCATATCCAAAGCCTCATCTTCTCAGAGCTTTGGATCATATCCAAGACCTTCGACCAAGGATCTGATACCATATGAAGGGAGGCAGATAAGGCCTTGTGCATCATGGAAGCATGTGGATCAGTTCATATCTGATTGAAAAACATACTTGTCATACAAGTCGCATTAACATCAGAACTTTTAAAAAAATATTCATCAACCATTCCCAATCTGTTCCATCAATATTACACATGTATAGAATTACCTCTTGAAGCATTATTTTGATCCTCTAATCTCTTAAGCAAGGGACCTCCTGTCTTAAGTCTGAACCAATGGAGATAACACTTGCGGGTGCGAGGATGAACCATGTACTTCTCGCAATCCAATGAGATGATACGAGACTCCTTGCTCCTAATTTTGTCATACGAAATTATCCTTATTCATCATGATATTGAAGAATCAAAAGTGAAGAAACTCTACACGAGATCGATTTAATCGATTCGGCAGCACACCAAAAGGGTTATCCACTATTAAAGGTATTATCCTTACAAGGGGACAATCTTGTGAGGCACGGGGGAACATCCAACATTAAGGGAATCACCTTGATGGGGGGACACCCCTTAGAGAGAGAGAGAGAGAGAGAGAGAACTTGTTTCTTTTGAATTCAGGAAGGCATGGTCTGCCCCTCCTTATATACATTTTCTGACTGTTAGGATTGCAATCATAATCATTGAATCAATGGCCATGATTAAAGGAACTCATAACCACTTTATGATTAGAGTTAATAAAAATTATCAATGTAATTATCCATTTTATCCCATCAACAAATTAGCCAACAAATAATTAATAAAAGGGAAAAAAATAAATACGAGGCTTCTAAAAATTAGGGACGTCAACCATAGTTGTTACAACAATGGATGTTCCCCCTTTTTAGGGAGCTCCTTTTTTATTTTTCTTTTATTATAATATGATTGTAATATTTCAAAAACCACAAATTTATTTTTTATCATTTATTTATAAATTCAATTATCATAAATAATCCAAATTATTTTTGATAATTATAAATAGGCCATTAAAAATATGAATCATATATGTCCATGCTAAAAGGAAATCATATTTACATTTATTGTATAATGAGAATCAAATTCTCATTAACATTGTTTTTTCAATCCTATCCATAATCAAGTCTCAATAGATGTTCACTCTATCGACCTGCTAACCTAATGAGATAGGTCGGTAGTCGTTGAGACGACCGATCCACAATAAACAACAATCAACCCACAATCTTGATAAATTAATAAATTGTACGCGAGTTAAAATTCATTATAACTCTATAATATTGTGTATATGTGTAAGTATGGTAGATTGTCGAATCAGATCTAAGCATAATAAGGATAGATAAAAATATTATTAACTATTTCTAATTAATAATAATTTTAGACTTTTACCTTTTGTTATTTTTATGTATTTTTGCTTTTTATATTTTTGTGGATTTTAAATTCACAACAACAACAACAACAATAAAGCCTTTTCCCACATTAAGTAGGGTCGCTACATGGATTCTTTGCCTCCATTCAGATCTATCTTGGCTCATTCTCGGGCTTAGATTCAAAAACTTAGACCCTTTCATGTTGTTTCATTCCAACACTTCTTGGGCTTTTCCGCCCTTTCTTAGTCAGCTCAACATCCCAAAACTCACATCTCCTCATTGGTGCATTAATTGACCTCCTTTGCAAATGGACAAACCATCTTAAGCAGTTTTCTCGCATCTTATTCTTGATCCAATCTATACCCAATTTTTCTTCTGATGGTATCATTCCGAATCCGATATTTACATGTTTGTCTACACATCCACCTTAGCATTTTCATTTCTGCTACTACCATTGTCTACATATGGATATGGTTCGCAGGCCAACATTCAGATCCATAGAGCATAACAGGTCTCACAATTGCTTTGTAAAATTTTTCTTTGATTTTCAAAGGAATTTTCTTATCACAAAGAACAATAGAGACTTCGCTCCACTTTATCCAACCCACATTTATTCTATTTGTAACATATCCATTAATTTCCCCATCATGTTGCAAAATAGATCTCAAGTATCTAACATAATCTCTCTTCTGAATGTTATCGTCAATAATCTTCACCTCGATTCCTTTACCAGTGCTTCATCAAAAGTGCACTCCATATATTCAGTCACATCCCTACTTATATGAAATCCTTTAGTCTCTAATGCATGTCTCCAGACCTCAAGCTTCTCATTTACTCCATCTCTAGTCTCATCAATCAACATAATATCATCAATGACTAACATACACCAAGGTATCTCATCCTGAATGTGACTTGTCAACTCATCCATAATCAAAGTAAAAAGGATTGGACTCAAAGTTGAACCTTGATGCAGACCAATGTTGGTGTCAAAATAGTTAGTCTTTTCATACTGTATCCTTACACAAGATGACATCTTATCATACATATCTTTTTATAAGATTAATGTATATGACATGTACTTATCTATTCTCAGAACTCTCCACAATATCTCCCATGGGACAAAATCATAAGCCTTCTCAAAATTAATAAAAATCATATGGTGGTTCTTCCTTTTAGCTCTATAATCTCCATTGTTCTCCTCAACAAGTGGATGGACCTGACATGAATCCGAATTGGGTTTCTTTTACTTTGGAAATTTACCTCAGCCTTCTTTTGATCACACGTTCCCAAATTTTCATAGTGTTACTCATCAACTTGATACCTCTGTAATTTGAACAATTTTGAATGTCTCCTTTGTTAGGTACCACGATGCTTATCCTCAAATCTTCAGGCATTTTCTTGCTTCACCAAATAATATTGAATAAATTTGTAAGCCATGTCAAACCATATTCACATAAAACTCTCCAAACTTCGATAGGAATGTCATCAGGTCCTACACCTTTCCCAGATCTCATAACCTTCAAAGCCTCCTCTACTTCCTTCCTTTGTATTCGTCTATAGCTTACACGATTCAAGTAACTTTCACTATTAAGTAGATCTCCCAAGGTGATCTCTCTATTTCTCTCCCCAATGAAAATCTTATGGAAGTATTGCTTCCATCTGGACTCTATATCCTTCTGAGTAACAAGCACACGACTTTCCTCATCCTTATCGCATCTTACTTGAGAAATGCTTTTAATCTTTCTTTCTCTTGCTTTATCCAACCTGAATATATCCTTCTGGCCCTCCTTAGAGTCATGATTTTTGTACAAAATCTCATAAGCTTTTGACTTAGTTTCACTTATATCCTTCTTTGCTTCATTCTTCTCTATTTTGTAGTTTGTGATAGTTTCATCTGTTCTATCCTTAAACAAATATTTAAAGCATGCTCTTTTAATTTTGAGCTTCTCTTGCAGCCCTTCACTCCACGACCAAGTCTCTATTTGGCCTAGAGCTCCTCCTTTTGACTCGCCTAGCATCTCTTTGGCTACTCTTAGAATACAAGATGTTACCGCCTCCCAGATCTCTTTTGCACATCCATTACAATCGTAAGATGTCTTCTAAAACCTTCTCTCTGAAGCTTGATTGCTTCAATTGAAGATTCCACCATCTAGTTCTAGTGATGTTGGAACCCTCCATTTCTTTAACATCCCTTTTATTTGCACATCCATGACTAACAAGCAATGTTGGGTGTTCAAACTCTCCCCTAGGATTACTTTGCAGTATTTGCAACACAATCGATCTTTTCTCCTCAATGCAAAGTAATCTATATGTTTTCTAATCAAGCCACTCTTATAAGTAGTTAAATGCTCCTCCCTTGATGAATCCATGATTTATTAACATTTCTGTTGTATTTTGTCTTAAAACCCTTAACAAATACATGTAAATGTTCATCAATTTCCATTTTTTTAACAAAATCTCATTCATGAATAAAAATACACTTTTATGCATAAAAACATGTAAATAAATAAAAGAATAAAAATAAAGAAAATAAAAGAAGGCAGATTGTAAATATGTATGTATGTACAATATGACTCAGAAAATATAAATATAGCTGTAAGATATATTTTTATAACCTAACCCTCGAGACCAAGTCAGCATGGATTGGTCGACAAACAACCAAGTAGGGGGAGATAAGGAAAGAGAACCATAAAAATAATCAAAGTACGCTCCACACACTCTTCATTATTTATCAAATAAATATCAAATCTTCATTGATTTTTAATTAATTCATATGTCATATTTTTTACCGAACTCTTTTCGTAATTATTTCTAAAAATGTATACAAAAATATAAAAATAAATAAAAAATATTATCTTGTACATATGCCAAGAAATCCAACTTTTAATTTGTTAAATTCTCAACTTCCGAACATCATAACTTTCTCATACGAACTCCAATTTCACTCTACTCACCTTTAAAGTTTATAAAATAATATTCTGTAATTAGTAGAGGTGGTTTCGTTAAAATCGGAGTCCGTTTGCAAGAAGTCGATTTTGGGACCTAATGACAACAGGGTTTTTGGGCTATTTATTTTATTTAGAATACACTATTTATAGTTTTATAAATTTTATAATTTTAATTATTTTTATGATCTTGTATTTTCACCATGAATTATTTCAGAACTTTTGGAGCTTATTTATAATTTTAATAAAATCCAAAATCTTATTTTATAGATGAAATTGAACTATATGACTTATACCTGCATTTATTAATATATCTAAACTAAATTATTAAAATCCATAAAAATTCACAAAGGTATTATTTATTATTCTAATAATTAAGAAAATGTAAAATTAATATATATAATTTGTTATTTATTGAATTAAAAATTTAATACCTATTTATTAAGTATTATTTATACCTATTTATTAATATATTATTTATATTTCGTACAATATTTATTATTTATAAAAAGTAATTATTCCATAATTTAGATAATTTATTTATCTATATTATTCGTTGTTATACCTATTTAAAATAATGTCATTTACTATTTATTACATAATTTATAATGTATTTTAAACATCTGGCCAACCAGGCGCTGACACGTGTCAGCACCTTGTTCTTCTTCTCCAAGAAGCCGGTGCAGCTTCTGTTGAAACCGACCGTTCTTCAAAAATTTCTCCCGCTTCATTCCTAACCTCCTCAATCTATCTAAACCCTCCAATTTCACCTCCTAACTACCCTAATTCACACATATCCTTAGATCCACCTTAGATACTTGCCATTTCACCACTAAATTCCTCTAAAGTTGGCGCAACCAACTACACCTTGCCAACTACCAGAAACCTCCAGTTCCAGTGCCAACCCTCCTTCTTCCAAGCTTTATACCAGCCGACTATGGTGGTGACAACGCCCATTCGCCGCCCCACGAGGAAGAAGAACGTCAGAGGAGAAGCTCCAGGGCGACCACTTGCCTTGCATCGCAGCTCAGCGCCACGTCAAGCTCCGGGAAGGATCGACCGTCGAGCTATTTGAAGGATATTGACAATCCTCAAGCGCATCACAGAAGCGTGACGATCGTATCTCATACGATAGGGGTGACTAGTTGCCTAGTTGCAAGATGCAACGGAAATTAAATTTTTTTTAATCAGGTGATGAAACCACATGATCATGAGAATATTTCTCGGATCGTTTCATCAAACCACAAAGTATAAGGAATACCTCTTGAAGCGTGGTTGTGATCGCAAGATCTCAAACAAGAGATCCTCCTGTCTCAAGTCCGATCCACGAAGAACGCACTTGTGGGAACAATGATGAGTCGCGTTCCTCCCGCAATCCTCGATGAAGATCCAAGCAATGGATCCCCTGATTTCGTCAAACGAAATCCATCGTCTTCCTCTAGAGCAAGCAGCCCCAAAGAAGAAGGAGAACCTCGAGTCATCGAAGGCGAAGGCGAGAGAGACTCTCCTTCTCAACACAAAGTGGACGACCACTTCTTGGAGAAGAGAAAGAGAGAGGTTGAGAATGAGAGAGAGAGAGAGAGTAGTAGGCTTCTACAACTCTTGATAATGTGTCTTGAAGGGCTAGGCTAGCCCTCCTTTTATACTAGTTTGGGATCCAATGGATCTCAATCTATGGGACACATAGATCCAACGACCATGCTTGGTCTATGTAATGATCAATGGCTAGGATTGTTGTTGGTTAGAACCAACAAAATTTATTTATAATTAAATTAAATATATGTTGCAACATTATCAACACATTTTTAATTTAACATAAATAAATTAGTTAAGAGATTAATCAATATAATAAAATGGAGAGAATATTACCTCCTAAAAAAGGGGCGTCACCCATGACTTTTTCATGGGTGACGCCACCTCTAAATTGGTGGCTTTTATCTCACTTTTATTATATCACATTTTCTCTTAATAATTCGTAATAATAATTATCACAAAAATATCCACCAAATTAATTCCAAATTAGTTTGTAAATATTTCAATCATGTCATTGAAAATTATGTGAATCATATTCACATTCCGAACTAATTTGTAAATTACATTTTCAATTAATTACTTAATGTGAATCCAATTCACATTAATAATTAACAAATGCTATTTACATAGTTTCTCTCTCTCTAATATATTATAAATCATATTTATAATACATTTGATTAATATGGATAGTGCTATCCACATTATTCATATCCATGATAATTAAATCACATTTAATCATCTTGGATCTCTTTTCTCATGTGCCCAAATAACATGAATAATATTCACGTTAATAATATATTTGATAATTAAATCACATTTAACTATCTTAGATATCTCTTCTTATAATATGAATCAAATTCATATTTATAATTAAATCATATTTAATTATTATTTTCTCAATGCTTGGATACAGAATTCATCAAATGAATTATTCTTGAACTCCTTCAAGAATAATGTGCTTTCTCCGCAGATACTTGGAGATAAGGCCAGGGTGATTGTATTGTTCCACGTATAGTGACTCGGATATTGAGATCACATCTCAAATCCAGATCTCGGGCCTCTCATAGATGCTTGATTAAATCAAGACCACAAATCTAATCTTCTCATTGCATCTGAATCACATTCAGATCAATGTCCAACATTTTGACCAAGATCAGATTACTTCTCTACTGAGAGGAGTCACTAAATTCCAGACCCGTTTCATCACTCCCTAGGAATGGAAGCGTCATGGTTATACAATCGTTTATGATCACATCACCCTCAGGTATTCCCAACACCTGTACATCATGCATACTGGAAGACCCAGAATAAACCCAAAGTATTAGATCAACTTTATACTGTCTACTTCAGGGTTTTAGCAGTAAGTTCTCATTTGATCATTGGGATTTGGTATCGATCATATACTTTCCAAAAGCATATATCATACCTAGGTCTTGATCATATACTTTCCAAAAGTATATATCAAACCTACAAATTCAGTCAAGCTTCCAAAGCGAGACGACCGTGCACGGAATTTGATTCTTCCCAATATCTCATGAGTGAGCTCATGTCTTCCGGTTCATTAATGAACCTGTATGATCCCTTTGAGAGATCGTATTACTCATATGCCCTTATATGCACACCAGCGCGTCGGTGTATAGACCTTGATTAGGTCATCAACCTATTGGTCTGCCGAATGTACATACTCAGACATATAGTAACACATCTTTCTCCGGTCAGAGGATGCGTGCCTATATCGTGACAGCACACGACACAGGACTTTGGTTATCTCGATCTCGTTAAGTCAACTCTTTTGACCTAACTAATCTGACACCTCCGAATCTCTTTTCCTATGCAGAGGACCTGCATCAAGAGGTCGGTCAGATATCAGCTTATGTGAGAAAGGATTGCCATCTCCTACTTAGGCTGGAGATCATCTCTTAACAATCATTTGACGGTGCTTGATGAGTCCCCAATCTAACTCTTTAGATATTCATCCAAACACCAGCCTCTATGATTCAATAATTGAATCAACAACTGTATGATCATTAAGATAACCATGGTACATAACCCTAATTGTACAGAGGGACCTATTATGCAAATTATTTATCCTTCATTTCAGATCAGGGAATGATATACGCAATAACATTTATTGCATAATGGCTCGCCGTGGGCTCGCATGTCCAACAATCTCCCACTAGCCCAAAGAGCCATTAATGGGCTAATCATTTAAACCTACACTCATGTGGCAATCATAGGCTATTTAGAAAATAGCTAGGTAAGCTGATCAGTCACTCTGTTCCCGCGAGACTATGCCAAGTCCTTTTACGACACTTGCATATCCACAGTAACAGTGCTCGCATCCAATGCGAATGTTTCATCTAATGCAACCAATACTCAATCTTATCAAAGCAGTTATAGTGTCCTTGGCACTATTGCTCAATAAACATTATAACCAGTATTTCCATAATCCTTATTAGAATACCCTTATTCTGGGAGATCACTATCTCTCAAGGTATCCACAGTTAAGACCTTTTTAGATCTCTATCTATAAAGTCTTAAGCTTTTGAAGATATGACTTTGAGATCACTATCTCAAAAAATCTTGTCATCTACGAAGATTTTGTTATTACTGCAATCAAGTGTTTTCCTTCCATAGTGGTATTAGCAACACTTTACTATTCCCACTGCATGGTAGATATCTGGCTTTTGTACACATCTAGCATACACTTAGCTTTTCGTAACTGATGCACAAGTGCAAGCAGTTCTAGCATTCACTTCCTCAACTCTTTAAGGTTCTATCCCTTTAGATAGGTCAGTACCAAATCTTAAGGTAAGAAAAACCTTTCTTGGAATTTCCAGAAAAATGGAACATGTCCAAGGTGCACTACAAATGTGACAGTCCCAACACCCTCTTTTCTTTGCTTCTGAACACCTTCAGAACTAAGATCTAAGAGGTACCTTGAAATCATATTTCAAGATATGGAATAGCCAGTCTATAAAACACTTATTATCATCCTTATATCATTCCAAATGATTAGGATATTATCTACATTTAGCACGATGAACACAATAGAACTCCCACTAAGCTTCACATGGTTCATCAAGATTCTATCTGAAATCATAACATTTATAATTTCATCAAATCTTATGTTCCAACTACAAGAAGCTTATTTGAGTCCATAGATGGATTTCTTTAGCTTTCACACCTTACTTTCCCCAACCATGAAGCCCTGGGGCTACTTCATGTGAACATCCTCAGAGAGGTATTCTTAGAGGAATGCAATCTTGACTTACATCTTGAAGATGCAATAGTCAAGTTGTGTAGCTAAGGTTAGCAATATTCTGATGATTTTAAGCATGGTTACCAAAGAGCAAGTCTCATTGCAAGCAATGTCTTCTCTTCCGGTTTGTAGCTCATGGCTACGAACCGTGCTTTGAAGGTTTCTATCTTCTCATCAGGTTCCCTCTTCTCTTGAAGATCCATTTACACCTTAATGGGTCTAACCCTTATAGGTGGATCCTTGAGGGTCCATATACAACATTTGTATATGAAGTCTATTTTAGAATTTATTGCTAATATCCATCTTTCCATGTCATAATCCTCAGGAGCTTCATCACATGAAGTCCGATCATTGTCAGACTTAACTGACACATGGAATACATCCTCAAACTCATTTGAAGAGGTATTAGTGCTTCATCTTTAAATCTCTCATTTAGTTTCCGATTTCAGGAGTCTCATTATCTTTTCAAGACTAAATGAGTTCCTATACTTAATTTTCATCTTGATTCTCAAGAGAGTCATCCTCTAAGAATCACATTCTCAGAGATGAGATCTTTTAAGAATATTAGGGTTATAAGTAGGTATCCAATACCATCCTTTATTTTCCTAATGAAGTAGCACTCTCTAGTGCTTAATTCCAGCTTACTTGCATGGAATCCTATTAAGGATATATATAGTGTAGTCTCTACTACACATATATACCTGAAAACTAAGGGATAACTATGCTAAAATTCATCATTGATCAAATCATGTCACACATGATCCAATTGTATCTTCCTACAACTCCATTGAGTTTAGGTGTGTTAGGAGGATTGAGATAGAAATGATATTCATATCTTCATAAGGTATTCTTTGAATTTTATCTAATAGGTACTTGCTACCTTAGTTAGATCAAATTCATTTAATCTTCTTTCAAACTTTGGTTCTAAACCAAAATTGTGAAATCTTTGAACATTTCAAAGGTTTCTCAGGTGAAGAGAAGAAATCTCATATCATACATAATCATCAATAGATATCACATATCCATAATGTTTACTATGATATAGATGATCCACTTACATCAATATGTATGAGATCCCGAATACCTTGACATCTAACACCATTCTTAGGGAAGGGTACATTGGACATTTTACTTTGAATACAATATTCACAAGTATGTAAGATTTGAAATTTTAGACATTCTAAAGTTTCATATCTTACTAGTCTATTGATCAAATCAATAGATAAATGTCCAAGGCTTGATGCCAGATCATTGTCAAATGATCTTCATCCTCCTATTAATCTTATAAGGTTTGATTTTCAGTATTAGAAATCTTAATGAACCATTCATTAAATTTCTAATTTAGTAGAGTCCACTAGATGTCAGATTACTATCTGAAATATATTCATCATAACCCCTTATGATAGGTTTATTACAGAATTCATGTTTATTTCCGACATTTAGAAATAAACTATGAGTGTATTCTTATATCTAGGTCATAGAGACATTCTCTAAGACAAAGGGCTCTCCCACTGAAAATATGAAGTCCATCTATCCAATAGAGATTGTTGCAACAATTACATCAAAATCCATGTAGTTGACCATTAAACCTGAAGATCAAATTTCTTAATCTTCTATAACATATGCAACAATTGCAGGTGTCATTAGAAGAATGGGATACAATTATTAGACTTTATCTTATCAAATAAGCAAGTCAATATCAATGATTAATGTAGATTATTTAGGTGCTCTATCCGAGTCCTTCTCTAAGGATTCAAGAGAGACTTGATAGTTATACTATCAATACACCAACTTATTGTAGTATTGGCATTCATCCAACTCTTAGGATGTCATATGGAAGTCACAGAAGTACAGTCAACTCTTTGACTATAGTTCTTACTTGGGTTTAACCCATGCTTCCACTGCACTCCCTTTATCTATCAGCAACCATTGCTTAAGACTAAGGATCTCTTATGTTAAATTCAAAAGAATTCAATGTAAGAGCATTTCAACATTTATACATGCTTCATTAAATTCATACAATATGAATATTATGAAGCTTCATGAATGACTACAGTATAGACAGTAGAATAATGATACTCATCATGTCTACATACATCTAGACTCTAAAACATTGGTTCAGGTAGGTATTCAAACATTTTTGAATACATCAGATCTTTCGAGCTACCATTCTGCATAATGCAGAGAACCCCATGTCATTCATGATTAAATGTCTAGAGCACATATGTATGCCAAAACATCTTCTTTGATTTTATAAGGATTATTTGACAATTATGATCACCATCGACATGTCACTTCCAAAGTATACTCGATGAAAGATCAAGACTATAGAGACATTCAAACCCTAAGGTGATGTCTTATTGTCCTATTTAATTGTCATTCCTCATTATGTTTGAGGAAACTTACACATTGCAACCACATACATTATGTGTCCAATTGCAAGTACAATATCTGGATCATGAGTCCAATCCATGATATTTTACTGGTTGTTATTGAGTATAACATTGAG